>SJYQ01001865.1:64343-200172 GCA_006410935.1 Redunca redunca | reverse complement strand
TTTGCTATGACCAGTGCATTTTCTTGGCAAAACTCTATTAGTCTTTGCCCTGCTTCATTCCGCATTCCAAGGCCAAATTTGCCTGTTCCTCCAGGTGTTTCTTGACTTCCTACTTTTCCATTCCAGTCCCCTATAATGAAAAGGACATCTTTTTTGGGTTTTAGTTCTAAAAGGTCTTGTAGGTCTTCATAAAACCATTCAACTTCAGTTTCTTCAGTGTTACTGGTTGGGGCATAGACTTGGATAACTGTGATACTGAATATTTTGCCTTGGAGATGAACAGAGATCATTCTGTCATTTTTGAGATTGCATCCAAGTACTGCATTTCAAACACTTTTGTTGACCATGATGGCTACTCCATTTCTTCTGAGGGATTCCTGCCCGCAGTAGTAGATATAATGGTCATCTGAGTTAAATTCACCCATTCCAGTCCATTTTAGTTCGCTGTTTCCTAGAATATCGACATTCACCCTTGCCATCTCTTGTTTGACCACTTCCAATTTGCCTTGATTCATGGACCCTGTGGACTGTAGCCCACCAAGCTCCTCTGTCCATGGGATTCTCCAGGCAAGAATACTGGAGTGGGTTGCCATTTCCTTCTCCAAGGGATCTTCCTGACCCAGGGATCGAACCCAGGTCTCCCATATTGCAGGCAGACGCTTTAACCTCTGCACCACCAGGGAAGCCCTTAAATAAGCAGGGTGACAATATATATAGAATATACATACTCCTTTCCCAATTTGGAAGCAGTCTGTTGTTCCATGTCCAGTTCTATCTATTGCTTCCTGACCTGCATATAGATGCAGTTCTTAATAGAATTATATGATCATTTTATATTCCATATCTGAGATTGATTCAGTTTCTCTACATATGCATCTTTCTCTCTGACTATTTAAAATGAAAAATCTCAGTGAGGTTTTATTGCTGTCTCTCTAAGAAGAGAAACACAGAGGCAACTGCCTTCCCTGGCTGGCCATCAACCACTGCCACATTCTTTTCACATTTTCCTCAAGAAACTGCATTTCTGAAAATCAGCAGTCATGGGGGTAGGTATTACAGGAATCTGAAATGAGGGGGCAAAGATAAAGTTTGAAACCAATGGTCATTTCAAAGGGCAAATATAAGGCCAGGCTTAATTTTTGTTTTAAAATCAGGTATTTTCTCAACCTCTTGTGTATTGTCCTAGATATAAAGCTGTGACTTGGAATATCTCCCTTCCCTGAAACCACACCAAAGAATCAAGAATATATGTCAGCTTCTTCAGACTGCTGTGGAGTTGGCAAAGGGGCGGCAGTCATGCAGAGTGACAGGGAGAGTCAGGCTGGCAGTCTATAATTGCCCCATTTGCACTTTAATGGTTCTCTCTGCTGACTTCCATTTTGCAGAACTTGTTTTAATGATCAACAGGCTATATACAAGGTACTTACTGTGCTTTTAAAACTTGTAAAACTACTTAGAGCCACTTACACATTTGGGAAGAATTCCATTTGCAGGGACCACGCTACAACATTAGTTGGGTGCATATGCATTTTAAAGATTACACATTAATGAGACCAAGTAAAATTTGGTCATTTGAACAACTGACCAGGCATGCAAATACTGGGACTCTATGTACAAAAGGAAGTTCTTAATTGGGTCATTGATTTGCATAATTAAAGCAATTCCCTTGGTGTTCTGCTTTAGTCTGACCATAAAATTCACTAGACCATGGAAGAGGGTCTACGTGTCAATCAGAATGATGACAGATCTTAACTCTTTCCCTGCCCAAATTGTACCTGCAGGTTATTTGCTTATTTCCCTGTGATGTACCCGGTATACTAGATCACTGAGGATTTTTCTCTTATGTTTAGTTTGGGGAAACACAGAGTCAGAGTCACAAGTTCTGAGTCTTGATTTCTTGACTACACTCATTAAACTCAGGAAAAGAGTGTGGAAGGCAGGCCAAAAGAGTGGGCCACGTAGAAGTTAAGAGAATACAGTTTTGATCTAAAGTTTGTGGCTACTGGGCTGTGTACCTCTCATCAGTCATGTCCCCTTCTCCATCCCTCAGAAGACCTTAGGTAGAATGACCAGAGGTACTAAAGTGCGGGACAAGGGAAAGGATCTGGATTAGATAAAATCAATTCCTAAAGCTTGAATGTGGCTGAGCTCATCAGAGTGGGTTCGGAGGACCCTGCTCAAGTATCAGAATGAATCATATGAAAAGGCCGTTTTCTCTGACAAAACAAGTGGCCATTTTATATGGTTCAATTTAGTTATAAAATGTGTTTTGCTGGAGTTTCCTAACTGGGTCTTAGAGGTTCAGATGCTGATCTCCTTCAATACATTTTCTAAATGTATGTTGGTTTTAAATAACAACTTTATAAGTAAAAGCTGGTATAGTATTTGATAGCTTATGAATTGCTTCAACACATTTAATCTGATTGAATCCTCACAGCCTTATCAGAAAAAAACCCCATTATCATTTCTGGGCTCCCAACACATGGCACTATTCTATTTATTCTCCTTTTCATGGTCCATTCCTTTTCTAACTTCCTAACAGGCTTTTCTGTGTTGGCTGCTTGTTTAAGGGAGAGCATTTCTCAAGGCCCAAGCCTCATTTCTCTTCTCTATCCCAGAAACATCATCCATTTTTACACTAATGACCGCATTTTTATCTCCTACCTGGACCTTTTCTCTAAGCTCTACTTCCACTACTCAAACTGCCAGATGGATACCTGGTACTTAATTTTGCAGTCTGACCTCAAACTCAACTACTTTATAACTGAACACATCATTTCTTTTCCCTCCTCCCTTCAACCCTTGTGGTTCTTCCATCTGACTTTTGTACTCCATTAACAGTATCGTCCTTCTCACAGAAACCGAAATTCACTATGCACATCATCCTGGACTCCTCTTTCTCCCTTGTCTTCTATATTTCATCAGTTACCAAAGTTTTCTCATCATTTCTTCATAATTTCTCTCCAGCCACAGGGTCAGAAAATAGAGACAATCACAAGATAATTTATCCATTATTATCTGAATGTACTCTGACTTCACTAGCCCAAGGAAGACACTGATGAATTTCCCCATGTTCTATAACATTTGTGCCCTTTGAGTGGTAAAGTGAAAAAAGTGCAAGTGTTAGTCACTCAGTCGTGTCCGACTCTTTACAACCCCATGGCTCCCCTGTCCATAGTATTTACCAGGCAAGCATACTAGAGTAGGTTGCCATTTCCTTCTCCAGGGGATCTTCCTGATCCAGGGATTGAACTGGGTCTCCTGCATTGCAGGCAGATTCCTTACCGTCTGAGACACAAGGGAAGCCCCTTCAAATTCAAGAGCATCAGGTAAAAAAAAAAAAGTAGACAAAGCCTTTCCTGGGGGCTATTTAGTTTGGGGCTGCTGGGTTGGGGAACTGAGGTAGAGAGGGGCTTTTGGACAGTTAACTTGGGGAATCCAGACTTTAAATTCACAACACTAAATAAATGGGAGACCCCAAGGAATTCCAAGGAAGTATACAGAATTACAGAGGAAGATTGATTTGGCTCTGAGATCCTAATTTCCTGTAATTTCAAACATTATTTTAGCCCTCAAGACAAAGAAAGTGATACATTGCAACTGTCAGAACAACAAAGCAACCCCTATTTCATTTTTTTTTTTCTATTTCTTCTTCCTGAGTAGAAGTAGAGGTACACATTGCTAATTTCAGACTAGGTTGATGATGTAAAAACAATGTAAAGATAATGTAAAAATTTAAATAAGTAAACTAATTTAATTAGATGATTGGGAACAATGCAAACGTGACCATAGAGAAAGACACAGCAGAGAAAGAATGGTCACCAAGGAGATGCTCCATACGCTTCAGTTCAGTTCAGTCCATTTGCTCAGTCGTGTCCGACTCTTTGAGACCCCATGAATCACAGCATGCCAGGCCTCCCTGTCCATCACCAACTCCCGGAGTTCACTCAAACTCATGTCCATCGAGTCAGTGATGCCATCCAGCCATCTCATCCTCGGTCGTCCCCTTCTCCTCCTGCCCCCAATCCCTCCCAGCATCAGGGTCTGGGTCTCAGCAATTTGTTGCAAAATTATTATAATAATCAATTTATACATATAATGTATGTAAAGATTAAGTCAGGGGACATAAGGCTGATGCATACATTAGGGAGAGCAATGATGTTTCAGATATCAAAACCATACATGTCCAAGTGACGTTTGTAAGCTCTATACATTGACACTTTATTCCCAAAGCGGTGATAGAGCAGTGAGGTTCAGACAGACTTGGAGTTGTGCTTTTCCATTACCCATTTTACTTCATTTTTAGGTTTCAGCTTCTTTATCTCTACAACATGGGAATTAATGATGATGTCTACCTCATAAGTTGTAAGGATTTAGTGAAATAATGCATGGAAAGCACTTAGCTTTAGTAGACTTTAGTAAGAATCCAATTACTCATAACTTTATCATCATAGTGTTATTATCCTGTTTTCATGTAAAAGTGCACTGAGAAATAAAGTCAAGCTGAGGAGAGTGCTATTGTTAGGCAAATACTCATACTTCTCAACCTACAGTCATAGTTATTCAGGTGGAATGAGGATAGATGCTAGTGAATTGGTAATAGTTTGAGCAGGTGAGTGCAGAGCTCTTTTGTATCTAAGCACCATAATTTAGTGCGTTTGAAAAACCCACAATAACTTACAGCAAATTATTATTCATTATAGTATATTACATGATGGAATACTCTAACAAAAGCATGATGCTTGTCAGTCCTAAGCCTTAGGGTGAGTCTCATTCGATTCAAAGAGCCATGGTTGGTGTCCAGCTAAAGCAAGTCTCCCTAATCTCTATGATAGAAATGCCAGTGGTTCCCAAGGAGAAGACAAGAAGATTAATGCCTCAACATACCTACTTGAACTATATAAAAGTTATTCAAAAGGCACCCCAATAGGATGCATTTAATCCAGGAAGGGGGGAGGGGCCCTCTTGTACATTCCTCTCATGAGATGGAAGGAATGGAGGATTCTCTTTTCAGGGACAGTGTTATAACATCAACATACTGATCATCCAGCACATAAGCAAGGTATGGAGAGGAGACCATAAGACTTCAGTATCTCACAAGGAAAAGGCTTATAAGAGGTTAAAGAACTTTTTTCAAATTATAAATACATTTACATTATTATTGTTTATTCCCGAGATCAGAATTTGTTAAAACTAAATGAACAGTTAATGGGCTACTTTATGTTTTATCTTTGTATCATCATTAAATTAGAGAGTTTTCTCTTAAGGATGCTAGAAGGCAAGATGGTTTCAGTTTTTTGTATTTATTGTTATTATTCTTTCATTAATATCCAATGAATTATTCCTAAAGAATTAACAAAGGCACTGATGATACCAGGTTCCTCTTTTCCACTATCTCAAGTGTAGGAAACAGCATTTTTTGGAAACCCTTTTTTTCCCCCAAACTCATTTCTTTGATATTCATTTGGCCTCAAATTGATCCCTCCCCACCGTCCAATGAACATTAGAAGGAGGAGGAGGCTGGAGAGGAAGTGAGAAGGTTGGAAGAATATCATGGTATTCACAGCCTTTCCCTACTCATGCCCAGCACTTAGAGGAAGAAGCTCTAATACATAACCAAGACAACACCACACCTTCATTCCTTTGTCCTTTTATATACAACTGCTTAAATTAGCTTTATGTTCCCAGAAGACAGAAATAAGGTCTATTTTCAAACTGTGTTCAGGATCTAGCACCTTGCTTAATCAATGTTAAATAGTAACAGTGCATTTTAATTGGCCTACTTTCAGAGCATCAGATTAAATTATTCTGCTAATTAATTGGTTGATCTCATATTTCACTTGTATTGTCAGGTTATTATTTTTCCCTTAAGGACTCAAGATACCACTGACAGTTCAAATACTTCTTCATTAATTACCATGTCTTAGATTTCACATAATCTTATTATAATTATTTTGATATCATATTTATTGAGGACCAGCATGTATTATGAGTGATTAAGAACAGAAAATTAGTTTCACCTCTTCTCACTAATATGTACATTGGTTCATTGCTCAAAATCCGATGAAAGGTATACTTGGCTTGGCAGAAGACAGCCTTCAATTAGGTTTAATTGGTTAGACATTAAACTAGTTTCATGTAAGTGATCGATAAACATTTTATAACATTGGATCAAGTTTCTGTTTCACTAGCCAAATGTTTCCTGTTAATCGGCTCATCCTGTCTTCCCTAGGTAGCTGTGATATATAACTAGACCAATCGCTGCACTTTAAGAGAGAACCAGGCAAATTAGTAGGTTTTAAGAGAAAAAGAAGCAAGTCAGAGAAGGATTTTAAAGTCAACACAGGTCAAATGGCTAAAGAAACTAAGTTTAGCTTGGAAGACAGAAAATGTGGTGAGACACAAAAGTTACATGAAATATTTAGAAGAATTTACATAGATAATAAATGGATTGATTTCATGTAACAGAACAAAGTCCAATGGGTGGATGTTACAGCGAGAAAACATTTTGCACAATATAAGAAAAAAATAAGCAAAATGCTAGAAAAATATATACATTGGAGGACCCTTATACAGAGTCCCCTGTCACTCCTGGAGATGCTAAAGAGGATAATTTTAAAAAATTCAATTAGTAATTATGAATGCCTACTATGTGAGGAGCATTTATATTTTGCATATAAGGCAATAAATAAATAAATAAAATGCTATTAAAAAAAAAAACACAGGATCTACCTTCAAAGCAGGCCCTGGTGCTCAGTAAATGTCAGTGGATTCCCAAAGTCTAAGTTCCTTGAGGATGAGAAAAATACACCAAGTATAGTTCTACAGTGTACCCTGAGGAGATACTCAGCTCTGCCTATGAAGCTGCTGCTTCTTATGAGTCTCATAGGAATTAGTCCTTCATGTCACGGTCTCTACATGTTTGCTTTAACTCACTCCAGATAAATTGCTTCTTGGTGTTAATATTTTTGTTAAATGTCCAACTACCCGATAGGTTCCCAAGGACCAACAGCGGTCTTTCTAGAGGCCTCCTGTGCCTGCTCTCCCCCTCCTGCTCATTCTCATTGGACTGCTTCCTTTGTTTCACCTAATCCACAGTTTGTTTGCCCCTCTTGTACTATGAGGCAGAGGGGAAAATAACAATGACCCAACACTCATCTGCACTTGCAACAAACAGAAGTTGTTGCCAAGGCAACCGCACCAGAGAGTCCTGCATCCAGCCAACAGGGTGTGAAGGGAGTTTGAGATGAGCTCACTTGAGGAGCAAGGGGACCCTTCAGGAGAAAAGCTGCCCTGATAAAGGAACCAGGGGTTTGTCATTCCAAGGGATAGCTTTATCTCTTTCTCAATAAAGAGAAGAGCCTGTGAAAGCCCTGAAAGCAGGCAGGTTGGGTAAACAAGATGGGATTTCAACTAATCTGACTGCGGGCAGATCAGAACAGTTGTGCTTGCGGGAACATGCAGAGGGAAGACTTTAGGGCAAGGAGACACAAGAAAAGGTGGCAGGGCATTAAACACACTTCTGAACCGTGGTGCACACTCATAGGAGTGCCTGCCTTTATGTCTACAATACCTTTTGTCCAGGATCCTGCAAGCACAGCATAGATATTACCTCCCTGGGCTTCCAAACTCCCCTGCGAGCCTCAGCAGATCAAGGGTGGGGATTATCTTACACATGGGAAAACTAGCACTCAAAAGCAGCACATGTGCCAAGGCCCATTCACAAAGCAGTGGCACAGCCAGAGACAGGAACAGGTAAAAATAACAATACATTTCTTTATTTTTTTGTGGCTTCTTAACATCTTCCCTGCTGGGTCAAGATCTAGTTCACAAAACGAGTTTAAAGAGCCAAATTCTTCCTTTTCCCCCAACATGGTGAGTTTGTATTCTCTGAATGTAATTGTTTAAGCCCTGACACTGCAGACGGAGGAGGGTCAAGGGTGGGCTTGTGGACTACAGAGATCACGTGAAAATGTCCCTGAATAGTACTGCAGCTGCTCTGGACTTTGCTCTCTTGGTTTACTGGCAGTAATTTTAGGGGATTCATTTTGGCATCTCCCAACCATGCAGATTCTCAATCTGGGAATCTTAATCAATAAACAAATGTTTATTGATTTCCTACCATGTTCAGACCTAGTGCTATGACTAAAGAACAAATGTTAGCTTTGGTACTCTCCTGCCCCCAAATACTATATATCTACCACAGAGCCTTCTACAGAAGTACTAAAAATATGTAGTGAACAGTAAATAAACAAAGAAAAAATGAAAATCAAGACACCATAGACGATATGGCGGAGCACAGCAGGGTTCTGAACAAGTGGAGTATTGGGACTTGAAGCCAGGGGAGCCTTGATCAAAGAGGGGTCCTTGAACCAACTGTCAGAGGCTCATCCTCTGAATGGAATCATATGGCACCAGCCACAGATGAAACAGAGCTGTACACACACCATTTCACAGTATCTTTCACGTGTGCTTCAGTGAAAACATATGATGAATAAATGGATGGGTGAATCAACATCCCAAGATAGTCATCACCGTCAGCGTGATCAGCATGACCAGCACCATCATCTAGTGCTACTTTCCATCGCAGCAGAAATTCATAGCTGATACTCAATTAATGAGACCTCTAAGTTCTCACATAGTACAGAAGGCCAAGATCTGGGGGGGTCTGAGTCTTGCCTCTGCCCCTTTATACCCTTATGTCCTTAGGACAAGGCTCTAAGTCTCTGCCTCTTCATTTATAAAATATGAATGAAATAATTATATTTACCTCAGTGGTTTGGTAGGGATGAAATTAAATAATGCATGCAAAGATGCCTTGCAAACTGTAAAACAGTGTACAAATCTCAGTCATTATTGCCATCAATAATGTAACTTAGCATGTCATGAATTGATGTCTCGTGTTCCATACTTTTCCCACCAAAGTACTGCCATATATCACAGGCCATTTAAGATAAGTAAGTCAAAGTTGATGTAAAATTATTTTGTTCTAAGGTCTAACAGCCAAAAGTGGACTCCTGGCCTGAACCCCTTCCACAAAGCAGCTCCTAGAAGGCCACCTTAGCAGATTCGAGTTTTAAGGATAGAAGCTGAATGTTTGCCTTTCTCCCGTCTCTGTTCTCATCTCTCAGTGTCACCACATCAAAGCAGGATTGGAAACATTTTTTCAGTTGTTTCTTGTCTCTATCCTCACTCAAGGCCAGATGTTGCTCCTCTTTACTAAAGACTGTGGCAGCCCTCAGTCAGCCTCTGAGCTGGAGTCCTTCCCCTATCACACTCCAGGCTGGACTCTGATGTTAAGTTAGCTTTCTTAAGCATCATGTGAACAGGTAACTGTCCTTCTCAACCTCTTCAAGAAGCTTCAGATTGCTTCTTTTCCTAAAAGCCACCTTCATGGAGTTTGAACCTTTTGTTAGATGCCCTCCACCTTTCACAGAGCCCAGAGTTTAGGTGGGGTGAGACTATGTCCAGTTATCATTGTATTTACCAGCTCCTTGCAGAGTACTAGTCCCCACTAGATCCTTGATATGAATTTATTCACTTAGAGGAATCAGATTGAACCCTACAAAGCAGCCACTCTTCCAACTTCCCCTCTGTGTCCTTACACACAAGCTCACAAATTCCCAACCACACCTCATATCCATAAATTTCATAGTAGGTATTCAAAAAACACTTGATACCGGCAGCTCCAATGGGGGTGGTAATTCATGATATTTACCCTTCTTCTCCCTTCCTGTACACCAGTAGCTGTCTTCTTATTCACTACCTTTCCTGGCTTGGTGGCAGCAATTCCCTCATCCACCAATCCCACACAGGCATCCATTATCCTTCACGTTTTGCACAATATTCTTGCTGTCACCCCACAAAACTACCCTCCCCGGTCTTCTCCAGCAAGACATGGGCCCATCTCCCAGTTAGAACTGTGTTCGAGTCTCCTCCAGCAGAAGCCCCTCCAAACACCCTCCCAAATATTCTTCCATGGGGTCAATTTCAAAATGGGACTCTCTTCCACAGCAGCCAAAGTGCCTGTTATTTACAGGTCCTACTATGAGATGCCAAGAAGGTTACTTGATGTGTGTTTTAATCCCCCTTTGGGGACCTTAAGATGAAGTTGGTGATACAAGAAGGATACATCAGATAGTTATGACGGCTTACAAGATCCTTACATCTGTAGGCATTTCTTTCCGACCTTTACATGTGATCTGTTTATGCAGCTGGAGCCAGCGGCCCACTGGTTGTTTTTGTATCTGTATTCCTTCTGCACTCTGCTTGTTTGTAAAGATTTCTGAGTGTCAGTTCTACTCAGGGGTCATTGTATACATTTTTAATTGGAGGATAATTGCTTTACAATATTGTGTTGGTTTCTGCTGTACAAAAACATTAATCAGCTATAAGGATACATATGTTTCCTCCCTCTTGAGCCTCCTGCCTACCCCACTGTGTAATTTTTTTTTTTTTTTTTTAATGAATGCCTAAGCTAATGGCACCCCACTCCAGTACTCTTGCCTGGAAAATCCCACGGATGGAGGAGCCTGGTGGGTTGCAGTCCATGGGGTCGCTAAGAGTCAGACACAACTGAGTGACTTCCCTTTCACTTTTCACTTTCATGCATTGGAGAAGGAAATGGCGACCCACTCCAGTGTACTTGCCTGGAGGATCCCAGGGACGGGGAAGCCTGGTGGGCTGCCATCTATGGGGTTGTACAGAGTCACACGCGACTTAGCAGCAGCAGCAGCAGCAGCAAGCTCTCCTACCAGAATAGAAGTAGAGAGTTGTTATACTTAGGTACTTTCTATCACTCCACAGACTGCTACATGCAATGGCTTTCAGGAAGTGCTGGTGATGGAAGCTGGCTAAAAGAGGTCATCTGACCTTGTTATCATTGCCACATACACACAGAGATCTGGAAGCAATGACCTCCATTAGAATCTCAATGCCACCCTTTCCAGAAGAATATTAATCAACTCATATCAACTTCCTTGTGATTGAGGGACTCCATAACTTAATCTGACACCAGATTTTGAGATATGGCTATGCCTGCAAACAGGTGCCTCAGCTCAGTTCACTTCAGTCACTCAGTCGTGTCCAACTCTTTGTGACCCCATGAATCGCAGCACGCCAGGCCTCCCTGTCCATCACCATCTCCCGGAGTTCACTCAGACTCACGTCCATCGAGTCCGAGATGCCATCCAGCCATCTCATCCTCTGTCGTTCCCTTCTCCTCCTGCCCCCAATCCCTCCCAGCATTAAAGTCTTTTCCAATGAGTCAACTCTTCACATGAGGTGGTCAAAGTACTGGAGTTTCAGCTTCAGCATCATTCCTTCCAAAGAAATCCCAGGGTTGATCTCCTTCAGAATGGACTGGTTGGATGTCCTTGCAGTCCAAGGGACTCTCAAGAGTCTTCTCCAACACCACAGCTCAAACACATCAATTCTTCGGTGCTCAGCCTTCTTCACAGTCCAACTCTCACATCCATATATGACCACTGGAAAAACCATAGCCTTGACTAGATGGACCTCAGTCGGCAAGGTAATGTCTCTGCTTTTGAATATACTATCTAGGTTGGTTATAACTTTTCTTCCAAGGAGTAAGCATCTTTTAATTTCATGGCTGCAGTCACCATCTACAGTGATTTTGGAGCCCCAAAAATTAAAGTCTGATACTGTTTCTACCGTTCCCCCATCTATTTGCCATCAAGTGATGGGACCAGATGCCATGATCTTTGTTTTCTGAATGTTGAGCTTTAAGCCAACTTTTTTGCTCTCCTCTTTCACCTTCATCAAGAGGCTTTTTAGCTCCTCTTCACTTTCTGCCATAAGGGTGGTGTCATCTGCATATCTGAGGTTATTGAGATTTCTCCTGGCAATCTTGATTCCAGCTTGTGTTTCCTCCAGCCCAGCGTTTCTCATCATGTACTCTGCATAGAAGTTAAATAAGCAGGGTGACCATATATAGCCTTGACGTACTCCTTTTCCTATTTGGAACCAGTCTGTTGTTCCATGTCCAGTTCTAACTGTTGCTTCCTGACCTGCATACAGATTTCTCAAGAGGCCATCTCTGATGAAAATAATTTACTGTCCAAAAAAATAAATAGCTTACTTTCTAATGAGAAAAACAGGTAAAAACACAGGAAACTCAAAGTGCAAAGGTGAAGGTAGGAAAAGAGTTTAATTAAAGCCAATAAGTGGGAGACCTAACCCAGGAAGGGCTGATTTCCTCAAAAAGATAGCCATAAAATTTGATCTGAGGATGAATAAGTCTTTAGTGAGATACAGGAAGGAGAGAAACACCTGAAGTTGTAAGGAATTTGTAAGCCATGTAACTACGTTATGCATATTTCTTGTATCACCAACTTCATCATAACGTCCCTAAAGGCAGGAACTAAAACACATATCATGTCACTTCCTTGGCACCTAATATGAAGACCTAAAATTAAACTATATCTACTGGCTACTGTGAGAATCTCATTTTGGTGTGTCTTAGTTGTCAAATTCTGAGGAAAAGCACTAGCCTTCAGGGGAGACAGCCTGCTCATCCACTGGCATAACTGACACAAAGATGGTCATAATATGCAGGCGACAGGGAATCCTCTACTCTTTCCTTGTTAGAGAGTCTAGAAAAGAATGGGACATCTCCACCCTTAACTATAATCCTGTACACTGTCAATATCCTGAGACAGGGAAGTCCGGAGATCTGGGAAACCTAGGAACATCAGAAAGTGAGGAGAGCCATGTCTGAAGACCCTTGTGCAGGCCTCTGTTGCCTGGCACAGGGCCTGGAGGTTTGAAAGAAGCACCTAGAAAGGTCACTGTCTACTCCCACTTAGGAACCTATTCATAATCATGTCTGTTCTAAAGAGCTTCCCTTTGTTCTCATGATTAGGAAAAGGAGGTAGAAGGGTGATGCCCACATTCAGATGTGCTTGTCCAATGATCCTCCCCAGAGAGAGCAGAGAACCAGCTCAGGGAGGAGCAGAGAGATGACAGTGTGGTATCAGAGACCCACTCTCGTTCCCTCCACTCAGCCCTACCTGGCTCTTTACCAAGTCAGACTAGAAGCACTACTTGCTCCAGTCCCAAGTTACTCAGATGATTTACTCATAAGCCAATGGTGTAAATGTTGGAGAACATAGATTTTAAAATGTTTGACTTTTCTGAAAATGCCTGGATAACATGAGCTGTAAATAACTAATACTCAGCAAGTAAAACCTGCTACTTGAACAGCAGGATTTTTGGCTCTTAGGAGATTCTACCCATAAGTCTCCCAAGTCTCCTAAGGCAAGAGTCTTTACAAAGTCATCTTCAAGTAAGCTAGAAAATCTATGAGGAGAAATGGAAAAGACATGTATAGGGGCAGCTGGGAGCAAGTGGGAGTGAGAAAGTTAGCACAGGAGCTCTTGATCACCTGCATAGCTTCAGACCAGTATTCTGCTGAGGCATTACAGAATGTAGAAAATGGTAAGAAGGAAGAAAAAAAATATGTTTACGTGTATAACTGAGTCACTTTACTGGATAGCAGAGATGGACATAATAATTTAAATTAACTGTATTCAATAAAAAATAAACAATAAATCAAGACAAAAATTTTAAAGGGAAAAAAACAAAGATAGTTTAAAAAAACAGAGGAGGGTTTCCCTGGTGGTCCAGTGGTTGGGAATTGCCTGCCAATGCAGGAAATACGGGTTTGGTTCCTGTTCTGGCAAGTAAGTGGTGAACCACAACTACAGAGCCCTTGTGCTGTAAATACTGAAGCCTGAGGGTTCTGGAACCCGGGCTGCACAACAAGAGAAGTCGCTGCAGTGAGAAAACCGCACACAGCAGCTACAGAGTAGCCCCTGCTCTCCACAACTAGAGAAAGCCCACGCATAGTAATGAAGACTCCCAGGGCCAAAGAAAAAAAAAAAACACAGATAAAATACAGACTAGAAATAAAAGACCAGAAATGTTAAGAGGAATAACAGATAACGGGAAGCAACAAGACAAAAGAAAGACTTAAAGTTTAGGCTAAACATCTCAAATGATTAGGGGCTGGAAAATAAGGCGGAGCCAAATAACTGGTGAGAAAACAAAAGCCCTGAGCTATCAAGTCAAGAGATTAAAATGTGGAGTTAAAAGATGTAAGGGTGTGATAAAGCTAAAATCCAAAGATAAACTTAGAGCTTTGGGGAACCAGGGCTAAAAATCAATAGAAAGAAAGAACAAGCTCCTAGGCCAGGAGGTGGGGGGAAGGGCAGAGTAGAAGAGAAAAAAGAGCTGGTGGAAGATAAGAGAGGGTCTGATGGGAGGGTCTGGAAACCTCAGCTTCTGAACCGGAAGCAGGCTGCTCTGGCCACAGCTTCCTTGTTGCTTATCAGAGACAAATGCAGCCATTTCTATCTTGGCCCTAGGGTGCTTCTGGAGATTTCTGACACAATATCAGGCTTCAGTTTCACTCTGCCTATGAGGAAGAGGAAAGAGTCGAACACGACGGAGCGACTGAACTGAACTGAACCAGGCTTCAGTTTCATTCTTCCTATGAGGAAGAGGAAAGATGTATAGGTCTTCCAGAGCTGGGCCATAGATAACTAACCTCCTCAGATCCCATGAGCTTTGATGACGTTACCTTTTCCCAGAGGAAAAACTCTACTCTCAGCCCTAGGTCAGCTCTGCATCAGAGCACTTGGCTTGGGAGTCAGGAATCTGGTCCTCATGACCCCACACTGCCCCCACCGCAACCTGACTGTTGCTGCCAGTCTCCTAACCCCTCTTGCTTGTCTGATGTTGAAAAACCACTCAGCACGTCTGATGCTGAAAAACATATCAGTAGCTAAATTACATCCAGTGCATCAAAAACCAAGCTGGGCCAAGGCGAGGCTGTCAAGTAGAGCCACTAGGGTCTCCCTAGGTCCTGTCTCCCAGAGCCCCAGCTGTTTTCCCCTTTCTGCTTCCCAGGTCTTTCTCCTAACAGTGCACTCCCACCCTGTGACCCTGCTTTTCGGATCATGAGCTAATCTCAACATCTTTCTGGTACTCTAGGGCATATCTGAATATCCCATAGTGTTGCCTTATTTCTGTGGAAGCCTGGGCAAGGCAGCTTCTCTTTCTTCCAGTGATAACATACTCTGACTCTAATTCAAACCAGCTGTCTTACAGCATCGGTCACAAAGGAGACCAGGAGAGTATGTTTTTGATTCTGTGTAAAACCATCCTGACTGCTAGAAAAACAAAGCAGAACACATGCTGTATGAAGAATAAGCCCATCACATCATGGTCCTGAGTGAGGGCAGGCCAATTCATTTTTAAAATTCGAGACACTTTCTGGGGAAGCAAATCTCTCAGATTTCTCTTGTTCTTTGCCCTCAACTAATTCTTCGAAATGGAAAGGCAGTACCATGGGAGAAATGTGTCCTGGTGTGACTAACACAGAGAGATCCTGGGAAACAAGAGGAGGTTTTGTCAGCATTGAGGTGATGTCCATTCAGAGCTGTCATGTCTAACACTACTTCCTGTCTCTTCACCTTAATAATGAGTTTCCAGAAATCAAGTGATGAAGGCTCCCTAAGTAATGCAATGGGAGAGTAATCCGTTTGTGATGCCGCAAGTGACAACACAGACTCGTTTTCATGTTGCTTAAACCACTCGATATGCCATTCTCCTAGTACAACAGCTCACAAAACCTGTCCATGGAAATGACACTGGAGGAGCCTGTCAGCTCTAGAATACCAAATCTTCCTCCAATAAACTACAGTTGTGGATGGAGCAACTAATTAGGTCCCATGTGCTGAATGCAGAGAACTTTAAAATAATCTTGGTTTTTTGTTTTTTTTTTTTCAGGGTAACCTGAAGCTGGAGAAAACAATGGGCAATTTAATGTAGACAACTGTGAAGTGCTGACTTCAGCAGGGGATCCATGGAGTGAGCCAGTGTGAGAGTTTATGGATCCAGAGTGGGCCAGGCAAGTGAGTGAATGTTTTGCTGGCTAGTTACACTACCAGAGTGTCCTCCTGACAAAGGCTGACCTCCTTTGGAGATTTGGGTCAAGGTGGGGAGGAAATATCTTTTGTTTGTTAATCCCAGTGCTACTTATTTCCCCTGGGGCTGGATTAGTGTCCTTTCAAAGAAAGAGCCAGAAAAACAGTAATCAGTGTGTCAGTTTATCAACTGAGGGCTCACAGCTTTAGCATTCAACAAACAACAGTCACTCAAGGGCGAACTTAGGTAGGGATGTAGTCTTTTTTAAAACGCCATGAATGTAAATTGGTGCAGCCACTATGGAGAACAGTATGGTTCCCTAAAAAAATTAAAAATAGAGCTACCTCGTGATCTACTCCTGGGCATATATCCAGAGAAAGCCATGGTTCAAAGATCACGTGAACTTCAAGGTTTATTGCAGCACAAGTTTACGACAGCCAAGACATGGAAGCAACCTAAATGTCCATCTACAGATGAGTGGATAAAGACTATGTGGTGCATATATACAATGCAATATTACTCAGCCATTACGAAAGGAAACAATGCCATTTGTAGCAACACAGAGGTACCTGGAGATTATTATACTAAATGAAGTAAGTCAGAGAAAGATAAATATCATATGATACAATTTATATGAGAAATCTAAAAACAGTGATACAGATGTTTACTTACAGACAGAAATAGATTCATAGACATAGAAAAGGAGCTTATGGTCACCAGAGAAAAGGTGAGGGGTAGGGATAGTTGGGAATTTGGGATTCACGTAGTATACCCCTGTATTTAAAATAGACAACCAACAAAGATCTACTGTATGGCACAGGAAACTGCTCAATAATCTGTAATAACTTAAATGGGAAAAGAACTTGGAAAAGAATAGGTATATGGGTGCATTCGTGCATGCTCAGTCGCTTCAGTTATGTCTAACTCTTTGCCACCCTATGGACTGTAGCCCACCAGGCTCCTGAATCCATGAGATTTTCTAGGCAAGAATACTGGAGTGGGGTGCCATGCCCTCCTCCAGGGGATCTTCCCAACCCTGGGGTTGAACCTGCATCTCCTACATTGAAGGAAGAGTCTTTTCTGCTGAGCCACCAAGGCAGTCCCAGATATATGTGTATGTATAACCAAATCACTTTGTTGTATAACTGAAACTAAGGTAACATTGTGAATCAACTACAGTCCAATATAAAATAAAAATTTAAATAAATAAATTCCACATACAAGAAATATATAGAAAAAAATCTATTGATTGATTGCTTGATCTATCTATTGAGAGACAGGACACAAAATGCAAATATGATTAAAAAAATTTAGAATAAAATTCCCAGATTTTCCCTTTAACCAGAAGCTCCCACTTCCAACTTTTAGGATGCACATGCACATTCAGACACCAGAGGGCACACACCACTGCCCTGGCTGGATCTTATTTGAGATATAACCATATCTGAGCCTATAAGAAGTAATGATTCTTATTATTCAGTTCAGTTTGGCAGCCATGAAGTCCACACACATCAGGTTTTGACACCTCCATTTTTCCTTCCAGGCTTTTCTATAGGTAGAAATCTAGAGCAATGCCTCAACCTTAGTGACTGAGGAATTCAACTCAATTGTGTCTCAGTTTTGTAGAAACCGGACTCAGCTGACTCACCTCCCATTCTCTCAGAACTCAGCCTGGACACATTCCTACCTTCTGTCCACAGAACTTCTCTGAACCTCCGTGGATATGGGTGCCGTCAATGACCCATACGTGTTTGTGTTTTGGGGTGTTTGTGAACATACTCTCAACATTTTGTATCTTCTTCTGTTACGAATTACTTCACACATTTTGACTCACAGTCAGAAAGTGACTGCACCCGAATTCATCTATTTTAAGAATGTTCTCTCTGCTGAACACTAGATGAGGTTTTGCACTTCTCCTCTTAGGTCCAAGCACATGTTCCTTCTATACAGGGATTTTCCACCAGTAGAAACAAACCTCAGCACAAATATTTTAACAACCCTACTTTTTTTTTTTCTTATACCTACTGACCCAACAGTAGTGGGGTGAAGAGTGGGAATTCTTAATCCATAAAGAAAATTTAGCTTAGAATCATTGAAGATTTCAAAAATGAAAACAAACAAATAAACAACAAAAAAAGACACATTTAAAAAATCTGTTAATATGGAGTAAAAATGTTCAGACCTGTGTGAGTATTAACCAAACTCTCCTTCTTAAGCCTCAGTATTGTTAATAAGGCACTTGATACAGAGTGGCAGGAAAAGAAAGAGATGGGTTGAATTGAGGATGTAAAAAGTTCAGTTTCCTATGTTGAGTGACAAGCCAAACATGAACTGATAATTTTAGGAAGCCACCACTTGGAATACATCAGCTGGAATATGCTATTGTTTAAAAATAAAGAAAAGAAAAAGTCAAGCAACTCAATTTCCTTTTAGGAGTGGGATTCAGCTAGGGTAGCTGTGCAGGATAGGGACGTCTATTTTATTTTCAGATGCACGTATTATGGAAAGAGTCCACATGAGAGCCATGAACGTTACCATAATTCTTGAAGGAGCCATCAAAGAGAATGGGTTATGGAGCTGCATGACAGATGTGTATGTCCTTCTAGCAGTCCCACTTATGAACGATGTGACAAGGACTGGAGTTCTGCATGCAGATCACCGATACAACTGTTTGCATAGTAAATGTCTCTGTGCTCCTCTATTGCCTGCCTGCCTTAAATCACCATTTCCTAGGTACCTACCGAAAAGGCTTACCTGCTCTGACCCAACATCTAATGGGCAATCACGTAGATGTAATCCATTCGGATTCCTAGAATTGTAGGCTGGAGGAAACCTTAGAGATACTTTTATAACTCAATTCTTATTCAATAACATGTATTTCCCTCATATTATAAAATTGGCATGGACTCATTTTAAGGAATATCAATAACAGTGTGAAAGTGAAATAATCTATAATTCATTTATCCTTTCTGAATTTCTTCTTAGGATTTTTTGGTGGGAGGATGGTGTATATACATATAAAAATATTTGCATATATAGTAAATATATATGTGTGCATATATATATATACAAACATATGCAAATGCATATGCTCACACATTTTTAAGTTTACAAAATTGAGATTGTACTGTAAGTCCAGCTTTTAACAATATGTACATGATGTGAATTTTCCTATATCAGTAAATATTCTTCAAAAGCCACAATTAAAAAAAATAATTTAGTGAGGTGAAATACACAGAGTATAAAATTAACCTGTTTAAAATGAACAATTCAGTGGCATCTGGTACATTGACAATGCTGTCCAACCGCCACCTCTCTCTAGCTCCACCGCATTTTTGTCACTCCAAGGTAAAACCCCATATCCATTAAATAGTCTTTCTCCATTCTTCCCTTCCCTGCTTCCATAACCTGTACACTACCAATCTACATTCTGTCTCTGTGAATTACCTATTCTGAATATTTCATATACATGGAATCATGCAACATGTGACCCTTTTGTGCCTGACTTCCTTCCCTCGGAATAAAATTTTTGAGGTTCATCCACATTGTACAGTGTATCAGTACTTCATACATTTTTATGGCTGAGAAGCAGTTCAGAGCATGTATATATCACAATTCACTCTGCCATTCACCAGTTAATGGTATTTGGACCGTTTCCACCTTTTGGTTATTGTGAACAGTGCTGCTGTGAACACGTGTATACATAAACTTCTTTGAGTCCTTGTTTTCAGTTTTTTTTGGGTACATATGAAAAAGAGGTATTATAGGATCATATGATAATTCCATTTAACTCCTAAGTAACCACAAAATTATTTTTCATAGCTCTTGGATCATTTAACATTTCTACCAGCAATGTACCAGGGGCTTCCCTGTTGGCTGAAATGGTAAAGAATCTGCCTGCAGTGCAGGAGACCCGGGTTTGATCCTTGGGTTGGAAAGATCTCCTGAAAGAGGAAATGATAAACCATTCTAGTATTCTTGCCTGGAAAAGCCCATGGACAGAGGAGCCTGGCGGGCCATCGCCCATGGGGTCACAAACAGTTGGACACAACTAAGCAACTAACACTTTCGCTTTCACACTTTCCAGCAATGCACAAGGGCTCTATTTTCTCCACATCCTCACCATTATTTGCTATCTTATGTTTTAAAAAAAATCTATAGTAGCTATCCCTTATTGTGGGCATTAAGTGGTACCTCATTATGGTAAAACCACAATTTTTAAATGTCATCTGGTTTTTCCATAGTATGTTAACCAGTTCCTATCCTTTCTTGGCATTTAGTTTGTACTGAAATTAGTTCAGTTCAGTTCAGTTCAGTCGCTCTGTGTCTGACTCCTTGCAACCCCATGAATTGCTGCACGCCAGGCCTCCCTATTCATCACCATCTCCCAGAGTTCACTCAGGCTCACGTCCATCGAGTCCGTGATGCCATCCAGCCATCTCATCCTCGGTCGTCCCCTTCTTATCCTGCCCCCAATCCTTCCCAACATCAGAGTCTTTTCCAGTGAGTCAACTCTTCACATGAGGTGGCCAAAGTACTGGAGTTTCAGTTTCAGCATCAGTCCTTCCAAAGAAATCCCAGGGTTGATCTCCTTCAGAATGGACTGGTTGGATCTCCTTGCAGTCCAAGGGACTCTCAAGAGTCTTCTCCAACACCTCAGTCCAAAAGCATCAATTCTTCGGCACTCAGCTTTCTTCACAGTCCAACTCTCACATCCATACATGACCACTGGAAAAACCATAGCCTTGACTAGACGGACCTTAGTCGGCAAAGTAATGTCTCTGCTATTGAATATACTATCTAGGTTGGTTATAACTTTTCTTCCAAGGAGTAAGTGTCTTTTAATTTCATGGCTGCAATCACCATCTGCAGTGATTTTGGAGCCCAAAAAAATAAAGTCTGACACTGTTTCCACTGTTTNTAGGTGGTCTGGTATTCCCATCTCTTTCAGAATTTTCCACAGTTTATTGTGATCCACACAGTCAAAGGCTTTGGCATAGTCAATAAAGCAGAAATAGTTGTTTTTCTGGAACTCACTTGATTTTTCCATGATCCAGCAGATGTTGGCAATTTGATCTCTGGTATTGAAATTATCCCTACTGTAAATAGATATATGATGAAATCCTTCGGTTCAGTTCAGTTACTCAGTCGTGTTTGACTCTTCACTACCCCATGAATTGCAGCACATGCAATTTCAGCCAGGCCTCCCTGTCCATCACCAACTCCCGGAGTTTACCCAAAGTCATGTCCATCAAGTCGGTGATGCCATCAAGCCATCTCATCCTCCGTTGTCCTCTTCTCCTCCTGCCCCAATCCCTCCCAGCATCAGGGTCTTTTCCAATGAGTCAACTCTTTGAATGAGGTGGCCAAAGTATTGGAGTTTCAGCTTTAGCATCAGTCCTTCCAATGAACACCCGGGACTGATCTCCTTTAGGATGGACTGGTTGGATCTCCTTGCAGTCCAAGGGACTCTCAAGAGTCTTCTCCAACACCTCAGTCCAAAAGCATCAATTCTTCAGCACTCAGCTTTCTTCACAGTCCAACTCTCACATCCATACATGACCACTGGAAAAACCATCGCCTTGATTAGATGGACCTTTGTTGGCAAAGTAATGTCTCTGCTTTTTAATATGCTATCTAGGTTGGTCATAACTTTCCTTCCAAGGAGTAAGTATCTTTTAATTTCATGGCTGCAATCACCATCTGCAGTGATGAAATCCTTACACGATACATAAATCTTTAATTAAATCTCATTATTTCTTATTGAAAGTTCCTGGGGGGCAGTCATCTGATTTTCAGATGAAGAAGCTAACATTTTATGGGACCATAACTTGGGTTGCCTTATACCTCAGCCTGTGCTTTCCACTGATTTTTTTTTAGGAGGTTAGGTCAGTTTTTCACATGTCAGATGTGTCACCAATTGGGCAAAACTCAGCTAAAAAACAGTGAACTCTTCAGTGTCGGGTCTGATGTTCTGTGGAACTGATGAATCCAAAGCTATTTGTAGCATTATTTTAACTCATTCTGTAAACACAGCAAAACACTGTGTGCATACAGTGTTATGCACTGGATACCATCAACAAATTAACATGCGTCGCCTTAAATAAAGTCTACCATAACTCCACCAATTCTGCATGTGCTACAGACTCCTAGTGGTTATGCTATCCACCCATAGAACACCATGAATGTGGCATGCCTAGTGGGGCATGCTCAGCTCAGTCACACTGCGTCACGTGCCCTTCTGCGACATTGTTTTGCCACCTTCATGGTGCTCTGTGGGTGGATAGGAGAATGATATGTGGATTTGTGCTGTCATTGGTAGACCTCTATTTAAATGGCATTTTCAATGAGGTTTGAGGTGGTAAGAGAGGGAGATGCAGTGATACATTTTGAAGTTTTTAGTGCGATCCCAAAAAGAAATATATCCAGCCACATACAGTGCATAAAACTACAGTCTGTTTCCCCTCTAATTGGTAATAAATGTAAATGTTTAGTTATGCCTGACTAGGGAGCTATGAACAACACATCTGTCTGACTGCTTTTGCAGTCTTCACAAGGACTGCAGCATTTATACCATCTGTAGCTTGCGAAGGAAGGAAGAGACAGAGAGAAAGTGAGGCTGAAATATAGAGAATGGATATTACTGGAGGTGCATAGGGAATTGACTCATTCAACAAATATTTATTGAACATCTATTACGGCCTGGGAACCAGGCAAGAAAAAAGAGGGAGATAATAAATATCTTCCCTTCAAAAATTCTAAAGCAATTGATGGAGGGAGGATCAGGCAAATGAAGATATAAACGCCAAATTTGTTACTGAAAACAAATTCTCTAGTATCCATTATTGGGTTGGGGTAAGAATGGGTTTCCTAATGGTAAACTCTAGGATTAAACAAGTCCATCTGCCCTGACGCAGACAGCACTGGAGCACAGCAAGCTTACCCACAAGGGCAGAGCCCTGACTGTTTATCTCAAGTCCTCTCCAGGAGTAGAGCAGGTCAGCAGGGCAGGGCAGGAGAGGAGGGCTAGGAGTGGCTACATGCCAGTCTTTCTCTTCTACTCAGTCAGATGAGTGAGAGAGTAACAGGGAAAGACCAGACATACACACAAACACTCTGACTCTCTGCCCTACCTATAGGTTAGGATCACCTGGGAGCTTTAGCAAAATGTAGATTCAGTCCCCCAAACCAGAGCTTCTGATTCTATCAGACATGGATTGTGCATAGGCGTGAGTTTTTTAAACTCCCCACATAATTCTATGTGCATCAGGGGTTGAGCATCACCTAACAGGGAGTGAGGGGAAAAGAGCCCTCATTCTGCACAGCCTTCCTGCGAGCTTAGTTGTGTCTGACTTTTTGTGAGCCCATGGACTATAGCCTGCCAGGCTCCTCTGCCCATGGGGTTTTCCAGGCAAAAACACTGGAGCGGGTTGCTATTTTCTTCTCCAGGGGATTTTCCTGACCCAGGGATTGAACCCACGTCTCCTGTGTTTCCTACATTGCAGGCGGATTCTTCACCATCTGAGCCATCGGGAAAGTCCAGATGTTATAAAGATACATGAGGGACAGTCCCTCTCTTCCAGAATCTCTCACTCTCCTGAGACTAAGTCACAAAAGCAATCACAGTGCCCTTTGCTGAGTACACTGGCACTCAGAGGGTAGAAAGACAAAAGACCCAGGATTTCAGAGACCTTCCCAGGACCATGGGGGTCCAGGTTCAGAAGATCACCCTGGCAGTTGTAGAAGAGGCAATAAGAGGAAGGCTGATGACCCAAGAGGTTACCATAGATTGAGAGAGAATAAAGTAAAAAGGAAGCAAGGCAGCTAGGGACACAGACTGCTCATTAATGAGCATCCTTCCAGTTTCAGGCTTGGAATAAAAAACCTTCCTTTTTCAAGCAGGCTGTCTGCGGTCTGCCTCAGCCACACTGGGCGCTGTGGTTCTGCACTGAGGAGCTCAAGTTCCTTGGGGTTACACTGAGAATTAGAGGAGAGGATGTCTATCAAGGGCACAGCCTAGAGCCTGGCAAAGAGGATGTCTTTATTAGATGTTAGGTGCTCCTGTTTGTTTTGGGAAGCCACAGAAACTACAGCAACAAAGTCTCACCCTGGCTTGTTTGCTCTGAGCTCTGATTCTCCTGCATGAAAGTGGAGATTTACATGGCTTATCAGAAACTAACAGTTTTGCAAAAATTACAGATATTTTAGTCCATTTAAGAAATATTTATTCTTTTGAATTTATTTGACTGTGTTGGGTCTTACTTGCAGCACGCAGAAACTTTTTGGGGATCTTCAGCTGTGGCATGTGGACTCTTAGTTTCAGCATGTGGGATCTAGTTCCCTGACCAGGGATGGAACCCAGGCTCCCTGTATTGAGGGCACAGAGTCTTAGCCACTGGACCAAATATCAGTGATTGGCAATAAAGAAAAAAAGTTGTGGATTTTTTTTTAAAATTTTTACTTTATTTTACTTTACAATACCGTATTGGTTTTGCCATACATTGACATTAATCCACCACGGGTGTACATGCTTTCCCAAACATGAACCCCCCTCCCACCTCCCTCCCCATAACATCTCTCTGGGTCATCCCCCTGCACTAGCCCCAAGCATCCTGTATCTTGCATCAGACTTAGACTGGCGATTCATTTCTTACATGATAGTACACGTGTTTCAATGCCATTCTCCCAAATCATCCCACCCTCTCCCTCTCCCACAGAATCCAAAAGTCCACTCTACACATCTGTGTCTCTTTTGCTGTCTCGAATACAGGGTCATCATTACCATCTTTCTAAATTCCATATATATGCGTTAGTATACTGTATTGGTGTTTTTCTTTTTCACTTACTTCACTCTGTATAATCAGCTCCAGTTTCATCCATCTCATTAGAACTGATTCAAATGTATTCTTTTTAATGGCTGAGTAATACTCCATTGTATATCTTAGTGAGTTTTACTGGTCATCAGACCCCAAATCAGGATTCAATAGCAAACAAATGTTTTTTTTCTTTTTATTTAACCCTCATAGCCACAGAGTGAGGTAAATTTATGATTCCATTTTGCAGATAAGAAGTCTGAGGTTTGGACAAGTTAAATAATATTTCTGTCAGCTTTTAACAAAAGAAAGATGAAAAGTAAAGGGTTGTTTTGTTTCCATATCTGGCTCTGTTTCCATTATATAACACCAACTTAACGGTGCTCATTGCCTTTAAGGACAAGGAGGACAAAGGTATGATTCTTAAGTCCTCCGGAAGTGCTGCATACAAATTGCCTTTGTGATGTATGGAGATAGGGCTTTACCAGCTTGAGAATTCTTGCTATGCTCTATTTCCCAGAAAAGTCACTGTTTCTCTTCTATACATTTCCGCAATTCCTTACATGAAGGCGAGAATAAGTTAATATTCATACTCTCTAAGAATTTGTTCTCCAAGCAGTCTATGGAGTCTCTGAAGAGTATGAAAACTTTTTGAACTCAGAGTCACTCGTTTCTCTAATTTAATTGCTTGTCTCATTATCCTCATTTTATGTATTCAGTGCCTTCAGACAATCCATGGGAAATACCAGGAAGAATGTCGGCCATAAAGTCCTTAAATTTACACTTGTGACTTGTCTTTAATGGATGACTTTTGACCAAATGAATGAGTGAGTGAACGTTGGGGAAGATTCATATTTTTGAATTCAAAATGTGGCAGAGACACTGCGCTTCACTCAGGAGATATTTTAGAGCATGGGAGGGTCTGAGCAGCTGAGTCGGGCAGCACAAGGGAAAGCTGAGAAGGGACGCAAAGGGTCCTCCTCTCCCCCAGGGCCTGCTCACAAAGACCTTCACTATGACGGTAAGCACTTGATGCCATTCCTCATCTTAATTTCAAATTGATTCTTCACTTTGCAGCAGTTAGACACTGAGTGTTAGCCGTGCAGCACAATACCACTTGTCTTCCAGGCCTTCCCAGAGGTCATACCTTGGCAGTACTTCCAGCTGACTTGCAATTATCTTCACCTGGCTTTTAAAGAGGCACTTGACGAGGAAACTCACTGTAACGAGAAGGAAATGGTCGCTCCACTTTTTCCCATGACTGATGGCAATGAAAGTGGTACCTCAAAGTAACGTTGTCCCACTTTGCAGTCTCAGTTCAATTCAGTCCACATTTATGGAGGCCATTCTCTGTGTGGGACACTGTGATAAAGTCTCAGAGTCTCAAGGATAAATGAGTCCTGAGCCTGTCTTCCAGGTGGAAACACTGGAGCAGACACTAAGACATGTTACATACATAACAAGAGAACACTGGAGCCTCTACAGTCTAATAACACAGTTAGATCATGGGAAGTTTCATCGCCCAGGCCATGGACATGTATCTTACCAACCTCTTATTTAATATAGGTTTAGCCGCAGGGTTTTCCAGGCGGCTCTACTGGTAAAGAACCTGGCCTGCCAATGCAGGAGACAAAAGAGATGTGGCTTTCATCCCTAGGTCTGGAGGATCCTCTAGAGAAGGAAATGTCAACTTGCTCTAGTATTCTTGCCTGGAGAATCACATGGACAGAGGAGCCTGGCGGGCAACAGTCTACAGGGTCACAAAGAGTTGGACACACTGAAGTGACTTAGTATGCACACCGCAGATAAAAAGGTAAAAAAGAGTGGTTAGTGCTCTGCAATTGCTGCAGAGTCTTGTCCAGCTCTTTGCGACCCCATGGACTGTAGCCTGCCAGGCTCCTCTGTCCATGGGATTCTCCAGGCAACAATACTGGAGCCGGTTGCCATGCTCTCCTCCAGGGGATCTTCCCGACCCAGGGATCAAACCCACATCTCCTGTGTCTCCTGCATTGCAGGTAGATTCTTTATCACTGAGCCACCTGGGAAGCCCTGGTTAGTGCTATAACTATATGCTAAGTCCTTTGAATCCTGCTGTGGTGGTGGGGAGAAGTCATGATAAGTGTTTTTGAATACAAGGTTTGAAATATTAGAAACTATGAATTCTGGAGAATTACAGACACTTTTTTAAAATTTATTTTTTAATATAAATTTATTTTAATTGGAGGCTAATTACTTTACAATATTGTATTGGTTTTGCCATACATCAACATGAATCTGCCACAGGTGTACACGTGCTCCCCATCCTGAACCCCCCACACTCCTCCCTCCCTGTACCATCCCTCTGGGTCATCTCACTGCACCAGCCCCAAGCATCCAATATCATGCATTGAACCTGGACTGGCGATTCATTTCATACATGATATTATACATGTTTCAATGCCATTCTCCCAAATCATCCCACCCTCTCCCTCTCCCACAGAGTCCAAAAGACTGTTCTACACATCTGTGTCTCTTTTGCTGTCTCGCATACAGGGTTATCATTACCATCTTTCTAAATTCCATATATATGCATTAGTATACTGTATTGGTGTTTTTCTTTTTCGCTTACTTCACTCTGTATAATCGGCTCCAGTTTCATCCGCCTCATTAGAACGAATTCAAATGTATTCTTTTTAATGGCTGAGTAATACTCCATTGTGTATATGTACCACTGCTTTCTTATCCATTCATCTGCTGATGGACATCTAGGTTGCTTCCATGTCCTGGCTATTATAAACAGTGCTGCGATGAACACTGGGGTACACGTGTCTCTCTCAATTCTGGTTTCCTCTGTGTGTATGCCCAGCAGTGGGATTGCTGGGTCATAAGGCAGTTCTATTTCTAGTTTTTCAAGGAATCTCCACACTGTTCTTCATAGTGGCTGTACTAGTTTGCATTCCCACCAACAGTGTAAGAGGGTTCCCTTTTCTCCACACCCTCTCCAGCATTTATTGCTTGTAGACTTTTGGATCACAGCCATTCTGACTGGTGTGAAATAGTACCTCATTGTGGTTTTGATTTGCATTTCTCTGATCATGAGTGATGTTGAGCATCTTTTCATGTGTTTGTTAGCCATCTGTATGTCTTCTTTGGAGAAATGTCTATTTAGTTCTTTGGCCCATTTTTTGATTGGGTCGTTCATTTTTCTGGAATTGAGTTGCAGGAGTTGCTTGTATATTTTTGAGATTAGCTGTTTGTCAGTTGCTTCATTTGCTATTATCTTCTCCCATTCTGAAGGCTGTCTTTTAATTTGAGGGTAGGGATGTCCTGATGTTATCTTAGGTGTAAACATGCCATATCTATAACTCAAAGTTTCTCCCTCCTAAGGCACCTTTTGGATCAGCAAAGATTTGTGGACTACCTACCATGAGCTGCCCATTTAGCTGGGTCCTGGGGAGTAGGTACTAAGATAATTAAGACACATTTCTTGCCTCAAAGGAGTTTTCAACCTTGCAAGTGGTGCAAAAACATAATTTCAATAACTAATGTTAGATAGTTAGGCAGAGAAGCACACAGAACACTATCCCAGCAGAAAAAGGGAGTGCATAGTGCAGGCAGAGGGTTTGAAAGGTTTGCTGAAGAAGCAGCTGTTCTTCTCAGCCTTGAGGTTTGGTCAGGTGGAGAAAGGTGTGAAGGAAAGTCTAGGTACAGGGAGAAGACAAGCCACGGAGGATAAAATATGTGGTGTCAGAAATCAAACCAGTATTGTAAAGCAATCATCAATCTATAAAAAGTAAATAAATATAATTAAGAAAAAAATGTATGTGGTGTTTTGGGGAGGATTCCTAGTTAGTTATTTTTTTTTTTTTTAGAATGAAGTGCAAGTCAGGACATGGTGGATGCTGCTGGAAAGATAGGCGTGCCAGGCTTAAGGAGGTTTGGGTTCCATGGAAGGAAGTTTAGGTCCCATGACAGAGGAGCTGCACTGAAAGTCACTGGGACTGTAACATGGGGAATGGGGTTGAACGGAGCAAAGCAGTGGGTGGGAGAACAGGGAGCTGGGTTCAGGAAAGTTGAAAGTTTAGTCACTCAGTCGTATCCGACTCTTTGCAACCCCATGGACTGTAGC
Source organism: Redunca redunca (assembly GCA_006410935.1). Lineage (NCBI taxonomy): Eukaryota > Metazoa > Chordata > Mammalia > Artiodactyla > Bovidae > Redunca > Redunca redunca. The sequence goes on along the minus strand of SJYQ01001865.1, from coordinate 171,300 downwards.
CCACCAGGCTCCTCCGACCACGGGATTTTCTAGGCAAGAGCACTGGAGTGGGCTGCCATTTCCTTCTCCAGAGGATCTTCCCGACCCAGGGATCGAACCTGGGTCTCCCACGTTGTAGACAGACGCTTAAGAGACTGTGAAGACGTGAACTAGGCCGTGACAATGAAGCTGAAGAGAAGGGTAAAACTTTGGAGTTGAAAACTGGGTGTGACTATTGAGGAAGAAGAAGGGGTCTAATGACTCTGAAGTTTAACTTGGAGGACAAGATGGATGGTGGTATCACTTACAGGCACTGGAGATAAAAGAACAGAAAGGATTAGGGCGAGGAAGAGAAGTCCACTTTGGGATATGTGTTGAATCTGAGTCACCTAACAGACAACTGTGGGAGATACCAAATAGGATATTGGATGGACAAGTCAAAAGTGCAGAGGAGAGGCTAGGGCTGGAAATACAGGCAGAGAACTTGTCTTCTAATTCTCCTCTCTTAGATCAGAGCTTGGGAAGTAGGAAGGAAGGAAGTAAATGTTACAAGTTTAAGGCTGACTTCTTAGGGGCCAAAGGACAGAGCTATTTGCTATAGAAAAGAAGAGTAAAGAAAATCTTTAAAGATTTTCTATGCCTTAGATTCTGAAGTACAGAAAAATATACTTTAGACCAGGACAGGAGTTGGCTGTTAATCCCAGCCTGAAAGCATTTTTTTCCCCTTTACCTATTTTTGGTCTCATTCAGTTTATTTTTAGACACCATTGGAATTAATTTTGGAGAATCTTCTCTTGAATTTTATCCAGGGGAAGGTGACCTGGAGTGTGAACTATTTGGGAATCTTTTCATATTAGGATCGATTTAAATACTTTCAGATATTCATCCAGAGAAACACACATACAAACAGACACAAACACTCACACAGATAGTTGCATATATAATAAAGTGAAAGTGAAAGTCGCTCAGTCGTGTCCAACTCTTTGTGACCCCATGGACTATACAGTCCATGGAATTCTCCAGGCCAGAATACTGGAGTGGTTAGCCTTTCCCTTCTCCAGGAGATTTTCCCAACCCAGGGATCAAACCCAGGTCTCCTGCATTGCAGGCAGATTCTTTACCGGCTAAGCCACAAGGGAAGCCCATATATAATAAAGGCATCCTCCAAATATTTAAATGGTCATCACATACAAGAAACAATTGTTTATTGAACATATCTCCAGCAGATCAATGAATGAAAGTCATATGCAGTTAGAGTTAATATCTAGAAGGCAATGGCACCCCACTCCAGTACTTTTGCTTGGAAAATCCCATGGACGGAGGAATCTGGTAAGCTGCAGTCCATGGGATTGCGAAGAGTCAGACAAAACTGAGCGAATTCACTTTCACTTTTCACTTCCATGCATTGGAGAAGGAAATGGCAACCCACTCCAGTGTTCTTGCCTGGAGAATCCCAGGGAGAGAAGAGCCCAATAGGCTGCCATCTCTGGGATCGCACAGAATTGGACACGACTGAAGCGACTTAGCAGCAGTAGCAGCAGCAAGGGCCTATGTTTAGTAAGCACAGTTTCTAGGTACAGGTAAACAGGACTCTAATGAGGAACTTGATAGATAAAGTCCCTTTTCTCCTGAAGTCCATATTCTAGTGATAGGACTAGACAGATAATCAAGAAGATAAATGGCTTTAGGTATTGGTAAGAGCTATGAGGAAAGGAATGCACACAAAGAAAGAAAGTGGGGGAGGGTGCAAAATGGGGGACACGCTCCTTAGATTGGATGCTGGGGAAGACCTTCCAAGGAAGCGACATGTTGAAGTCAGAATGACAAGAAGAAGCCAGTCTTAGGAAGAGCTTTCTGGGCAGTGTCAACATCCAGGGAAAGGCTACAACTCAGGATTTAGCCCGAGCTCAAGAAGAAAAGGAAGTAGGCCAATGTGATTGAAGGAGGAGAATGGGGAATCAGAGGAAGTCAGATAGTAGATAGATAATGCTCATCCAGTCTTTTTTTGTTTTTTCCCCAAGTGTGATGGGAGACTAGGTATTGTGAAAGTTTTGGATAGGATTTGTTCAAGAAGTAAAATGATCAAAACTATATTTTGAATGATCACTCTGGCCATTGGGCATTGAATGGAGTGTGAGGGTTGATGCTATGGCAGAATTCCAGGGGACAAAAGCCAGTAGCTTGAAACAAGTTGGTAATACTGTAGAAAGAGAAAAATGGATGGATTCCAGAAACATTTAAAAATAGAAATGTGAGGAGCTACTGGTGAACTCTATGTTGTGGGGAGGTATTGGTGAAGAAAAGGGAAAATTAAGGATGACTCGGGTTTTTGGCTATTCAGTTGAATGGTGCTGACCCTTATTAAGATGAAGAAATACTAGGAGGAACAAATTGTGGACACTAAACAGGGTTAAGAGTTATGTTTTGGATATATTGTGCTGAAATCTCAATTGACTCTCAAGGGAATATATCATGTAGGAAGTCAGATACAGGAGTCGAGCTCACAAGAGAAGTCACAGCTGCAGAAATAAAGATCGGAAATCATCAACACATAGATGAGACGTGATTCATGGGACCAGGAATAGGAGGAAATAAAAGAGACCCCAAACTGAGCTTTAGGGACTTTTACTACTTAGAGATCGGTTACAGAAGGCAGAATCAGTAAAAAGGATAACTAATCAGATAAGAGACAAACCAGGAGAAGGTATTAATAGAATAATGAAAATTGAAAGAAGAAAGTGTTTGAAGAAGTCACTCCATTTAAGGAAAATTCCATGAAAATTAGATTTTTTCCTACTATAGAAGGAAACTCGCAGTTCCCTGTGAAGACCTTACTGTTCCCTATCTCTCCTCTTCTGGATGATGAAGACAACTTTGCCAGCAGGCAAGAGCACCCAGACCAGGACTGGTGCTGAAGAAGGGACAGAGAAACTCTTACTGGTTGTTCAAGACTTGGCCTCTGGGCAGTATTGTTAGAGGTATTGCTGTGCCCATGGAAACTCATTTCCCTAAAGCTGGCTCCCTTCCTTGTTTCCAGGTCTCAGGAAGGTTTGTCTCATCTATTGTAGGACTCTACCTTCAGTTAGATTCTGATTCCTGCTGTCAGACCTCACTACCACCACCACGTCTATGATGGTCTAACTTCTCAAGTCCTTCATTACAACCCATCATTACAACCGGGGTTGCATCCTGATTACAGACCAACTCTCAGACTCATGTCATGTGTCTTGTCAAAGAGCCTTAACCTTTGCCCAGTATCACAGATCTTTCTAGATCCCATCACTGGGTTGCATTCAGTCTGGGGCTACTCATGGCACTAGAACCAGGTTGCCATCATCATGAGTGGCCAAGCTTAGGTATAATGAAGAACATGGGAAGGGTCCTGCTCTTAGGAGGACACTTGCCCCACGTGGGGGTGAAGTATGGATGGCCTTTCAGGACCCTTCCAACACCCAAGATTCGGTGATATTTTCAGACACTATGTAAAACAACAAATCCTGGGTCATTTGGGGGGAATCATTTTGAAAGCAGACATTTCATGAAATAAAATCATTTATTTTTCCCTAGTGTATGTCTATTCTCATCCTGAAATTCTGGTTTTCGATTTCTCTCATTTCTTGGGGGAGGAAGGGTTGACGAAGCTCTTATTAGGCCGGCATGAGATTTCGCTGGAGGCTAGCATATTGCTACTCAGGCATAATTCCAAGTGACAAAATTGTACACTGAGAGTTCAGATCCTTTTGGTCAAAACTGACCTCCTAATATTTGCTTACACATAGTAGGTGCCTTGTAAATACTTAATGAGTCTAACAGAAACCTTTTTAAAAGTGGTTTCCTTACTAAAGCAAACGGATTGTGTTGGTGTTCATTACCAGGACCTAGCAGAGGATGGGGAAAGGCATCTTGTTGAGCATGCTTTCTGTTTCTTCCCTCATCTAACCTCTTATTAATGTGGAAATGACAGGTTGATGCTTTCTTATTTGTACCAAGAATGTTGACAAGAAATTATAAATTATAGATTTGGAAAACTCCAAAATATTTATACACCTACCTAGAAAATGCCATTAGCTTAGTATGTCAGAATGTGAGGTAGGTTCCTGTGACACTGCCTTGTCCCTTGTGTCCATCCCATGGGCACACTTGGCACAGTGTTAGCTTGCGGTGTCCAGGGTAGGGGAAGGGTTACGTCTAACACCTCACATAAAAGTCATCAACCAGTGGTCTCCATGTTTAGGGCACTTGACCGACAGAGGGTTCCTAAAACATTTAGGAGCTAAGCATTGTCCAGGTTCTATTCTTTTCCACTGTATTGCTTTTGGCCTGAATCATTCACTTTTTCTACCTGCTAGGTTTGGGATGCTTTTCAATGTGCAAACCTGGTCTGCTGCTGCTGCTGCTAAGTCACTTCAGTCATGTCTGACTCTGTGCGACCCCATCCAGGCAAGAACACTGGAGTGAGTTGCCATTTGCTTCTCCAATGCATGAAAGTGAAAAGTGAAAGTGAAGTAACTCAGTCGTGTCCAACTCTTTGCAACCCCATGGACTGCAGCCTACCGGGCTCCTCCATCCATGGGATTTTCCAGGCAAGAGTACTGGAGTGGGGTGCCAACCTGGTATAAAACATGATAAAACAGAAAATATGGCAATGGTTGTAAATTGCCATACCCAGGTTTTATTTGGACTGCAACAGTGTAAGACAGAAAACTCTGTAAACAGAGTTTCAAGACAGAAACAAATGTAAAGGATAACCAGTTCAGTTTACTGATCCAGCTGGAATGAGAAAGGGGGAGGCAGAAAGGAACTCTGTTCTCTGACCACTGCCCCCTTTACTCCCTCTGTGGAATTATTCTTCCCACTATTGGATGACTCTTGGGCATGTCCTTATTTTTTCCATCACTTTAAGGCATTAATGAAAAACCTGACTTATATAGTATTTAGAAAGTTCAGTCCAGTCTGACATTGAAACTTCAATTTCTTGTCCAACTGAAGTGCCCCACAGCTGGCCTTATCCATCAACTGGAGGCTCGCTCAGGCCCAAAAGCCTGGGATGAAGCAAGCTGAGATTACTTTCTTCATTCTTTGTCCTCTTCTACTTTTTTCTTCTCTACCTCTTTCCAACTCTCTAAATCCTATTTCTGCTCTCCTCACAGGCTGGACATAGGAGAAGAGTGATCAGAGAAAAGGTCACAATATTCCTTTGATGGTATGTTTGTATTAGGCTATGAGGGCCCTCTGTGTATCAGAAGCCCAAATTTGAGTCTTTTCCTTAAAAGTCAATTTTGTGGCCACCTCATGCGAAGAGTTGACTCATTGGAAAAGACTCTGATGTTGGGAGGGATTGGGGGCAGGAGGAGAAGGGGACAACCAAGGATGAGATGGCTGGATGGCATCACTGACTCGATGGATGTGAGTCTGAGTGAACTCCGGGAGTTGGTGATGGACAGGGAGGCCTGGCGTGCTGTGATTCATGGGGTCGCAAAGAGTCGGACACGACAGAGTGACTGAACTGAACTGAACTGTCGCAAAATTCCCACCCATGGCTTCCCATTTGTGGGAGATATCTTCTCCAAAGGGATTTTTATGATTCCCTTATCATTTCTCAATCCTGGCCCATCAGCACAGACTTTGTCTCTTGAAAATAGTACCTTATTTCTCCAGAGTGTTCCAACAGGAAAGTTTCTCTTACAAAATCCTAAGACTACCTACTTTTTTGTGAGGTTGATACATGACTGACAGGGCTTCCCAGGTGGTTCACTGGTAAAGAATCTGCCTGCTCAGGCAGAAGACACAGATGATGCGGGTTTGATCCCTGAAGAAGGAAATATCAACCCACTCCAGTATTCTTGGCAGGGAAATCCTATGGACAGAAGAGCCTGGTGGTTACAGTCCATGGGGTCGCAAAGAGTCAGGCATAACTTCACAACTGAGCACACACATATGACTCATGGGGGAAAATACTTTAAATCTGGTGAATATGGAAGTGCAAGCCATCCTCCATGAGGCCCTCTCTGTTCTGCTGCTACCAATCACTCCATGCAGCCTTTCAGCTGTTGACTTTTTCGGGTGTAGTCAGGCAGGCCCCCGAGTGCTCCAAGCTTCAGGAAATACATATCAAGTTTTTTGGGTTGTTATATGAAGATATCCCTCATTCACTTGAAGTGGAGAAGAAAACACGCCCTGACCTCTCATGTCTGGGGGGAACAGCAAATTGACAGTCTCCCAAGATTCCAAACTCACCGCCAACTTCTACATTCCCTGGAGTTGGTTGATGGGCTAATGGGACAAGACAGGTTTGCATCTGCCTCTTTCTAGACCTTGCATCAGAGAAAGCAATGGCACTCCACTCCAGTATTCTTGCCTGGAAAATCCCATGGACAGAGGAGCCTGGTAGGCTGCAGTCCAAGGGGTCGCTAAGAGTCGGGCACAACTGAGCGACTTCACTTTCACTTTTCACTTTCACGCATTGGAGAAGGAGATGGAAACCCACTCCAGTACTCTTGCCTGGAAAATCCCATGGATGGAGGAGCCAGGTGGGCTGCTGTCTATGGGGTGGCACAGAGTCAGACACGACTGAAGTGACTTAGCAGCAGCAGCAGCAGCAGCAGACCTTCCATAAATGATGCCATGCCTTAGTTCAGAATGTAGGAATATTTACCATCTCTTATTTTCAGATTTGGGGTCTAAGCAACAAAATAAGAGATGTAAGTACTCTTGCCACCCTGCATCAGTGAAATAAAATTTCTCCTTCCCATATCTAATCACTTTGCTTCTACTTTGGATCTTGTTCTCTGTCGAGTTTCAAAGGCATCCTCCCCCATTTTCTACACAAGCTCTCCCCTCTACTGAAATAGTACTGTCAGTATAAAGCAAGCTCTATAATCTCCCATCTTAAAAAACAAAAAACATTGGTAAGTTTTCCTCCACCCCACGTACCTCTCTATTATTGCAACATTTTTCTGCTCCTCTTCACAAACTTCCTAAAAAGGTTTTTCCACACAAGCCATCTCCACTCTCTATGTCTGCAATTTACTCTTCACCCAAGTCTGATTCTGTCTCCATTACTCAACTGAAACTACTCTCGTCAAAGTTAACAACCTCCATGTTGCCAAATGCAATCGACACTGCTCTCTCCTCATCTTTTGGAGTGCACCAGTATTCAACCTGACAAACTTCCCATTAGAAACATTTTCCTCTTTTGTCCCCAGGATATCACACAGTCCCAGATTTCCTCTTACTCACCTTTGTCAAATTACCCCCCATGTCTCTCCTCTTCTACTTGACTGAGGCTGTTAGACTTCCCCAGCACCTCTTTCGGGCATGTATCCTCTTCTCTAGTCTTTCCTAGGTGATGACCTTCATTTCATAGCCACAGATACCATCTATATTCTTATGGAAACAAAGTTGCAATCTCCAGTTCAGACTTCCCTTCTGCTCCCCACTTGCATATTCAACTGTCAACATAACATGATGAGCAATAGCCATCTTGTACTTTATATGTTCAAATCAGAAGTGAATTTTCCTCTCCAAGCTTCATCCCCATCTTCTCTGGAAACAACAATACCCTTCCACCTTGTTGTAAAATCCAAAAATTTGGGAAATCTTTTTTTATTCCTGCCTCCCCCACCCTGGTTTCAATTTGATCACACATTTTTCTGATGATCTGTCACGTCCCTAGCCCTGGGTACCCACATTCCATTCTTCTCCAGCTCCTATTGATTCTACCTCCAAAGTCTATCTCTAATGTGACTACATCTTTCCCTTCCCTGGCTTCCACTTTTTTCCAAGCCTCCATCATTTCCAGTTCAAACATCACACTCACCTTCTAACTGAACTCCTTGCTTTCATTCTGATCCCAGCCTCACACCCATCCTTTTTTTCACCCAGCCTCCACAGAAATTTTTGCCCCAGAATGATTTCACTAAACCCAAAATATTTCAATGTTTTACAATCAATATAAAATATAATATCCATTGTGGGTAAGCCTCGGTTATCCAGCTCTGCTTCTCTTTTCATTTCTAGCTGTTAAATGAGGCTCCTATCCCCCAGTCACAACTCTGTAGGCATGTAGGTCATTTAGTCCTCTGAACAAGCTTATCACTTTCCTGCCTCAGAATCTTTTCCCTTGACATACTCTTTACCCTTTACTGCTCATTTTCATCCTGCAGGCCTCAGCATAAAGTCTTCTCTTCAGACATGATACTTGTAACTAGCTTTTATAATATTCTATTACCATTCTCTGTCTCAGCACTCTATACCTTTCCTCAGCAATAATTACTTGTTGCTGTTTACCATTTATAATTCCCACAGGATGGTAAGTCCCATGAAGGTAGAAAGTGTGTCTGGTTTGCTCACAGTTGCATCCTTACCTACTATAGCGTCTGATTGATAGAAGGCAAATAAAAAAAGTTTTGCTTCATCAATTATTGGGTGAATATCAGCACATCTCCCAGAAAGACATCTCCTCCCAATTGCCTTTCTCATTGCAATGGGTTTGGACATTATAACATGGGAGAAATATGTCAGAATATTGGAACCATTAATTCATTCCACAAAGGTTTAAGGAATATTTATTTCCTATGTGCCACCACTGTTATCTTCACTGGGGTTGCAGTTAACAAAGTGTCAGTGTAGTCTCTGCCCTCATGGAGGAAATAGATCACAATATATTTGACAACAGAGATCTGTTATCTTGTCGTTTCATGAGATATACGTATATGTCAAGAATAAAAGTAAAGCAGGCAGCAGGATAGAAAATGACGGGAATGGGGCCGTTTTAGACAAGGGGGTTGGTGAGAAAGTCCTCTCTGACGAGGAAACATGAACAGAGATGCAGAGAAAGGGCACTTCTGATAAGGAAGCAGCAAACACGAAGGCCATGACACAGGAAGGAGTTTGAGAAGTGAAAGGAATCGAGGGAAGTGTGAAGACTGTGAGTGTGGAGTGAGGCAAGAGTGGGAGAGGATGAGGTTGAAGAGGTGGTCAGGGGGCTGACTACAAGTGATCTTAAAGGACCCATAACATGTTGCAATTTTATTCTGAGTATCATAGGAAACTTTGCAGGGGTTAGAGAGGGAGAGTAATGTGATCTCTTTGATATCTTGGACAAACTCTCCAGCAGCCCTCTGGGAACAGACCAAAGGCAAGAGTAGAAACAGGAAGATGGGTTAGGAGGTTGTTGTAGTATTGTAGTATTAGAGTGCAGAGATGAGCTGTGAACACAGAGAAAAGTGCACAAGCTGAGGATATTCTTTGAAGGCAGGATCCAGACAACCATTGGTGGATAGGCTGTGGGTACAAGGCAAGGCACTGCATTTGGGCCAGAGCAACTGGATGAATTCTGCTGCCATTTACTGTGGAGGGGAAACCTGAGGGAGAGCACAGGCATTTACTGTGGAGAGTGGTGGTGAATAAAGAGTTCTAATTTGGCCATGTTATGTTTGAGCTGTATCGAAACCTGACATAAACCAGTTTGATAATGCACAACTCTTAGGTTCACTGCGGTACACAACTATAGACTCAGAAAAGCTGCAATGGATAAATCAGCAACCTCATTACCAAGTTATAATGAAAGCAGGCTCAGATCAGATTTTACCCCATATGCAGATATAACAAGGAGGCACAAAGCAATTTATACACCTACTTTGTAAGCCTGATATAGTCCCAACTCACTGGCCTCCCAGTACTCCAAGGCCTGCCTTGCGTGGGGTGTTCACCCTGCAGAAGACCATATTTCAGAGCAGTCAGACATCCAGAAATCCTTTGCTCTAATGACTGGAAACAGAGCTGTTTAAGAACTGATTGTAAGAATCAGGTCCTATCCCTAAAGGGACAGCCTATCAGCTTTGTTAGACACTTACATCTTGTTTTCATATGGGTAGAGAATGTCCCTAAAATATTTCAGCCAATTCCCATATCTTGATTACCTCTAATTTGACCTATGAAAGCCCATTTCTAACATCCATTATGCTGATTAACAAGCCACTAATTTCACAAATGAAAACCCAGTTTTGACTTCAGCATGCTAATTAGCAAAATGTCTGGTGTTGATCAGAGTTAAAGATAGCTGAAGTGCTTGTAGGAGCTGCCTCTGGAGAATGGCCTCTCTGTAATGAAGCAGCTGTAGTGCACAGTCCTGATTAGAGTGACTGTCTTTACCTTGAAGCAAGTATTGGAGAATTCTCTCTTGGTTGCAGTATTATACAGCAGATGACAGACAATATCACAAGTGGCTTCATAGATATCCTCATGGAGGCTATTAGAGGTGGTTGGATACACAAGAATGATGCTCAGGACTGCAGGGGTACATTTTTGAGTCCTCAGCCTACGAATCATGTTTAAAGCCGTGGAGCTACATGAGCTCATCCAGGGAGTGAGAACATATAAGGAAAGCGGTCGATTGAGGTCTGGGACACTGCAACTTGTAGGAGTCAATTAAGCTAAAAGTGTATAGCCAAGGAGATCAAGAAGTGGCCAGTGACGTAGGCAGATGGTCCGAGAAGTTTGTTGACATGAAAGCTAAGTGAAAAACGGTTCAGAAAAGAGAAATGAGCAAAAATGTCAAATGTTCCAAGAGATTAGGTAATGAGATTGAGAACTGACCGTTGTGTTTTCTCAGATTGAAATGATTGACGTTCTGATAGGGATAGTTCCCATTATGGGCAGAGACAGAAACCAGATTGGAGTGGATTAAGGAGAAAATGAGGAGCAGGGAAGTAGAAGCAGAGTCTGCACAACTCTTTGGAATCATTTCCTGTGGAAGGAAAAAGAGGAATGGAGTGGCAGTTGCAGAGTACAAGTGGTCTAGGAGGCATTCATTTGGGTTGTTGTTATTTTTACTGTGTGAGGCAACAGACTATTTGTACACCAGCAGGACTGATCCACCTCAGAGAAGATATGAAGTAAGGTGAGCACCCCTTCTTGCTGCTATACCATGAGTGTGCTAAGTCGCTTCAGTTGTGTCTGACTCTTCGGGACCCTATGGACTGTAGCCTGCCAGGCTCCTCCGTCCATGGGATTCTCCAGGGAACAGTGCTGGAGTAGGTTGCCATTTCCTTCTCCAGGAGATCTTCCTGACCCAGGGATCAAACCTACATCTCCTGAGGCTCCTGCCTTGCAGGCAGGTTCTTTACTACTGATTCACCAGGGAACACCTGCTATACCATGGGTGGGACACTACTCGCATTCCAGTTAGTAAATATCTTGCCACCAAATTTCCCTCCTAGAGTAGAGTTGTAGGAGCTGCTCGGTTATTAGGGTGGGAAAAAAAATTCCAGAGTACTTGGAATTCTAAAATAGAAGACCACAAGGAACAATACTCCAGTCTCGGCACCTCTATGTAGACCATGAGTCAGGAGTAGATGAGTCTTCTCTGTGACCCACTGGCAGTGGGCCTTGCCTGAGAAATGATCTAACTGACCCAATCCCCAACTCCGAGACCCTTCCTAACCACTTGTTACATCAGCCTCAGGAACTGAAGAAACAGCCGCTGCCTCTGGTAACAAGATCAGGAACTGGCCAGTGTCAGAGTGAAAGCGCAGAGAAGAAACATCCAACCACGAAAGAGAACAATGAACTCCATGCTCCAGTAAGGTACAGAGGCACTCTCCATCTCTTTCTGAGACCACAAATTACTAATAACTTGGGAGTCTCTTTGCAAAGGATGAACATGACAGAACCCTGGTAAGCCCAGGAAGTAAGAAAGTTGAATGCAAACCTCTCATCCCTCCCTACACAGAGGGCTCTGGCCTCTTGGGTTGTGGGGTTTGATATGTGCCCAACTAGCCTCACCGCCACCCAATCATCACCGTCAATTCACCTCTGTGTATTGGTGACTCTGACTAGGGACTTCAGGATGAAATGTGACCTCACACAGGCCCCTCTACCCCTTTAGCACTGCATCCACATCTAGTGTGATTTAGCTAGGAATGCAGTATCTTCCAGAGAAGGCAATGGCACCCCACTCCAGTACTCTTGCCTGGAAAATCCCATCGATGGAGGAGCCTGGTAGGCTGCAGTCTATGAGGTCTCGAAGAGTCGGCACGACTGAGCAACTTCACTTTCACTTTTCACTTTCATGCATTGGAGAAGCAAATGGCAACCCACTCCAGTGTTCTTGCCTGGAGAATCCCAGGGCTGGGGGAGCCTGGTGGGCTGCCATCTATGGGGTTGCACAGAGTCGGACACTACTGAAGCGACAGCAGCAGCAGTATCTTCTACCTGAAACTTCCTGCCGTCTTTTTGCTGCTAGTCTTGCCATTCTTCTATGTTCCAGTTTATGGAGTTAACCAGTCTGAGAGAAATTTTGCCCCACATTCCCTGCGATAAAACAAAAACTGCCACTGGTTCTCCATGGCCTACAGACTGAAAACTGAAGCTTTACATGGGATGCAAGACCATTCGTAGAGCGCCCCCACCTCCTTTAAGCCCTCTTTGTCTCCTTCCATTTTGCTGCCACATAGCTGCCACCACAGGTGTCCAGGGTGTCTGGTCCTTGGGCAAAAGCACAGCTATTTCCTAGTGTGAAAACATACTCTGACCCTTCTTTGCCTCACGAACTCTTATTTGTCATTAATACCCAGGTCAAATGTCATTTTCCCTCTGAATCCTACTGCTGTGGACTTTGTTGGTTCTTCACCCAGCATCTACTTTCTTCCTCCTTGATACCACTTCCTACAGCAGGTGTGCGTGTGCTTGGTCACTAAGTGGTATCTGAGTCTTTGAGGGCCCATGGATTATAGCCCGCCAGGCTCCTCTGTCCATGGGATTCTTGAGGCAAGAATACTGGATGGGGTAGCTATTTCCTCCTCCAGGGAATCTCCCCAAACCTAGGGTTGAACCCACATCTCCTGCATTGGGAGGCATCTTCTTTACCACTGAGCCACCTGGGAAACCATGCATATGACTCAAGAAAAGTTTACTTCAGGGAAAGGACCTTTTCAGTTAAAGCCCATCATAATAACCCCCATCCCCATCAATGTTTCAGATGACTGTTATTATCCTTAGAGTGGGCATATGACCTGAAATGACTGAAGGAAAGAAATGTTTTTCTACAGCTGAAGTAGAATTTTGACTCTCTTCCTACTGGATACAAACAAAGAAGCTGCTGGCCATTATCTTGCAGCCAGTTAGGGAAGCTGAGGTCACATTCAGCCTTGAAAGGAGGGCAGAGCTGACAGAACAGCAGAGAAATGGAGCTGGTACCCTGGTCAGACTATAATTTTTGCTTTCCATGACTTGGATGTTGTGTTTTGTGAGAGATGATTTTCTTATTGTTTAACTCGATTTGAATTGGGTTTTCTCATACTTGCAGCTGAATGCTTCCTACATAATGTATCCTCTCTCCTCAGCCTTGAGAGAGTTCACGTTCCATGATACTCCCCATCCCCACCATTGGAGTATGTCATAGCAATTTACACACTATGACCTCATTAATATCTTTAGTGTCTCGTACAGTTCCCTGCATACCATCGCCTGATGAATGTATAAGGTATGAACAGATGAATGGATAAATCCCTTGATAATCCTGAAAAGCCAATCCAATAAGTCACAATTTATTGCCCCCGTCTCCTTCTTGCCCTCAATCTTTCCCATCATCAGGGTTTTTTTTTCCCAATGAGCTGGTATTAAGAGGAAGGTAACAAATAAGAAACAAAGAGAAAGAAGAGCCTTTCAAAGAGAACAGGTTAATAACTGAAGAGATGTCAGTGTTTTGGATTAACTAGTATCTTTAAACTCAGTTTCCTATTGTGGCTGTACTTGCAACAGGCACAGGAAACTGAAGTAAAATATAGGCAGGTGAATCTACCTAAGAGTTTACACAGACTACGGATTTCTTGCAGGATAAAACCGTGTCTCTAAAACTTATAGCAACTGGGCTTTGAGCAACCTTTCTGAGCTTCACCTTCTTTTCTATCAGACTGGTGTTATCTCAACAAGATTGCTTGAAGTTTAAACAAGGTCAAAATAAAAAGAACTTTTCCTGGTACGTGGGTAAGTAAATGCCTAAGATCATTCAGGGACATAGTGAGGTTGGTAATGTTTGTTTTAACTGAGAAAGATTCCCTTAACAGAGCAGCTCTACCGTCATTCTGTCAGGATCCTTGTTTCTTTCTGAGCTTAGCCCTGACACAATTGTGGAGACGAAGGCAGGGCACCCCTTAGGTTGTGACAGGAGCACGGGAGCGTGCTAATTAAACGAAACTGGAAGAGAAGAAGCTGGGTGAAAGGATGAAATGGCCATTTGCTGAATCCCTCTTCTGACTGGAGCAGCTGTCAGTGAGATGGATGTAATTATGCCCATCTTACAAAAAAGGACTCCTAGACAGGGAGCCTAAGAACTTCCTTCCACAGCTAATCAGGGGTAGAGTTTCTTATCCAGGTCCATTTGGTGTAAGAGCTCAAGAGGGAGGCCAGAGAGCCTGAGAATTAGAGACAGTCCGGAGCTGCAGCACACCAGAGTGGAGTCACAGGGAGCTAAGACGACATAGCTGGTCTATTTGCATTTTTTCCTGGGTCCTGAGAGAGAATGCACTATTACTAATTTAATCCATTCCCTGCAGTTGGTGCAACAGAATTCTCTGACAACCTGCATTTAGGCCAGTCCACAGGGGGACCAGAAAGAATGAAACAGGACTCTCAGAAATCATGTTCCTTACATGAAAATAGATCAGGCCGTGGGAGGGGGCAAACCAAAAATAGCCTGAGGGAGTGAGAGACAAAACATGTGAAACAGTGAAAGGAAGGCTGAGGCAGCTGTGATGTGGCAAGGAAAGGGCAGGAGGCAGGGAGAGGAGCGTTGAGGGGAGAGACGCGGTGCTTCTCTTTCAGGATTCTGTTAAACCAGCCATTCATCCCCTCAGGCAGATCATTCCTAAAAAAGGCAGGGTATTTTAAATTATGCCAGCTTAGCTAAAGCAACACTTTCTTGGTAGTCAACCTGCCCTTCTAGGAACATCTATCTTATGAAGAAAATAAATAAATAGGGAGAGAGATAACATTTCCCCCCAGATTTGAAATTCATGCAGGCTTATTATACAACATTTAGAAAGTGCAGAAAACCATTATGAACAAAATCACTCATTCCACCACATAAATATTACCATTACTAGCATTTTATGTATTGATTCCATGCTCCCTATGTGTGTGTGTGTGTGTGTGTGTGTGAGTGTGTGTGTATATGGACTGTAGCCCACCTGGCTCCTCTGTCCATGGGATTCTCCAGGCAAGAATACTGGAGTGGGTTGCCATGCTCTCTTCCAGGGGATCTTCCTGATCCAGAGATTAAACCCACATCTCTTATGTCTCCTGCACTGGCAGGCGAGTTCTTTACCACTGGTTCCACCTGGGAAGCCTATATATATGTGTGTATATGTATATATATACATACATACATATATATATATATGATAAATCCATGATGCTTCAAAATAATAAACAGAAACATTTATGAATCTCTAAATTCCCAAATAGAAATCAGTGTTCCTGAGATTCTTGAACTCTCCAGAACTACCCAAGATTTTTCAGCCTTCATTTATGCCTTATTGCTTCTGCATCACGAAATAGACTTTGTTTTTTTCCATTACTGGCAACATTTATTTTCACTTTTGATGATCCAATAACAAGAACAAAATCTACTTATAATTGGGGGACTTTTTCCCCTTGTGTAGCATACTTCCATGTGCTTATAAATCAGCATGCTATTAAAAAGACAGTAAAACAGACTTATAAAATGTTAAACACACACAGTCCTCCATCCACCACCTCATTTCTCATATCCCCCTCTTGAGAGAATTGTTTTCATAGGCTGATGCCACTTTATTGCTAATTCATTTCTATTTAAAAATTATTGAATATATAATTTATAGATATCTTGTTATTAATTCATTTCATAATTTATTATNCCCCCGCCACCACCTTGTGTTAGCAATCACCTCTGTTGTTTATGGGGCTGCAGGAAAATCTGGGGGTCTAATTGCTCTTCACAGGACTTCAAGGCAGTTCTCTCATTTTCAGCTCATCCTCGCAGTCCTGCTGCAGTAAATGGACCCAATTCTTTGCTCCCCTCCTTTGGTCTATGGCCTTTGCCACATGACCTTGCCACAGCGCCTCTCACCAAAGACTCTCTACTTCATCCCTTAAATTTAGGCTGGGTTATATGACTTGCTTTGGCCAATACAATGAGAGCTGAGTGAGCATTCCAGCTCGGAGCTCCATCCTTAGGGGATCTAGAATTGCCCCCTGTGCTCCCAGGCCTCTGCCTTTAGCAGGGAAAGCCATGACTGCGCTAGTAAACTGGCCTCAAGAAGAGGATGTGGAGCACAGCCTCCCCCGCTCAAGGAGCCCCAGCCAAACCCAGCCTTGAGAAATGCCCCCTAGCCCACCCACAAATGCATGAGCAATCCAGCTAATCTTCAGACGTGTGAACGACAGAAGGTTCCTGCATACTGCTGAGGTTTTAGGATTGTTATACATTTTTACTGTGACTAAACTTAATCCATGCACTTGGCTGTCTCCAATACAGCAGGGCTGGGGGTGGGTGGGAATATCGTCTATTTTCTCTTTGTTGTCTTCTTTTCAAACATTTACCATTTGTCCATCTAACTCATCTGATCACCATGTCCACATTTTGTTACTCTCTCTCATTGTTTGTCATACATTCTCTTTACCCTTCTCAAATTCTACCTTTTTATTTTTTATTCTTTTATTTTCATTTTAGAGTCTTATTCCAAGGTTGAGGAAATAAGAGATATAGATACATGTGTTTAATCAGAAGTTCCTCTTTCCTATTAGTATGACAGAGGCAGTGCTATTGTTCGCCAAACAATCTTCATTTTCTTTCAGCTGGTTGTATCTGGGTTCTGACCTAGGTGACTTGTTCTGGCCAATAGAATGTGAGCAGCAGTGATTTATGCCACTTTGCTGATGGTCTCTCTTCCCCACCATCTTATGCATAGTACATCGGTAGTAATTATTATTTGGTCTTTAGAGTACAGGATTTCAAAGGGAATTTTGGCTGTGCCAGGAAAGGGCAAATATCCTTCCTACATAGAAACATGGAATTCTTATCTCCTTTTTTGGGGGGAGAGGTAGAATAAATCTCCAGGAGAAGGCAATGGCAACCCACTCTAGTACTCTTGCCTGGAGAATCCCATGGACAGAAGAGCCTGGTGGGCTACAGTCCATGGGGTCGCTAAGAGTCGGGGACGACTGAGTGACTTCACTTTCACTATTCACTGTCATGCACTGGAGAAGGAAATGGCAGCCCACTCCAGTGTTCTTGCCTGGAGAATCCCAGGGACAGAGGAGCCTGGTGGGCTGCCGTCTATGGGGTCGCACAGAGTCGAACACTACTGAAGCGACTTAGCAGCAGCAGCAGCAGCATGGAATACATAAATGTATAATGTTAGATGAATGCATGATTCTGATATTGCTGTTATTTAGGAGTTAGATATGGATATAAGGGTGTGTTTGGACACTGAAAATCCAAAGGAGTAGACTGTATCAGGTATTATTTATTAAACTTTGTACCTTTGCTGCCATTCTCAGCTCTTCTCCTACTTAAGATTGTAGAGCCTAAAATAGCATCCTTCAGACTTACTTAAAAGATAGTTTCCAGTTAGATTCTGCTAATTAGAGGCACTAGTACGACTACTCTGGATTCCTTGGGAGGTTGCGAATTGTAAACTACATACTGTGCTAAGGAGCAGGCAGACACCACAGAGAGGCACTGCTTTCTCCTGACTGGTCCTAGACCAGGCAACCAGATGACTCAAGGGAACCCACGCTACATTTCCCTTATCACATGCGATGCTGAACTTCTGACCCAGACACTTGCCACAGGCTTTCCATGTACACCAGGCCACTTTGTTCACCTTGAGGGCAAATGTATGAGTCCAGCAATCAGAGCACCTTGGGGCAGGAGCCGTATAGAGGTGATGGGACAATTCTAAGGTCCCTGCCAAGGTGACTGACTCCAAGTATGGAATAGACAGTAAGAATATTCTAGAAGAGGCCCTTTGGCCATTCAAAAGGAATATCTGAAATCATGAGACAGAGGGGGTCCATAACAACTTAATTTGAATACTTCCTAAAGTATTGTCATCGAGGCCATTCTCAGCCCTTTGGTGTGTTTCTCACAGGTGGTGACCTCTGCAACTCATCTTTCATGAGGCA
Source organism: Redunca redunca (assembly GCA_006410935.1). NCBI lineage: Eukaryota > Metazoa > Chordata > Mammalia > Artiodactyla > Bovidae > Redunca > Redunca redunca. The sequence goes on along the minus strand of SJYQ01001865.1, from coordinate 153,150 downwards.
GGACTTGCTATTTTGTACTGGTTGTGCTGGGGGACTGTTGGTAGAGATTTTAGTGTGTGCTGATGATACCAACCCTTTTGCCTACTTCTGGTGCCTTCTAGCAAACTCTACTGAATCACAGCACTTCACTTCTGTCACTCAATTGTGTTCGATTCTTTGTGATCCCATGGACTGCAGTACACCAGACCTCCCTGTCCATCACCAGCTCCTCGAGTATACTCAAACTCATACCCATTGAGTCAGTGATACCAACCAGCCATCTCATCCCCTGTTGTCCCCTTTCTTCCTGCCTTCAGTCTTTCCCAGCATCAGGGTCTTTTCAAATAAGTCAGTTCTTCAAATCAGGTGGCCAAAGTATTGGAGTTTCAGCTTCAGCATCAGTGCTTCCAATGAATATTCAGGACTGATTTCCTTTAGGATGGACTGGTTAGATCTCCTTGCTGTCCAAGGGATTCTTGAGAGTCTTCTCCAACACCACAGTTCAAAAGTATCAATTCTTCAGTGCTCAGCTTTCTTTATAGTCCAACTCTCATATCCATAGATAAGCTATGGAAAAACCATAGCTTTGACTAGATGGACTTTGTTGGCAAAGTAGTGTTTCTGTTTGCTGTCCAGGTTGGTCACAACTTTTCTTCCAAGGAGCAAGTGTGTTTTAATTTCATGGCCGCAGTCACCATCTGCAGTGATTTAGGAGCCCAAGAAAATAAAGTCTGTCACTGTTTCCACTGTTTTCCCATCTATTTGCCATGAAGTGATGGGACCAGATGCCATGATCTTAGTTTTCTGAATGTTGAGCTTTAAGCCAACTTTTCACTCTCCTCTTTCACTTTCATCAAGAGGCTCTCTAGTTCTTTGCTTTCTGCCGTAAGGGTGGTGTCATCTGCATAACTGAGGTTATTGATATTTCTCCCAGCAATCTTGATTCCAGTTGGTGCATCATCCAGCCCAGCGTTTCTCATGATGTACTCTGAATATAAGTTGAATAAGCAGGGTGACAATATACAGCCTTGATGTACCCCTTTCCTGATTTGGAACCAGTCTGTTGTTCCGTGTTCAGTTCTAATTGTTGCTTTTTCGCCTGCATACAGATTTCTCAGGAGGCAGGTCAGGTGGTCTGGTATTCCCATCTCTTTCAGAATTTTCCACAGTTTATTGTGATCCACACAGTCAAAGGCTTTGGCATAGTCAATAAAGCAGAAGTAGATATTTTTCTGGAATTCTCTTGCTTTTTCGATGATCCAATGGATGTTGGCAATTTGATGTCTGGTTCCTCTGCTTTTTCTAAATCCAGCTTGAACATATGGAAGTTCATGGTTCACATACTGTTGAAGCCTGGCTTGGAGAATTTTGACCATTACTTTGCTAGCGTGTGAGATGAGTGAAATTGTGTGGTAGTTTGAACATTCTTTGACATTGCCTTTCTTTGGGATTGGAATGAAAACTGACCTTTTCCAGTCCTGTGATCACTGCTGAGTGTTCCAAATGTGCTGGCATATTGAGTGCAGCACTTTCACAGCATTATCTTTCAGGATTTGAAATAGCTCAGCTGGAATTCCATCACCTCCATTAGCTTTGTTCATAGTGATGCTTCCTAAGGCCCACTTGACTTCACATTCCAGAATGTCTGGCTCTAGGGGAATAATCACACCATCGTGATTATCTGGGTCATTAAGATCTTTTTGTATAGTTCTGTGTATTCTTGCCACCTCTTCTTAATATATTTTGCTTCTGTTAGGTTCATACCACTTCTGTCCTTTATTGTGCCCATCTTTGCATGAAATGTTCCCTTGGTATGTCTAATTTTCTTGAAGAGATCTCTAGTCTTTCCCATTCTGTTGTTTTCCTCTATTTCTTTGCACTGATCACTGAGAAAGGCTTTCTTATCTCTCCTTGCTATTCTTTGGAACTCTGCATTCAAATGAGTATATCTTTCTTTTTCTCCTTTGCTTCTCTTCTTTTCACAGCTATTGTAAAGCCTCCTCAGACAACCATTTTGCCTTTCTGTATTTCTTTTTCTTGGGGATGGTCTTGATCCCTTTCTCCTGTATAATGTCACGAACCTCCATCCATAGTTCTTCAGGCACTCTGTCTATCAGATCTAATCCCTCGAATCTATTTCTCACTTCCACTGTTTAGTCATAAGGGACTTGATTTAGGTCATACCTGAACGGTCTAGTGGTTTTCCCCACTTTCTCCAATTTAAGTCTGAATTTGGCAATAAGGAGTTCATGATCTGAGCCACAGTCAGCTCCCAGCCTTGTTTTTGCTGACTGTATAGAGCTTCTCCACCTTAGTTGCAAAGAATATAATCAATCTGATTTCAGTGTTGACCATCTGGTGATGTCCATGTGTGGAGTCTTCTCTTGTGTTGTTGGAAGAGGGTGTTTGCTATGACCAGTGAACTGTCTTGACAAAATTCTGTTAGTATTTGCTCTGCTTCATTCTGTACTCCAAGGCCAAATTTGCCTGTTACTCCAGGTGTTTCTTGACTTCCTACTTTTGCATTCCAGTCCCCTATAATGAAAAGGACATCTTTTTTGGGTGTTAGTTTTAGAAGGCCTTTTAGGTCTTCATAGACCCGTTCAACTTCAGCTTCTTCAGCATTACTGGTTGGGGCATAGACTTGGATTACTGTGATATTTAATGGTTTGCCTTGGAATCTCGTTTTTGAGATTGCATCCCCAAGTACTGCATTTCAGACTCTTTTGTTGACTATGATGGCTACTCCATTTCTTCTAAGGGATTCTTGCCCACAGTAGTAGATATAATGGTCATCTGGGTTAAATTCACCCATTCTGGTCGATTTTAGTTTGCTGATTCCTATAATCACAACTGTTCAGTTCAGTTCAGTTCAGCCACTCAGTCGTGTCTGATACTTTGCAACCCCATGAATTGCAGCATGCCAGGCCTCTCTGTCCATCACCAACCTCTGGAGTTCACCCAAATTCATGTCCATCGAGTCAGTGATGCCATTCAGCCATCTCATCCTCTGTCATCCCCTTCTCCTCCTGTCCCCAATCCCTCCCAGCATCAAGGTCTTTTCCAATGAGTCAGCTCTTCACATGAGGTGGCCAAAGTATTGGAGTTTCAGCTTTAGCATCTGTCTTTCCAAAGAACACCCAGGACTGATCTCCTTTAGAATGGATTGGTTGGATCTCCTTGCAGTCCAAGGGACTCTCAAGAGTCTTCTCCAACACCACAGTTCAAAAGCATCAATTCTTCGGCGCTCAGCTTTCTTCACAGTCCAACTCTGATATCCATACATGTACCCTGCTAATGAAACTAGCAACAATGAATCACAGAAGAAGAGACTAGAAAGCTATGTAAGATGTCTCATTTCTCTTCAGGAGTCATTGGAAAAGGCTTGAGAGCAATGCTGTGAATTCTGTTAGCATTTTCTCAACCTCTGAGCTACAGCTGAGGATGCTATTGATCCAGTTATATTTTTCAGACTTAAGAATATTCCTCTCCTGACTGTTCTTAGGAAAGAACTCCTTTGTTTGCCTTAGGTGAAAAGGACCAGCCTCCTGAGGGTAGTTAATTGACCATTACTAACTAACTTCAGTGTCTCTAAAAGTGATGCCAGTGACTAGCCTCATAGCTCTCAGGATTGAAGAGGTATGTTTCTGACAGTTGGATATAGTAGGTAGACACGGACTTTCAGAATAAGAATGTAGGTTGAAAGCATCTCCTGTGGGATCCTAGCAACTACATTCAGAGAAACTGGCTAGAGCTCAAGGCTTCAACCAGTCAACACAAGTCAGCCAAAAGACTTGGACACCAAGAACCTTATCAGACCATAGGAGGGTATGATGCTTCTCCAACCCAGAATGCTAACATAGGAAATCTTTCCAGTAATTTACTAAGCTATATAGTTGTAACCAGTTCCATATTCACATCAGGAGTGTGGCTAGTACGTTTTCACCCTTAAACATGGAACTGGCAGAACTGGGCTAACTCACATTCTATCAAATAAATGCCACTAACTACCAAGTGAAGAGGTTTTGCTTTCTTGGTCAGACAATTGAAAAGTCCCATAGTCCAAGCTGGAGCCCAGTATTTGATCCTGTTAAGTTTCAGAGCCTTGACCATGACTGTAACAAGGAATGGGGAACCTGAATACCTGCTGCAATGCCTATATTCAAGAGAGCTTTTTCCCCTAAGAAATATGAAATATGGTTGCTGTTTGTCTTGTTTTTCATGGTCCTCAGTAATCAGTTCTGGTGCTTTTCTTTCCCTGTGCTCTCTTTTTGATGACGTCATCATCTTCCGTGGGTTCAAATGTCATCTATATGCTGTCAACTATATGCTGTGCTTGTATCTTCAACATCTCTGAATTCAAGAACTGCATCCTCAACTGCTCAGATGGATATCTCCATATGAATGTCTCACAGACATCTCAGTTTTGTTGTGTGCTAGACTAGAACACTTTCTCTCATTTTCTCCATTGCTACTACACTTTTCTACACCATTTTTTTACCTATCATATGGATGTCCTCATCTCTCAAATGGAACTCAGATTTCATGTTTGCCTTCATCCTTATGGCAAAGTAGTCTTTCAAAGTGTAAACCAGGTCATCTTATCTCATTACTTATTTGCTTAATGATTGTACAAATGCCAAATCCATGCAATGTAAAAGGCCCCCAACTGCCTCCATCATCATTTTCCCAGATTCAAGACAATGACCAGTATGTAATAAGTGTTCAGTAATTTATGGAATGAAATAATTGACATATATCTAGTATGTCTCTTTCTGAGCCGATCTTCACAGCATTACTTATTTTGTTGGCTTTTTCTATGATTTTTCTCTCAACTGATGTCCATTTTTAAAACAAAGAAATGACATATTTTAAACTAGTAGACTAGGTTTACTCAGTTAAGGAAGACACTGCACATACAAAAATATAGATGCTTCAGTACTGATCAGATTAGCTCCTTAGCTCTGTGATCCACTCTTCAGCTTTCAGCTTTAACACCGTTAAAAACTGCTACATATCACAGGCCTTTGGGATTTCTTGAAAACCATTAAAACCATTATGAACTCTACCAATACCAAAAGTTTCTCTTGGCAGTTTTGTATTGATTTGTATTTTAATAATTAATTCTCATATAATTATGAGAGGGTCTTCAAGCAGCTTTTTTTTTAAAAAGGATTAATGGGTAGTATATTTACTAGTTCCTATATGAAAACATTTTGAACAACTGTTTGGTTGGGTATAAAATTTGGGCTAATAATCTTTATTCTCACAGCTACCAAAATTCCAGATGTTGCTCCATTGTGTTCTAGCATTTATTTTTGGAGGAAATCAGTTCTCACCATTCTACTATTAATGTCTCTGCGAATAAACATTCCATTTGTTTTCTTTCTTTTATTGGAGGTACTCATAGGATATTTTTTCTTTTTTGCAATTCAAAAGTTGTGCTTGACTATCTAGATGTAGGAATCATTTTGTTAATTTTGCCTATAGAAGTAAGACTTTTTGGTCATCCCAGTGAGAGATCTTTTCTTGAATCAGGAAACATTTTCAGTATTTTTTTCCTAAACTAATCTGGTTCCCATAGTCCGGGTTCCCTCTTCAGAAGCACTGTTAGTTACTGGTAAAGCTGTTGCCTTCTGTCACCTACATGCATAGTCATCTTTCTCATCTTCCCCCTATTTATTTCCTCTCCATACCTGAAGAGCTTCTCACATGACTCTTGTGAACTGTGATTCACATTTTTTCCCCTGCAGAGTCAATTCTATTCCTAGGTGCGTCTGATGCAGACTCAAATCCATCTACAGGAGATTCTGATTTATAGTTAAGAGACTCCCTCATTCCCACAGTTTTTACGACTATTCTTAGCATGATCACAGTAATGATCTAAACTAATATTAAAGATTGGCTAATGGCTGTGAATGACACCATCACTAATGCTATTGCCATGCCAACTCAGTTATCACACTTGGTTAGCTAGTGAGGTATATCCTGCAAACATGCTTGAACTGTGAGAATCTAGTTGACTTAAGCTCTACAGTGAGACTCTTATTGAGCTAAAAGAGCAAAGAATGAGCAGATGAGAGGGAGAAAATGGACATCTCCTTTGAGAGAAGCAGTTAGAGGAATGTGCTGCCTCCGAGAAGACCTTGCCCTGAAGATGAACAGAAAATACCATGGACCGACATAAAATCATGTTAAAGAGCACAGCTTGGGGAATGAAGCAAGGGTCGGATACCAGCTTCTACTTGCCCCCTTGTCCAGGCACCTGTGCTGTGTACATAATGTGCAAATGCACACGACAGCTCTGGTTCCAGTGTATCCTAAGGCCAGAGCTACCAGCTTATGATTTGGTTGTTGTAGATCAATCTGTTGTTTGTTTGCTTAAAAGAATTCTACCAGTTGCAACTAAATAGAGTTAATTTGTCTATGTATAGGATGGATTTATTCCTTCAAATGGTAACAAATAAGGTACATAAAGTTTTGGAGTTAGTGATTAGCTGAGGCAAAAAAGGAAACTTTCTGTGATGAGTAGACTATGTATTTGAGAATTTCTTTCATGCCATGGGAATATCTGCTATGCTTTTTGAGTCCTTGAATATGTGAGGCTATTATTTTTCTAATAACTCCAGTAATGCAATAAATGAGTATCTTTTTATAGCAAACAAAGGAAGTTTAAGAATAGCTATTATTGGTACAGCCTTAGGTAGTCTTATTAATGGGCAGAGAACCTGTGAGCTGAGGTTACGCACACCAGTGAAGGAACCTGCTTTCAAGACAATGAGTCCCTGAGACATCATCTCACGGTACCTTAGGTTTGAGAATGAGGACTACTTCCTCGATTATAGGGGCCAAGTTGATAAGACAGAGAACAGTGTATTTATATCATCTTGAACGTTCATAAAGGAAAGGATGTAAAAACAGATCCTCCAGTCCATAATGGAGACCTTCCTTTTGACTACTTAGACCCAGGAAATCAGTCTAGTCACTGGACCCCTGCCTTTCTCCAGTGGTGTGTGTGTGTGTGTGTGTGTGTGTGTGTGTGTGTGTGTGCAGGGGTGCATCCTGCAATAATCCAGTCTGACCTTTTCTGTCAACAACTGAAGGAAGGAAGGGAGGATGGTAGGAACTGAAAGACTCACAATAAGGTTTAAATATTGACATCAGATTAAAGCACAACTTCTCTCAGAGATAGCTATACCGTAAATAAAGGAGGCATGCCAAGCTACTGCAATTAAGCTAAAAAGATAAAGTCCTTGAAAGAACTGAATATAAGTCATGCCTAGGAAAGTGCATAGCATAGAGTAGGTTCCTGAGTAGGAAAAGCCACGTTGATTGTACCAGCATGAACTCAAGGGTAACTGTGGCAGTCCCTGTTCAGTCCTCCTGAGTCCATGCCTCTTCAGTGAAGCTGCCCATGCCCATGTCTCAGAGGCTTTTGACTGGCCCTTTGTGTTCCCAGCAGATGCACACATCCTATTAATACTTATATCTACTTATATTTTCCTCTTTGTATGTCCTCAAAGGGCTTCCCAGGTGGGGCAGTGGTAAAGAATCTGCCTGCCTCAAAAAAAAACTCATACATACGTGCTTTTAATCTTTGTATGCTCAGGACCTGTTTGCTAAACGTCCACAAGTGAAAGAAGGGAGGGAGGGAGGAAAGGAAGGGAGGCCAAGGAAGAAAGGAAGGAAGGAAGGAGGGAGGGAGGCAGGGAAGGAAGAAAGCCTCCTAGTCCGTCCATATAAAACGAATAGAGAGCAGAGTTCATGTAGCTTTGAAAGCTGAGATGTGTAGTTTGGAGCTGCAGCAGCTAACTCTGAGCATCCCCTGCCCCCAAGTCTACTAAAAAAAAATGAAAGCAATCTATTCATTTGGGAAGTTGTGACAATTAGTTTTGTTTTCTTTTTTCTGTGTAATAAACTATCCCCCAAATTAATAAGATAAACAAAACTACCATTCACTTCACTGTCAAGTTTGTAGGCTGATTGATCTAGAATAGCCTTAGCAGAGATGTTTGGCTAGCCTTGGCTTGTACTCTTACCTGCCTCTGGACAGCGAGGGGCCAGCTGGCCAAGTCTAAGTAAGCCTGGGACAGTGTCTACTCTATGTGCCTCAAATTACTTCCTAGAACTAGTGGGCTTATTGTTTCGTGGTAATGGCAGAGGTACAAGGGCAAACCCAAATCATGCAAGCATTTTTAAAACTCTGTTTGTGGAACACTTGTTAACATCTTACTGACCTAGGGGATGAAGAACTGGGGCCATTAAGCAATCCGTCTAATTACATTAATCTAATTGACTAATCTAATGAAGAGGCTCTTCATCCTTGTGAGAGCAAATTATTTCAAAGGCACATTGTAGACATATCATTGTTTGGCACCGTCATGAGTACTTTTTTCTGGGGGAAAAGAAACTTCTATAGCTTTCCTAGACAGTCAAATTACCAATCACAAAGTTAAATCTCCTTTCATTAATCAAGAAGTGGTAATATATTGGTCAATAACTTGACAGGTCTAAGATTTTACGCTATTTGCATGCTAACAAGTAACAAGTTAGCCTGCCATAGTTTCATGGGTACTGGCAGAAGACATGAGACTTCTGGGTCAGAAACAAAGGAGGTTTTATTACTCATAGCAATAGTGGCTAGAGTATATCACTTTTGCATCAGTTCCCTGAGCCCAATTCTCATAAGGTAATGCATAATGGGCCAAGTGACATCTATGTACTCAATATTTTACATTACTAGAGAGAAAAATTGAGCTTAGGAAACCCAAACCTTATATAATAGATAGCAATCATGCCCACCCCTGCTCAGAGGGAAAGAGACACTATCTCCATCTTCCAAGACTTTGACTATACAATGTCATTGAAAAGATAGATAGGAATAAAGGCAGTCATTGCTTCTTCTCACAAGACTTAGGGAAATGCAAGAGATTCATGGAGAACTGCATCTTGACCAACTAAAGTAATCCTGGTGCTTCTGTGTATACCTCAGCTACATCCAAGATTCCATGCGTTCCATTCCATGCTTTAATTTCTGTTTTTGGTACCTACTTCCCCGGTGGACTCAAGTGGAAAAGAATCTGCCTGCAATGCAGGGGACACAGGAAACTTGGGTTCAATCCCTGGGTCAAGAAGATCCTCTGGAGGAGGGCATGGCAACCCACGCTCCAGGATTCCTTCCTGGAGAATACCAAGGACAGAGGAACCTGGTGGGCTCCAGTTCATGGGGTTGCAAACAGAAGGATACTACGTGACTGAGCACGCACACACTAGTTATATGCCCAGAGACACGTGCATAGGCACACACTAGTTGTACGCCCAGGGACACGTGCATAGATGGAATAGTAGAGGGTAAAAGTCAATCAACCTCTATCTTGTGACCTATGTTCACTAGTTCCATATACGTCTATGCTCTACCACTGACTGGTAGAAGAGCTGAATTGAGAGAGCAGCATTGACATATAAACACCATAGTGTGTAAAACAGACAGCTCGTGGGAAGCTGCTGTATAGTACAAGGAGCTCAGCTCAGAGCTCCGTGATGACTTAGAGGGTGGGATGGGGGAGGGAGCTGGGAACGAGGCTCAAGAGGGAGGTGATATATGTAACATATATATCTGATTCACTTTGCAGAAACTAACACAACCTTCTAAAGCAATTATACTCCAATTAAACATTTTCTTAAAAAAGCCTCACTTTGAGTCTCAGTTACCTCATCTGAAAACATAGAGGGGGTCAACACTTCTATTTACCTGCTAACTCTATCCTGTGTTATAGACAGAGGATCTTTGCCCGCAGCTCTGACTGTCGGTTGATGATCCTCTCTGGGTAATTGCCCACATCCAGGCAGAAGCCACTTCGCCCAAGGTGTTAGGCCATGCCTATGCCTATGCTAAGGGAACTGGGGGGAATCAGTGTACAAAAATGCAATCCCTTCCCTTCAAGGTGGAACAACTCCACGGTGCATTTTATGTTCCAGGGCTCCCACGGGACCAAGCTGAGCCCAAATGTTTGCTTAACTCTTTCCTTGACACTATCTTACTACCCTCTCCCCCTTTCTCCTGAGAATGTCCCCTCTATAAATCATGTGCCCTCAGATCTCTGACTTGGGCTCTGACTTTAAGAGGCGTAACCTGAAACAGTGAACAGTAGCTGCCCCAGAGCCGCACCATGAAATGTAACTTGGTATAGTTTAGAGGGGAAAGAGTTGCAGTAGTTTTCTTACCATTTCTGACTTGAGCTCATGGAATTATTTTGTACCCTAACTGTGCTGGTTTATGGAGCTGATCTTGCCACTTAAGTTGACTTTTCTTGGTCCACCAGGCTCAAAAGTGTTTCAGACCCCTGCCTTCTGTTTAGATGGTCATGATCTACCCTAAAATGGCCACATTATGTTCTGTGGTGACCTGTATCAGCAAAATTCTGGGTCATCAGATAAATCTTACAGCCTCTAAACAATGCCATCTGACCTATAGGGGTCTGTAGGTGTGTGTGAAAGAGAAAGAAAGAGAGAGAGAGAGAGAGAGAGAGAGAACCTGAAACATGCCCTGCCACAGCAACGCATATAACCACAGTAGATAAATGGAGGTAAAAAAATAATTTGCCATGTTGAGCCTGGGAATAACATCAAGAAAGACAATTATTCATTGAGACTGCTCTTAGTTTTCTGGTCACTGTACTTAACTGCTGCTACTACAACTTATGCAAAAGTCTCTGTAGGTACGTGCTAACAATGCCCCTGGTTATGGCGGTACCCAGAAAGCTGCCTGCCATCTTCTTTGGTACCAATGCCACCATTAATACCAGGCTGCTGCTTCTGAGTGAATTAGCTTCACGTTGGTTATAAAGTTGGTCATTTCTTAATCTGTTTAGTTAAATGCTCTGATGTAAGTATCAGACCAGATACATCCTACCCAATTTTGAGTAATTTCTACATTTTTCAAATTTTTGTTTCCAGTACTACTCTGAACTCCAAAATAATTTGTAGGACCTTTTTGCCATGATAAATGGTTGGTCCATCTCCAGAGCCCATCTTGATGGCCATATTTCTGCCTCAAACCTACTCTTTCCCCCTTCATTCTCCTGCTCCTAGACAGTTACCTCTCTCGAGTTCCATAAGCCCACCAGACTCATTAGACTTTTTCTGACTCTTTTGCCATCTAAATAAAAACTATCCTGGACACAATGTACTGGAACCTTCAACATGAACTCCAATTGGCAGCATTTTTTTTTTTTTTTTTTTTACTAATACAGAAGCCTTACCCCTAAAGTCAAATGAGCTAAGGGTGAACCATGAGAATCCATTTCACATCAGCAACTTCCTCCCATACCCACATCCCCCATGTGTTCAAGGAGAGCTGTGTTCAGTCTTCACTAGTCAAAGAAGGCAGAGAACTGGTATAATCATCTAGATATTTGGGGCAAAGCTTATCTTTTTATATAGAGCTATACATCTCCAATAGGGTCTCAACCCCAGAACAAATAAAATAGCAGATAAATGGGCATGGAATCACACTCCATCTATTCTAATAGATTTAGGAAACATATCTGACTCCTCAAGAGTCTCATTTTAACAGTGCAGAAACTCGTCATCAGAATGCAAACGCTTCTACTTAGAATGTTCTTTGACTCAACAGAGCAGCATCTGCATATTAGGAGACTTGCTAGCACAGATTTATTTCAGAAGAGAAAAAGAAATTTGTGAGCAATTGGTGCTCAGAGTCATCTTACTTCCAGGGACTCAAAGGGAATCAGAGATGTGGCAAGGAGACAAGCACAGATGCCGCTCCAGTGCTTCCTCATTTAGAACATTCAAATCATCAGAACACTGAGATGCATTTAGTTGCTGCTCTAAATTGTTGGGTTTTTTTTTTTTTATCTAAAAATATTTACTCTTTTGTCAGGCCTTAGAAAATCAAGTTCTGAAAGCCCCTCCTCTCCCCCACCCCCATTTCTATAAACACTCACAACTCACGGTCAGGGATGAATAGATATATAGACTATTCTGTGGAAAACAACTGTGACAAAGGTTTTCAGATTCTAGTTCTTGTAGTCAAGGAATAGAATTAAAAGTGAAACAACCGCCTCCACATCTAGTAACAAGGCAAGGAACTGTCACTGATGAAGCTACCTCAGAGGCATCAACATACAGTAGAAGGGCTTTTCTTTAATCTCATTTTACTTTGACGTATGAGCATGGCTAATACCCAAATTAAGACATTTTAAGACATTTATTTATGCCACAAAGAAGATGACATTTGTCCATATCCTCGTGAAAATTAGAATGGATTGTGAAATATTGATGAGATTGTAATAATAGAAGGTGAGAGTTCATAGAGTTCAGAAAGCAGAAACAATGGAAGAATTTGCTCACTAATGTCCAAGAAAAAAGCGATCCTGCAAACGCTGAACACCATAATCAACAGCAGGAAAGCTGTGCTCTAGGGTAAGGCAAGAGCAGTGTAAAATTCCTGAGTAATTTCACCTACTGTTATGACTTCATTTATAGATATATACTGAGGACTGTCAAAGAAAGCTCCAGACTCACTGGCCATTGCCACTTGGATATCCCATAGACACTGTGCAATTTATAAACTGAAAACTAAATTCAGTGTCTTCCCTTCCATAACCAAAATGTGGAGATTCTTCTCCCTCAACTGCCATAGTCAATCAATCGAATTCTATTTGTTCTTCTTCTGTAGAATGGTTCACACTCCATCTCCAATAAAACTCTTTCGATCATAAATGATACTACCTTAGTTTAAGGCTATCTCATGAATTATTTCAACAATTTTTCTAACGGTTTCCCTGACTCCAACTTTGTCTCCATCAATTTATTCTTCTTCAAACCTCTCTCCTCCCACCCACACAAATGACTATTAAACCACAAATATGATTATGCCTTTGCCAGCAATGATTTATTATTGTCTTCAGGTTAACTCCCAAATGTTTTGTAAACTGTTCCCCACCCATCATGCCTATCCATCCTGACATCTTATCATCCCTCCTCCTTGTAGTATACACTCCACCATCCTGGATAATTTGTGGTTCCTTGAAAAAGCTATTCTTTTTCTTACCACCTTCTCTTGTCCCTCCTCTTCTCTTTTGCCTAACTGGATTTCACTCATTTTTCAAGGCTAAATGCAGACACACCTGATTTGCAATAACTGTTATTACTTAATATCACTTACTGTAAGCATCTTCTTTGACTAAGCCAAGTTATTGAAGATAGCTACCACATCTTGTGTGGCACATAACACAATGCCATAACAAAGGCTCAGTAAGAATATGCTTAATTTAAAAATTCTTGTCTTTTGTAGAGTATGTGAGATTTCTTCGAAAACTTTTCAACTCCTTTTGTCTGTGCCTTCTGAGAAACTTCAAGTTACTGTTCCTGTACCCTGTTACCTCGATATTGGGAAGAAATCTAGAGGGTAAAAGCATCCCTAATTCTATGCATATTTTCATCATGAAGAATAATCTGAGTTATCAATAAAATGTATGCATGATCCCTTGTGTGTACTCAGTCATGTCTAAATCCTTGAGATCCACAAACTGTAGCCCACCAGGCTTTTCTGTCCATGGAATTTCCAGGCAAGAATTCTGGAGTGGGTTGCCATTTCCTTCTCCCTGGACTCCCTTATCATATATCAATCCCAGAATTGCTTCCCTGAGATGAAGAGATGAAGGTGAGAGGTTAAAAGAAAAAGTCACTCTGTACTGTAGTATACATCTCCAGGATGTAGGCCATGTGACCCTGCCAGAATGTTCTGTTGGTTTGACCTGTGTCCTGTGGCTAACCAGCTTTAGGTGGCTGGTATCATCACAAAAGATGAGCAAGCTCTGCTTAATCCCAAGCAGTGAGGGAAATGGTGGTTAGAAGGGGGAATGAAGCAACAAACTTGCAAAGCCTTCTGCCTTTACTTCCGGAAACTGTTCAAAGGCTTACATTTGATTTCCTATTGACACAAATGGGATCTCAAAGTAAATACCTTTCATTCCTCTCACAGATGTTCAGTCAGTGGGAATCTATCAGATACAAAGGAAGCCATCTGTCTTTTCCACACATGTCTATTGTTAGGAAATCTTGAGGGTCCTCTTAGCATTTGGCCCACTATATGCCCACAGCAACATGACATGGGTAGCTTTCCTGGATCTGACCCTGAGCACTTGGAGAAAGCATTGAAGAAAACCACACAAATGATAAAAACACAAACTGTGTTAAAGAAAGATAATGTCTTCAAATGTAGCAAATTACCTCACCTACCAAGGCCAAGTCTCAGCCAGGTACTGTAGATACATACAGATAAGAAACCAACAGCTTCCAACTCTATCTGTTAGAGAGGCTAAAAGAGAAATAGCATGCATTGAGGATTATTAAATATTAGAATGGATCATCCAGAGTGGGAAATACAATCTCTCATTCTGAAAAGCTATAAGAAGAGGAGGGTCAGTCTACTTGGGATACCAACTGCTGACTTGCCAGGGGCAGGGAATGGACTCTATGGGCTTAGTTTCCATTATGGTCCCATGGTTCTATAAATCCTTCCAACAGAAGAGTTTCAAATATACTAAGTGATTTGTTTGTACTTTTTCCTTAAAGGAAAAAAAGTGCTAAAAGCCACTGGCAGTTGGTTCATCTGAGAGCCAAGTTTTCGGGAGAAAGGAGGCTTTACTTATCTGTATGACATATAGTGGCCACTTGACTGACACCTGCAAGTGAGAGCCTAGAATACAATTATAAATCAGGAGAAAATATCTGAAGCAGCCATTCTTTCTAACAGTGACTAGGAACACAGTCACTCCATCAGGCAACCTGGGTTGGTACACAATAATAACAATAATGTATTTGTTGCTAAAAATTTAACACTAGGAACCAAATACAAGAGACAATCAGAAAAATCAATACAAATGCTCAAATTCCTAGACGGGGAAAGGATTATGTCATATTCTTCTTCTCTTAGGGGAAAACAAAGAAGAGATATTCCCAAGAAAAATCTATTGAGTGAATAGTGTGATGCGCTCATTCTAAAGTTTCATGAGGTAGGTTGCAAAGGCCAAAAAAAAAAAAAAAAAAAAATAGAAAATTCCTAGAAAGAAGGTTCAAGATGACAGTGTAGTTAGATCCTGAGTTTACCTCCTCCCACAGAGACAACAAATCTACAACTATATATAGAATAATCCCCTCAGGAGGGGAATGAAAACTGGATCAACAGAGCCTCCTCAGCAAAGGGTGAAGGACAGCACTGAGATGAGTAGGAGAGGCAGAGATGCGGGCTTGCTAAGGAAAAGCCCACACCCCAGCTGCAGTGGTCTACAAAGGAGTGAGAGATGAGTCCAACATCAAACACCTCAACCTTTTGATCCTTTATTGGATAGATGAGCCCCTAGTGCATCTGACTTTGAAAACCAACAGAAATATTCCGAGGAAAATTACAGAACTGTAGGGAACAGAAAACCCACTCTTAAAGGGTTCACAAGCAGACTCATTCAGCCCCAAACCAGTGCAAGAACACCAGTTTGAAAAGCACATGGAGTATAGATGAATGTGACCCACTTACTAATTTTGCAGTGTCTGCCAAAGAAGCAGGAACCAGCTGGGTCACTCCCCAGGAACGGGTCACTAGTGAGAGCCATTTATGTACTTTCAGGCTACCTTGTTAATATTGACCCTAACAGGAGCCATTTTGGAATTCTTCATCTATTATGCCAGTAGGGGCACCCTACTAAGAGCTCTTCCCTCCAGCACACTGTGGCAGCAGCTGCTGGGCCTCATAGCTGGCCTGGGCCAGCCAGTGCTCCATGATATCTGCAGCCCCATAACGATAAGAGGACAAGATGGACAAGCGGGGTTGAGCTCCTGAGCCCCACAGGTCAGGCCACTCTTTTAAGACTGGGAGATGACTGATATACCTAATACATAGAAAAAACACAGAGAATTAAGCAAAATGAGGACACAGAGGAAAATGTTCCAATCAAAGGAAGAGAAAAAAAAAAAATTTAAACCTCAAAAAAGAACTGACCAAAATGGAGATAAGCAATCCATCCCTTTGATAAAGGGTTCAAAATCATGGTCATAAAGATACTCACTGAACTCAGGAGAAGAATGGTTGAACATAGTGTGCACTTCAACAGACAGAAAATATAAGTACCAAACAGAAGTTATAACTAAACTGAGAAGCTCACTAGAAGGATTCAACTGCAGATAGAATCAGGTAGAAGAATGAATCAGTAAGCTAGAAGACAACAATGTAACTCATCCCAGCAGAGCTGCATTTTTTGTTCAATTTTCAAAAAGTGAAGAAAAATTAAAGGACCTTTGGGACAACATCAGGTGGAATAACATTCACATAATAGGAGTGTCAGAAGAAGAAGGAAATGGCCAGAAAAATTATTTGAAACAATAATGGCTGAAAGTGTTACTAATTCAGGGAGGGGAACAAACATCCAGGTCCAGGAAACCCAGAGAGTTCCAAATAAGAAGCATTCAAATAGACACACACCAACACATATAAAAATTAAAATGGTAAAAGTTAAGGAAAAGAGGATCCTAAAAGCAGCAAAAGAAAAACAACTTGTTATGTACAAGGGAAATGCCATACGGCTACCAGCAGATTTTCATCAGGAACTTTACAGGCCAGAAGGGACTGGCATGAAATATTCAGAGTGCCAAAAGAAAAAAAAAAAGCTTCCAACCAAGAATTCTCTATCAAACAAGGTTATCATTCAGAACTGAAGGAGATATCAAGAGTTTCCAAGAGAGCAAAAACTAAGGGAGTTTATCATCACTAAATCAGCCCTAGTAGAAATACTAATGAGACATTTTTAAGCTGAAAAAAATGGCACTAATTAATAATATAAAAACAAAAAAATAAAAATCTCTCTGGAAAAGATAAATATATAATAATGGTAGTGGGTCAATAATTTATAAAACAAGCATGATGGCTAAAAGATCAGTTCAGTTCAGTTCAGTTGCTCAGTCATGTCTGACTCTGCGACTCCATGGACTGCAGCTCACCAGGCTTTCTTGTCCATTACTAACTCCCAGAGTTTACTCAAACTCATGTCCATCAAGTTGGCTAAAAGCTAAAAGTGATAAAAATAACAAAACAATTTACAATAATCATTTAAGGGATGTATAAAAGAAAAAGATGCAAAATGTATTATTAAAAACATAAAACATGGTGGGGAGTAAAAAGAAAAAGCTTTGGAATATGTTCAAATTTAAGTTTCAACAAACTTTAAACAGACTACTGTTTACATAGGATATCATATGTGAACTTCACAGTAACCAAAAAGAAAAGATTTATAGTGAATATACAAAAGAAAATAAGAAAGAAATCTAAGCATAAAACTAAAGAAAACCACCAACGCACAAGGAAAGTAAGAAAGAGATGAAAGAAACAGAGAGAAACTAAAAAAAAAATTAATAAAATATAAATAATTATGTGTTGTTGCTGTTTAGTCACTAAGTCATGTTTGACTCTTTGCAATCCCATGAACTGTTGCCTACCAGGCCCCTCTGTCCCTGTGATTACCCAGGCAAGGATACAGGAGTAGGTTGCATTTCCTTTTCCAGGGGATCTTCCCAACACAGGGACTGAACATGTGTCTGCTGCCTTGGCAGGAGGATTCCTTACTGCTGAGCCACCAGGGAAACCCAAATAAGTACATGAAAGTGAAAGTGGCTAAGTGGAGTCCAGCTCTTTGTGACCCCCATGGACTATACAGTCCATGGAATTCTCCAGGCCAGAATATTGAAATGAGTAGCCTTTCCCTTCTCCAGGGGATCTTCCCAACCCAGGGATCAAATCCAGGTCTCCCGCATTGCAGGCAGATTCTTTACCAACTGGACTATCAGGAAAGCCTGAATAACTACCAGTAATTCCTCTAAAACTGACTAGATTAAATTCACCAGTCAAAAGACACAGAGAGGCCAAACAGATTAAAAAACTAAGATCCATCTATATGCAGCCTGTAAGAGAATTACTTTAGAAGAAAAAACAAATTGAAAGTGAAGGGATGGAAAAAGATATTCCATTAGCAAATGGAATGAAAAGAAAGTTGGAGAAGCAATATTCATATCAGATTAAATAGACTTTAAAAAGAAGACTGTAATAAAAGACAAAGAAGAACATTGCATAATGAGAAATGGGTCAATTCAGCAAATGATACAACATTTATATATGTATATGCACCCAAAAGAGGTCATCAAGATATATAAAGCAAATATTGATAGACTTAAAGGAAAATATTGAAAGCAATACAATAATAGTTGGGGACTTTAATATCCCACATAACAATGGATATATCATCCTAGACAGAAAATCAATAAGGAAACATTGGCTATAAATGAAACATCAGATCAGATAGACTTAAAAGATCTATGTAGAACATTTCATTCAAAAGCAGTATAATATATTCTTCTGCAGTGCCCAAGGAACATTTTCCAGAATAGATCACTTAGGTTAAGTCCAAGAAGACTAAAATCATATCAAGCATTTTCTCCAATCACATGCTATGAAATTAGAAATCAATCACAAGAAAAAAATGGAGATTAAACAACATGTTACTGAAAAATCAATGGGCCATCTGAAAATCCAAAAGAGAAATTAAAGAAAAAAACAACTACAGACAAATGATAACAGAAATATTACATGCTAAAATCTAAGAAATAAATTTACAGCAATACTGTCTACTTCAAGAAATAAGAAAAATCCTAAGTAAGCAATCTAACCTTACATCTCAAGAACCTAGAAATAAAAGCCCCAAATTAGTATTATTAAGGAAATTTTAAAGATCAGAGCATAAATAAAAGAGACTTACCAAAGATCAATGATCTAAGAACTGTTTTTTGAAAAGAAAAATGAAACTGATAAACCTTTAGCCAAACTCATCAAGGGAACGAGAGAAAGAACTTGAATAAAGTCAGAGATGAAAGAGAAGTTACAACTGATACCACAAAAAATATAAATGATCATAAGAGACTAATATAAAATTATATGTGAATACATTGGACATTAAATAAATGGCTAAGTTTATGGAAAACATACCATCTTCTAAGACTGAAATCAAGAAAAAATCTGAATAGACTGATTACTAGTAAGGACACTGAAACAGTAATAAAAATTTCCCCAAATACAAAAACCCAGGACCAGATGTCTTCACTGAAGGTTTCTACAAAATATTCAAAGAGGATTTAATTTCTATTTTCAAAATCTCTTTTTAAAAACTTAAGAGAGACCTACCAAACCTATTTTTGAAGCACTATTACCCTTGTACCAAAACCAGACAAAGACACTACAAAAAGTAAAAATGCAGGCCAATATCCTTGATTAACATAGATGCAAAAATTCTCAACAAAATATTAGCAAACCAAATCCAATAATACTTTAAAAGGATCATACAGCACAATCAAGTAGGATTTATCCCAAGGATGCAAGGATGGTTCAGCATCCACAAATCAATCAACATAATACATCATATTAATAAAATGAAGGAAAAATCATACAATCATCTTAACACATCATTGACCAGAGATGTATTAATACGTCTTTTGTTAACCAAATGCTATTAATTGGAGACATTTAAATATTCACTTATATAACAAACTGCTACCCACAGGACTTAGTTTCTGCAAAATTCCCCTGGTCATTAATGTGTTAAAGAAGCAGAAAAAGCATTTGACAAAATTCAACTTTTATTTATGATAAAAATTCTCAACACAGTTAGTATTGATAAAACCTACCTCAACATAATTAATACCATGTATAAAAAACCCACAGCCAACATCATATTCAATGGTGAAAGGCTAAAACCTTTTCCTCTAACATCAGGAAGAAGATAAGGATACCCACTCTCATCATACTTACTCAATTTGGCATTAGAAATTCCAGTAAAATTAGTCAAGAAAAATAAAGGCACCCAACTTGGAGACAAAGAAGTAAAACCATCATTGTTCACAGATGACATGATATTGTGTATAGACAACCCTTAAGACTCCATCAAAAACTGTTAGAATTAATCAATGAATTCTGTAAAGTTATAGGATAGAAAATCAACAGACATAAATCTGTGATATTTCTATATATAAATAACACGCAGTGAAAAAACAATCCCATTTACAATTGCATCAAAAAGCATAATATACCCAGCAATGAATTTTGATAAAGGAGGTGAAAGACTTGTACACTGAAAACTAAAAGTTTCTGATAAAAAAATTAAAGAAAAATATTGTTAATGAAACAAAAGTTGTTAATAATAACTTGTTAATGGATTGGAGGAATTAAAATGGCCATACTACCCAAAGCAATCTACAGAGTCATTGCAATCTCTACCAAAATCCTGATGGCCTATTTCACAGAACTAGAACAAATAATTCTAAATTTTGTATTAAATCACAAAAGGTCCTGAATAGCCACAACAAACCTGAGAAAGAATATCAAAGCTGGAGGTAACATGATCCTTTATTTCAAATTATACTACAAAAGTATAGTAATCAAGAAGTATGGTACTGACCCCAAAATCACACAGAGATAAATGGAATAGAACTGACATCCCTAAAATAAACTCACACAAATACAGATAATTATGAAAAGGAATATAAATATGCAATTCAGAAAAGCATATCCCTTCAATAAATTGTCCTGGGAAAACTGGACAATGGGAAAAATGCAAAAGAATGAAATTAGTCCATTATCTTAAATCATATGCATTGCTTCCTGGCCTTTTGGCAGAGATCATGTATATCATATACCTTTTACAAAAATTAACTCATAGTGTATTAAAGACTTGAATGTAAGACCTGAAACCACAAAATTTCTATGAGAAAATGTAAGTGGTGACTTCCTTAACTTTGGTCTTAGTGATGCTTCTGTGGAACTGACTCCAGCCTACTAACTGAGAGAATACATTTATAAATCACATATCCAATAAAGAGTTAATATCCAATAATATAAAGAACTCAACAACACAGACAAACATAATTTAAAATGGGCAGAGAATCTAAAGAAACATATCAAGTGATATAAGTCAAATGGAAAAAGACAGCTACTGTATAATTTTACTCATATGCAGAGTCTAAAGAAAAAAACAAGACAAACAAAATAAAACAAAATCAAACTCAGAGAACAGATATGAATCTGTTAGTTAGAAGGGGACTGGGGGAGGTGAGAGTGAAGGAAGTCAGCTGTATGGTGATGGCTTACAACTAGAATTGTGGTGTATACAGATGTCGAACTATAATGCTATACCACCTGGAATCTATATTCCAAAATTCTTAGGAGGAGGAGCTCACTAAATTTTAAGATATATTTATAGATATTTGACCATGATGACCAAAGGCCTACAGAATGTGAAATCATTAATGTATTCTGAACTCAGAATTTTTAATATGTATGTTTAATATTGCATATTTGGATAACCTTATACCTATCCAGGCGATGGCACCCCAGTCCAGTACTCTTGCCTGGAAAATCCCATGGATAGAGGAGCCTGGTAGGCTGCAGTCCATGGGGTCAAGAAGAGTCGGACATGACTGAGCAACTTCCCTTTCACTTTTCACTTTCATGCATTGGAGAAGGAAATGGCAACCCATTCCAGTGTTCTTGCCTGGAGAATCCCAGGGATGCGGGAGCCTGGTGGGCTGCTGTCTATGGGGTCACACAGAGTCGGACACGACTGAAGTGACTTAGCAGCAGCAGCATACCTATCCAGTAACTACTGGCAGTGAAGCAAAGTATCACCAGAAAAATACCCTGCTGTTATGAAGATGTATTACTTTGAAAACATAAATTAGAGGTTAAAATATATGTATTTGACAAATGCACATGAAATATCGTATCTAATATTTATATTAGATCTAAATATTATATCTAACTGGTAAACAAGTTTGTTTTAATAAACCCTTGAGTTTGCAGTAAATCTCTATTTCAAGATTTTAAAAGTACTTTTCTAACATCACTGGTTAATTGCCACAAAACCAAAACTTGGAAGAAGGAATGAATTCACTTCAGTTCTTAGGTGAGAAAACAGAGTTTTGATCTGAAATAACTGGCCTTGCTCTACCTCAGTAAAACAGTTTTGAAGAACAATAACTGGGAAGTTAAAGACAATACTCCCCCTAGGGAACCTGTTCTGTCACTTTCCCCAATCTTCATGTCTTTAAAACCTAGCCTTAGAGAGGACCAGGGATTCTGAAATAAGGACGTGTCCTTAGTTGGTCCAGAAGGCATGGTCCTACTCTAGAGATCTGTGCCAAACTTTGCTGTCTCTCACAGTCTAACGGAGCCAGTCAGCAGGCTATTTCATGACAGCTGAAAACCCATCAACCACAGAGTGGCTAAACAAACTCTAGGAACACCAGACTGTGGAAGTCTATGCAGCAGGTATAAATTACAACAAAATACAAGTGTATTAACATATGAAGATCTTGGAGACATATTGCCCAATGAGAAAAAGCAAGTTAAGTATGATATATATATTATGGTATTATTAATGTTAATATTAATGTTAAAAACAACCCAAGATCCTTCTGTACCTACATGGTTTATTGAAGAATTCAGTTCATTGGTATACAAATATGGAATTGCTTTATTTTTTTCAACAGCTATCTTTAATGACATTGAATCGCTGTGTTCAAACCCTTAATGATATTGCAGCACAGAACTCACAGCTTTTTGATCACTTTCACATATTAATACTTCAGTTTAGTCCTATACCTGTATCCCAGTTTATTACTTTTTTAAGATTCAAACAATTTAATTAGCAATTCTGACCCCCCAAATAGAGATTATTTATTGAACAGTTTGCAAAACTTTGAAGTTGAGTGTATCTTTTAAGATTTATATTCCTGAGTATACCTAGCATGTTTTTTTAATGGGCAGAAGATCTAAACAGACATTTCTCCAAAGAAGACGTACAGACGGTTAAGAAGCACAGAAAGATGCTCAACATCATTAATTATTAGAGACATGCAAATCAAAACTGCAATGAGATATCACTGCACACCAGTCAGAAAGGGCATCATCAAAAAATTCAGAAACAATAAATGCTGGAGAGGGTGTGGAGAGAAGGGAACCCTCCTATACTGTTGGTAGGAATGTAAATTGGTACAACCACTATGGAGAACAGCATGCAGTTTCCTTAAAAACTAAAACTAAAGTTATCATATGATCTTGCAATCCCACTCCTGGGTATATACCCAGAGAAAAATATGATTATAGAGGATATATGTACCCTAATGTTCGTTGCAGCACTGTTTGCAATAGCCAAGACATAGAAGCAATCTAAATATCCATCGACAGAGGAATGGATAAAGAAGATGTGGTACATATATACAATAGGATATTATTCAACCATCAAAAAGAATGAAATACTGCTATTTGTGCAACACTGATGAACTTCAAGATTGTTAACACTGAATAAAGTAAGTCAGAGGAAGAAAAATATTTTATGATATCTGCTTATGTGCAGAATTTAAAAAAAATGATACAAATGAACTTGTATCCCAGTTTAAATCATCAATCTCACATCTTTCCTTCTACCTCATTCAGCCTGACCCTGTCTGGGGAACTTAGAGTGAGGAGAATGCCTGTTCTGTTCTTTTTCTTCTCCTCTCTCTTCTAGGTTACTCTTTCAGCTCCAGTATACTGGAGTAGAGAGGTGGAGTTGAAGTTTTTGTGTCTTTGAAATCTATTCTTGGTTGACACAGTCTGGCCTCTGAAGCCACTGAGCTGACAGGCATTAGGAATAAGTCTTCCTGAAAAATATGAAAGGCTCTGACCTGACCTCTACTGATCCATCTTCCAAGTGGTCCAAACCACACTCTCCTATTGACAGAGTCTCCTCTCATGGAAGTCAGTTGCCTCGGTCAGAGCAGCAATGAGAGCATTTAAGCCCCTTCCTCCATGTCTACTTCAGGCATAGAAACCTCCATGTCCACTTTGCCCTCTCTATCAATATATTTTCACCTTTCCCCAATAGGTGCTGAGTGAAGATCAACAAGTACACTCCCTGAGCAGATGTCCAGTCAGGAATTTAGAAGTCAGTTTCCTCTTTTTGTTCAGTTCAGTTCAGTCGCTCAGTCGTGTCCAACTGTTTGCGACCCCATGAATTGCAGCACAACAGGCCTCCCTGTCCATCACCAACTCCCGGAGTTCACTCAGACTCATGTCCATCAAGTCAGTGATGCCATCCAGCCATCTCATCCTCGGTCATCCCCTTCTCCTCCTGCCCCCAATCCCTCCCAGCATCAAAGTCTTTTCCAATGAGTCAACTCTTCACATGAGGTGGCCAAAGTACTGAAGTTTCAGCTTTAGCATCATTCTTTCCAAAAAAATCCCAGGGCTGATCTCCTTCAGAATGGACTGGTTGGATCTCCTAAAGTACTGCAGATGGTGACTGCAGCCATGAAATTAAAAGACGCTTATTCCTTGGAAGAAAAGTTATGACCAACCTAGATAGCATATTCAAAAGCAGAGACATTACTTTGTCAACAAAGGTCTGTCTAGTCAAGGCTATGGTTTTTCCAGTAGTCATGTATGGATGTGAGAGTTGGACTGTGAAGAAGGCTGAGCACCAAAGAAGATGCTTTTGAACTGTGGTGTTGGAGAAGACTCTTGAGAGTCCTCTTCTTGTACACATCCTCAAAATATAAAAGTGGTTTTCTTGGAGCCTTCCTCCTTTGACTTGAGGATTAGGCCAAAGCACCTCCTCTGTTTCCCACAGAGCTGGAAGGGAAACCCACAGCACCCTTTCTAAACTAACAAATCACAATCCCACTTCCATTCTTATAAATCTTGAGGAGGGACTTACAGGGTGGTGGTAACTGGGTCAGTTCTATTGCTTCTTAAAAAAGCCTGCAAGGAGGTTCCCAGTGACTTCTCAGCTGCGTGCCCATCTATCATCCTATAACATACAGCTACCTATTTGTAAAAAATAATTGACTGACAGTTTTTCTCTGGGTAGGAACACGGCATGATAAGCTGTGGCAAATGGGCTATGTATGTGTGCTTGAGTCATGTCTTACTCTTTGTGACCCTATGGACTGTAGAGTAGCCCACCAGGCTCCTCTGTCCATGGACTTTTCCAGGCCAGGATTCTGGAATGGGTTGCCGTTCCTGACTCCAGGGGGATCTTCCTGACCTAGGGATTGAACTGGCCTCTCTTGCATCTTCTGCACTGGCAGGCAGATTCTCGACCACTGTGCCATCTGGGAAGTCCCAGTAGGCTTTAGTTTGCCTTTATTATTTGGGCTTTTGCAAAGAGAATGTTTTTATATATTTCATTCAGTAATTCAAAAGAAAACTGGCTTGCTGCTACAGATACCGTGGGTGACTTAACCAAGGAAGCTGAGGTTGGAGCCTCAAACCTGACTACCATTTTGTGCTAAGCACTATTGACTCTGCACTGACAGATCTTCTTAAAGTTTGATGGAGGAGTTCACTTTCCCCAGGAGCAGAAACTGGCAAGTGGAGCCATGGAACACAGACTCTCTTCACCCACGTTGCTAAAGGGACACAGACTACAAGTTAATGTTTTCCGCTATGTTCCACCTGTTACAATTCTGGGTGATCATCTGCTAGACTCTGACTGATGAGAGCAGTGGAAACCCTGCAGGGTGGAAGGGGCAAGAGTCTGGCAAGAGTATACAGAGAGAGAAGATGGCCTTGTTCTGCTGCACTGGGGGCCACATAGAGTTATCACTTGTTTGGGCTCCTTGACAAGCGTTTAGAGGACGGGGGTCTGGGGGTTGGGGGATTTAGTCAGCCAGCAAGAGCCCGGGAATGCTCTCCTGTGTGTTTTTCTGCACATACAGAGTAAGAGAAGGTCCCTAAGGCAGCTCTACTGGCACGGAGAGGAAGTAATACAGCTAGCTTCAACAAGGGTGGCATTGGGAACATGAAAACATAGTTTTTACATCTTTGCCAAAACTTAAGAATCTCAGTGGGTATCTGGAAAGGAGAGAAGTTTAGAGATAGTAATCTCTATCAGGCTTCACTGACATTGAACAGAAGATTCAAAAGAGAGAGAAAAAGAGAAATCTGAAAGTTTCAGATAGTAGTCCAAGTAATGTGATTTTAATTCAAGTTTACCCTAGAGAGTACAGATCTCTAAAAACAGTTCCAAAATCTCCCCCATGATCTTGTCCTTTAACATCAAACTATGGGAGCTATGGTATTTTGTTTGTTTTAGAAATTACAACATGTGCTGTTTTATACCTAGCTTACTCTCTGGGTTTCCGTTATACCTCTTTGATCTAAGACATACATAATTTGGTGCTAGAAAGAATTTGAAAGATTATCCAGGATAGCCATCTCATTTTGCATATATGAAAAACGAGATGGTAAGTTAGTTGCTTGAGGGCTCACTGTGTTACAGCAAGAGAGGCAGTACCGTACTCAAATCCAGCCCCTTAGATTCCCAGGTCCATCATCTTTCATCACAGAAGTCTGCCTCTAGTGGCACAAAGAAGTAGTTCTACAAAGTACAATTGACCATCAGGATTAATGTTCAAAATCAATGTGGATGTTAGAGAAATAGAGTATCTTAAAATATTCTCAGATCATTACAATAACCATAGTTTCACATATACAACCTCACTTGATTGCAACCCTGATAGGCAAGCTTCCTTATTAAGCCCATTTTCCAAATATGGTGACTTGAGTTCCTAAGAGTATACGGCTTGTTTAAAATCAAGCACAAACTGTCAGTTCTGACTTTATTTCCATATCATCTATCACAAGTCTTTGTATTTTCCACAAATTTTAACATCATAATTGACTACTTCACACCTGAACTTGATGTTTTATTCATCTCCACATGGATAAGCTTCAGATCAACCATGTGTTTATTTTCCAATGTGTCTGCTAGGACTTTATTATGAGAATATGGCATATTGAAATTAACAGCCAGAAGCCACACTGACTCAAAGAAGCTCAATATTCATTTTGTACTACTTTTCATTTTCTTAGCTTGGGCTGGACTCCGTTGGGGAAAGTTTTCATCAGACTCAGAGATACTATAGGAAGAGCAGGGTCAATGACCCTCAGGGGACTACTTCCAGCCCTCTCCTCCTCCTTCGCCTGTCTCCCACTCATTGCCCCCAACAAACATCCACAAAACCACCCTCCATTGGCCCTGTGATCAGTCAAATGGGTTAGCCGTGCCAGGCAGGTCTTGACACATGGCTCATCCAGCCTCTGGTACCTCTGGCTTCTTATCTTCAATACACACCACTTGGCCAAATTAATTTCTGTCACAGGGGGGAGATTGGTCAGTGAAATCTAAATGGGCTTTTCCTATTTATTGATACAATTTCGTGGCAAGAGCAATTTTCAGAGCTTATTTTCCACTCCATTGAATCCCATGTTACTGCAAATGAATATATTCCTCGGTCAGTGCAATGGCAAAACACAGTTGTAAGTGCTTTATGCTTCATTTGGATAAAGTGTTCAGGATATTACCAAATATAAAAGGAAGTTAAGGGCCATATTTCATTAGAAGCTGTCTCCCCTGTTAATAAAACCTGATGCTGGTGGTAGATGTGTAAAGAATCAGAGCAGAGACTTGCGGCTCTGCCTGGTATTCAAGAAGGCAGTACAGCGGTTGCAAACAACACCTGAGGAGAACACCACACCTCCAGTCAAACTAATATCAACACTCCAGCTGGGGATCAGGAAGAAACTGGATTGTAAGTTGGATGTTTCATAGAAAATTGAAAAACTTATCCCAAGGGCAAGGTATGTTCTTTGGGTGATAGCTTTGCCACCATTAAAGGAAGGCTCATGCTAACATCACTAACTGTAGGAGGTACCAGGTAAGCCTGTTATGGGCTAACATGTTAGTCTTAAAAATGACCATGTGGATGCGTATTTTATTGGACATAGGAGAAGGTAGCACCATCTCATTTCTCAAAAGGAAAAACTCAGGAGCAGATCCAGGCAAAATGGAAGAGTTTAGTCTTTTATAAAAACTAGGTAATACTCAAATGAAAGGCTCAACATCATAAATGAAGGGTGAGGAGAGCACTCCTTTCTGCATCTGGACCCATAACCTAGTCTTCGCTGCACCCCTGTCTCTATAGGGAATGATCCATAGCATAACACTCTCTACCAAATTATAACTAATTCACATGAAAACAGCTCACTCATTTGATTCAGACACCAACCCTGGAGAAAGAGTAAGCTATTGGCTTTTACAGGTGACACTATATACCTTCAAAATCCAGATAATTTTCAACAGGATAAAAATGTCCTCTTTTGTCAGTTACCTGATAGGTAAATTACATCCCATACTCCAGTATCATTGAATAACCCTGAAACTTTCACATCCAGGTCAGAAGTTCACTGACTTAAATTTCACTGACCTAACTCCTCCTCATCACCCTCATTAGGCTAATTCATGGGCCTTGCCCTGCCTCTGACTTCCAAATTTCTGTTTCCTAACTTGGAAACAAGCTTTTATCTAAATTAACATTTCTAATGCCAAAGCTACTACTATATATTATCAAACTCATTTTTGTGTCACCCGCAGAGGTAAGAGGCCTCCTAAGAGGAGGGTCATTTGTAGACCCTAGCTTCATCCACCTACCTGCCTTACTTGTTTATGTCAAGAAAGCAGATTTCATACAAGGCATGTAACAGTTTCTTAGCACTTATTGTGTGCCAGGTATTGTTCTAATGTTTTGTATGTATTTATACATTTAATTATTTCAACATCCCTCTTGAGGTTGGTGGTATTACTGTTTCTATCTTATGAATGGAGGATGGAAAATTTGAGCACAAACAACTTATTTATAGTCATTTATCTAATAGGCAGTGGGTTCACATTTCCTGTCTAGACAGTCTCATTCTAGTTTCCAAGCTCTTCAGTTTCTGCCCTGCAATTAATACTCAGTGCAACAGATACACTGTGGACTATTCTAAGTCCTGGTGCATCATATTCCAAGCTGGAAAGTCTGGATTCTCCCTTTTATCTTGTACTTAGCTTGAATCCTCTCATCAGGCTTCATCTGTATGTAAATTCTGATTCTGGATCTTGAGCTCTACTCTGGCCATATTTCTGCCTGTGCTTACTGTCCAACTGGCCCTTCCAAATCAGGTCCTCAGCCCCTGCCATGACTCTTAGCATGTCTTAGCCCTCCACACAGTGACCTCAGGTGCAAAACTTTGCCACTTACTGAGCAAGTTTTCTCAACTCTCTGATCCTTACTTTCCCTATGTGAAAAATGAGTATAATAATACCCATCTTAGGACCAGTGCAAGTTCAATGCATGAAGCAGGGCACTCAAAGCCAGTGCTCTGGGACAAACCAGAGGGATGGGATGGGGAGAGAGGTGGGCGAGGTAGTGGGGTTCAGGACAGGGGGACACATGTATACCTGTGGCTGATTCATGTCAATGTATGGCAAAAATCACTACAGCATTGTAAAGTAATTAGCCCATCTTATACAGTTGTTTAAAGGTGAGATGACTTCAGATGCCCAGTTAGTAATAGGGACCAGAGAAACATTATTTCCTTCTTCTTTTTCTTGACTATTCTATTTGGTCTTTGCTTAGTGTTCAAGCATGATTGTTCATGTTAACTCTGACAACTTTTCCTCTGAGTCACAATTCACCAGAGAAAATCCACCCAGATATAAAACCTTTGGGTTTTAGGATTTTGTGATTTTGACTTACAGTATAGTAGTTTGGAAGTATTCACATCAAAGCCAGGTTGTAGCTAGATTTCATCCAGAATTAGATTACCACCTATATTTTGGAAAATTTGTATCCTTACCTAAGTGAGATAGTTTGTCATGATGTTGTCCCTTGAGTTTTAGTAAAAAGCATTTAAAAAGAAGTCCAAAATCACTTTGTCTGAACTAAGAATGAAAAATTGCTGGCTATATTTTAAAAATCATAACTTGACCAGCACAGGCAAAGCTTCCTCAAAGAAATCCATGCAGGTGACTTAACATTGGATCTCAAACATAATTAGTGCTCAATATTGATCTCTGTGTTTCTTTCCCCAATTAATCTTCCCAATTATTATTTTCTATCTGTTTTCCTTAACTCAGCCTCGATGTTCTCATTTGAGATGACTGAAAATAAGATTATCACAGAAGAATTCTAAATATATTACTAACATGTGCCCAGGAGAAGTTACTTTTGGTTTTTAAGTATTTGTTCAGTATTTATGAATTCATTCATACATTGTTTTAAAATAGACAATTGACTGAGCATTCATCATGTGATGCTCACTTAGTTTCCTGCTAGACATTCAGAATCCTTATCCTGAAGACTCTTTCTGTGGGGCAGGCTGAGATGTAAAAGAAAACTTTCATGCCATTTGTTAAATGTGACAGGACAGTAAAATAATTCTTTGATGGATGCAGGCATCTGGAGAGTTCTCTGTGTTTCAAGTGAAGCATAGAGTCACAACTTAGGAGCTAACAGTTTATACTCCCAATCATCAACTATCTTATGTGTTGAATCCAGCATTTCCCCAAAGAACTACAGCAAGTTGAAAAGCCTAATGAGAAAAAGGCATTCATATGAGTGTCATAGAGGAGACTTGTCATGATGGAAGATGGGGCGTGAGCCATGATGGAAGCATGGAGATAAGCAGAGGAGCAGTGGGTACAGTAGTGGATGAATTCCTCAACAGTGGTGAACAAGATCAGGGAAGAGCCACAGACCCACAATAAAAAGTACCACAGACGATCAGATTTCTTGGCATTTATACCTCCTTTCAATTAAGGGGGAGCAAAAAACCCTGAACTGACTGAATCTTTATCCAAAAGAGTTGAGGAAAAAAATGGTAGAAATGATGTTGTTACCTTAAATTTCTTCCATTGGTAGAATTTTAGATTTATGAACTAAGGTGAACTCAGATATATGGCAATACAATTCCATTTACACAGTAGAGTCTGTAACTATGAAATTCATGCCATCTACATAACTATAGTATTCTGGTTTTGTTTTTTACTGCACGAGACTGTGAACTCCTTGGAAGAAAGATTTAGATTTGTTCATCTTTTGGAGAGTGGGCAAGTATGTATTTTAGGAATAAGTTGGGCATTTAGTTTAAAGTTGGCTTAAAGCTCACGGTTCAGAAAACTAAGATCATGGCATCCAGTCCCATCACTTCATGGCAAATAGATGGGGAAACAGTGGAAACAGTGGCTGAATTTATTTTGGGGGGCTCCAAAATCATTGCAGATGGTGATTGCAGCCATGAAATTAAAAGATGCTTGCTCCTTGGAAGGAAAGTTATGACCAACCTAGACATCATATTCAAAAGCAGAGACATTACTTTGCCAACAAAGGTCTATCTAGTCAAGGCTATGGTTTATCCAGTAGTCATGTATGGATGTGACTGTTGGACTATAAAGAAAGCTGAGCACAGAAGAATTGATGCTTTTGAACTGTGGTGTTGGAGAAGACTCTTGAGAGTCCCTTGGACTGCAAGGATATCCAACCAGTCCATCCTAAAGGAGATCAGTCCTGGGTGTTCATTGGAGGGACTGATATTGAAGCTGAAACTCCAATACTTTGGCCACCTGATGCAGAGAGCTGACTCATTTGAAAAGACCCTGATGCTGGGAAAGATTGAGGGCAGGAGGAGAAGAGGATAACAGAGGATAAGATGCTTGGATGGCATCACTGACACAATAGACATTGGTTTGAGTGGACTCCGGGAGTCGTTGAAGGACAGGGAAGCCTGGCGTGCTGCGGTTCATGGGGTCGCAAAGAGTTAGACACGACTGAGTGATTGAACTGAACGGAACTGAACTGGGCATTTAGAGCTTTAACTCTGTCATTTATTGTCTGTTTAAGCTTTTGTAGTCTCTGTTTGCTCATCTGCAAACTTTAGACCGTATAAGTTACCACATATTAAGGATGCTGTTTGGATTTAATTAAATAATGTGCAGAAGGTGCCTGGTACTCAGATGCTCAATTAATATGTTTACCGTGTATCTCCTCTTTCACTGGCACACAGCAAGGAACATAATACATACCAGATACTCAATAAACATGTGGCTTTCCCCTGTAGCACCCCACTGTAACACCCTCCTCACTTGCACTATCCAGCTTCTCCTTCTCCCCTAGTAAATTTCAAGTGGATCTTAATTAGATTTACTTTGTCCTCCCAACATCCTGATGAAGTTGTTAATGTTAATATCCCCACATTTCAGTTTAAGAAACTGAGGCACAGGATGGTTCAGTAACATCCTACAAGACATACAGCTCTTAAGATAATGGAAACAAGGCATTTCCAATTCCAGAGTCTGTATCTCTAACTATTTTCCCCTCCTGATTCCAGATCCATCCAACTCCAGGCTCATACTTTTCCACATGAACATAGCCCTCCAATTCACAGATGAATTTTTCTTCCTATAAACTCCTCATTTGGTTTGAGATGGCTTTGTTGAAGTTAAACTTTCAGCTCCACAGGGAAGAATTTTGTGATTCTGAAACTCCGCAGAGAACTTTGGCATGCAGCCACCTTTACAAATTTCTGCTAAATCAGCCAGTAAGCGCTTAGTGAGAATGAATATTTGGTCTTAAGTTCTGAAGGCTTCTGGAACTCCAACTGAGGATCTTGAGCCGTGGAGACAGATGGGGCATTGAAATTAACCTAATCAGTGACATGTAGTTCTTTTAGATTTCTATTTCCTCCATGGAGAGTGAAGCCCCAGGTCAGGTGCTGTGCTGTGATAGGGTTTGGCAGTCCAATTCAGGGAGACAGAGGAATCCAAAGACACCTCCCTTCTCAAACAAAAACTTCCCTGGATCTTCTCTTTTGTGAGATGACAATCAGCAATGTTTCCTTCCATACCTTGAATGTCAAAGTGAGGATTTCTTGTCTACTGAGGCTAACTATTCCCAGCACATTGCAAACTCTAAGAGAGCAGGAACCATTCTCAAGCACCTCAAGTGACTAGCATAAGGGCTGGCACACTGTAGTTCTTAATAAATATTCATTGGATTAATAATTAGATAAATTTCCTTCTCATTTTGAAAATTCTGACTCAAAGTGTTGCATTCTTTTCCTAGTCAACTCAGTTCGGCTGAGCAGGAAAAGGGAAGGGAAATGAGATCCATTGGCCATTATGAATCGGGCACAGTATTTCCTGTATAGGATGTTATTTAGTCCTCATAGCAATGCTGTGAGGTAGATATTACTACTCCATTATACAGATAAGAAACTGGACCTTACAGAGGTAAGGTAGTGAGCCCAAGAGAGCACAGCCGGAAGTAATGTCTAACTCAATGGTGTTTCCATTGTGCTTGTGGAGCAGTTCTCATGAAGGCTAATAAATTGGTTAATTTTCATGGTTTGCTCCTTCTTCAACAGTTTGATCTAATTATCATTAATAGTAAGTGTAACTTTTTTCTTTTAGCACTTACTATGTGCTGGACATTGTTCTAATGCTTTACACATATTAGTATATTTAATTATTTCAACATCCCTCTGAGATTACTGATATTACTGCTCCTATCTTATGGACAATGGATGGGAAATTTAAGCACAAATAACTTATGTAAAGTCATACACTTAATAGCCAGTAGGTCTACATTTCATAGTACTCTTGCCTGGAAAATCCCATGGATGGAGGAGCCTGGTAGGCTGCAGTCCATGGGGTCGCTAAGAGTCGGGCACAATTGAACGACTTCAATTTCACTTTTCACTTTCATGCATCGGAGAAGGAAATGCAACCCACTCCAGTGTTCTTGCCTGGAGAATCCCAGGGACAGAGGAGCCTAGTGGGCTGCCATCTATGGGGTCACACAGAGTCGGACACGACTGAAGCAACTTAGCAGCAGCAGCAGCAGCTACATTTCATATCTAGGCAGCCTCATTCTAGGTTCTTAAACACTTTGCTATACCTTCTCTCCAAAATCTACCAGGGCTGCCAAAGACCAGCCAGTCTCTACCACAGAAGAGAAGGATATCTCTGAACCAATTTATCACATCCTAGACATTCATCACCAGCAAAGCAGCTCTGGCAAATTCTGAATTGATTTGAATTGTGTAAATTCTGGTGCTTTCATATACACAAACTAATAATTGGTGACATGGCTGTGCTTTTTGTCTTCTTAACGTAATCATTGTTTGGAATGTTTTGGATGCTGGACTGGTTGTCTTATGTTTTTTTAAAGAAAGACTCAACAGATGTTGATCACACCAAGTTTTATCACCTTACTGATCATCACCCTGTTCAAAGTCACTAGATGCTGACATTTTAAGAAACTTCAAAGAGTCAATGACACAGCTCAACCCACTGGCACAATATATTGTAAAGTGGATCAATAGGCGAACCAGACAGAATAGTTAAAATTTCAGATGCATAAAATATGAAAGGCAAAATCCTCTGGGTAAATAAGAGGAGACCACAGTCAGGTAGAGATGAATCAAAGTGTCAAAGAATCTCTGTTCAACTTCTCCTCTATCCACCTCCATAAAAACTCTACTCTTGCCCTGTCCTCAAAACTGAACACGAAAGTAATCCTTAAATAGGATACTGAAATTTAATTTTTTGGTGACCTCTCATGTTGATACCATAAATAAAATATTTTTATTTTATTGTCACCATTTAATAAGCATCAGAAATAGTATTTTTCATTAAAGTTTCAAGAGCGACCCAAAGATATAACTAAACTATGCTGAAGGTGGATCTAAAAAAATTTTTCTACAAAGAGCAGCTACTTTTTGAAATTTAGGGCACAGATCAGCAGATGAAGTCTTTGCAAATCAGCCTGAAATTGAAGAGAGTCATCTAGAACATAACAGGTAAGCTTTCGCTTTTAAGCCAGTCCTGTGTTGGGCCAAACAGGAGCTATAATAAGGAATTTTTCTTTGTGTCTGTTCTTGTAACACAGCTGGAACAAAGAACGGGCAATCTCTGCCACCAGGGATTATTCCTCCCACGTCCACAAAGGCCTTGCTCTCTCTTCATTTTCCTTTGACTCCTCCCTTCTCTCACCCATCATCATTCCCCCGCTCCACCAACCCAAGGCAATGCACTCAGATACCTACATTCTAGGATGACAACAAAGACCCTCTAGGGTTCTCAAAGACTATCTTAATTCCAGGCAGCTTTGAGGTTGGAGTCAGTGAACCACAGTCTCACAAATACTGAGAAAGAAACTTCAGAAATATTGCTCCCAGTGAGTAGAACAAACCGAAACCTGACAAGTCTAAAAAACCAGCCATATCTTCTCTTCTGGCATCCACAAATCAAATTGAATTGGACATAAAGCAGCACCATTCCTGTGTTTAAGTAACCTCACGACCTCAGACAAACCATTTCTCTTCTCTGGGTCTCCATTTCCTCATTCATAATGAGAGGAAACTGGATTATCAGATTGGATGGATGACCAAGGATTTCTCTTCCTCAAACATATGATTCTAAAGATAGGCACAGGGACTTCCCTGGTTTTCCAGTGGTTAAGAATCCACCTGCCAATGCAGGGAACACAGGTTCAATCCCTGGTCCAGCGAGATCCCACATGTCTTGGGGCAACTAAGCCTGTCCACACAGCTACTGAGCCCACACACCACAACTCCTGAAGCCCATGTGCTCTAGGGACCATGCTCCTCAACAAGAGAAATTGCTGCAATGGGAAGCCTGGGCACCATGACAAAGAGTAGCCCCCACTCTCTGCAACTAGAGAAAGTCTGTGTGCATCAACAAAGACCCAGCACAGTCAAAAATAAATGAAACAGAGCTTTAAGAAAACATGGATAGGCATATTGTTTCATTTTTGTGGATTCAAAAATTCATATTTATTCACATAAACTGAGGACCCTAAGCCATTTTATTATTACTTTTTTTTTAAGCAAAAAACATGTCTATACACCCCAAAGTATCTCAGCGTTAGGGATCACATTCTTGGGGGCAGATGGGGTAAAAGTAGATTTTATGTTTTCATACTGGATGATGAATAAGATTCTTTAAAAAGCAACGTGATGCATTTGGAAAGGGGGTGGTTTGGAAAGATGGATGAAGGAGATATTGGTGCAAATGTCCAGGAAGAAAGCTTATAGTTGACAGTGGCAGATGATCTATATTTATAATTTATTATTTACTACTGATGTCTGTCCAACCTGTTGGAAGCAGATGTATGCAGCCACTAACCTAAGGAGCAGATCAAGGAGAGTGATAAGTGGCACTGACTTGTGTCAGTGTCATTAGTTCTAACTAAAACATAAGCACTGGATCAATTTAACAAGCGCATCGACCAACGCAGCACAATGTCTGCACAGAGGGACTTGATGCCTTTGCAAAAGATAGAAATTTCCTGAAGCTTTGCTGAGATTTACAAGAGATAGTTTATGAGCAGAAGAGAGCCAGCTTTGCTGAATGTACAAGATGCATGCTACATTGAATACAGGTTTTTTCTTACCACATTACCAAGGTTGCTTACATAAGTTTAGGAAGATTGGAGGGTTCATTGAGTTAATATCAAGAATTATGAAGGTAGTTGAACCCAGGAAGAAGACCGTAAATAGAGCCACGGCTATTCTGAAGTCCAGACTATATCCTTGCAGGGGTCCCTAGTGGGCTATTTGGCATTCCTTTTAATTTCCCTCCAGTTGTAATGAGATAACCAAGGTTTGTAATACAGTAAATGTATAATTAAATGCGGGTGATATGGTATTCCTGGCAGCACAATTTAAGATTCTGGGTTTATACTACAAAATATCATGATTCCTTTGAACAGAGATTTGTTGTTCAATAAAATAAAATCTCTAGTAAAAGGGTCAGTTATAAAAGTCCATGCTATTAACTTTGGTGTTGACTAGGATATTTAGCCTTTGCAAGCATTTTTTCTCAATTAGTTCACTTAATAAATATTTTTTGGACACCTACTATGTGTCAGGCATTGTGCCGGGCCCTGAACATGAAACAGTATATACCCACATGCACCTTTGCATTCTATAGGGGAGACAATAAGCAAATGCACTAATATATAGAAAAGTTATATATCAGGATAAGTTATACACAGAAAACAAGCAAGGAGATAATCATAGGAATAATGGAGAAAGGCAGTGTTTCCGACCTGTGCTACCAAAACAAACTGGATGACTGAGGAAATTATCGAAGGAAACTAGTATAAGCCTTTAGGTTCCTTATCTGAGTCACTGGTGACACAATACTGGTAGCTGCCACTATGGCTGTCATGGGGGCTGGGGTAAGGCCTGAAACGTATTCAGCTTTCACAGAGAAGCAATAAGACATTCAAGGTTAAGAATCAAAATATCTGGACTCAATTCTTTTGGATGCACTGCCCAGCATGCATGATCTTAGTTCCCCCACCAGGGATCAGATTCATGCCCTCTGTGGTGGAAGCATGGACTCAACCTCTGGACCACCAGGGAAATCCCACTGGACTCAATTCTTGGTTCTGCCCATTGTTAATTGTGATTTAGGGCAAGTCAACAACTTTCAGTTCAGTTCAGTTCAGTCGTTCAGTCATGTCTGACTCTGCGACCCCATGAATCGCAGCACGCCAGGCTTCCCTGTCCATCACCATCTCCCGGAGTTCACTCAGACTCACGTCCATCGAGTCCATGATGCCATCCAGCCATCTCATCCTCTGTCGTCCCCTTCTCCTCCTGCCCTCAATCCCTCCCAGCATCAGAGTCTTTTCCAATGAGTCATCTCTTCTCATGAGGTGGCCAAAGTACTGGAGTTTCAGCTTCAGCATCATTCCTTCCAAAGAAATCCCAGGGCTGATCTCCTTCAGAATGGACTGGTTGGATCTCCTTGCAGTCCAAGGAGTCCAATTAAAGTCAACAGCTTTAATTACTGCTTTTCTCACACAAGGTGGATAACACCTATTTTGCTTTTTTCTATTATAGTGGAAGAGAGGAGCAAATTAATATGAAATTATAAAGTGGTATACAAACGTGACTTTGCCATTAGTAATCAACTCTAGGAATTTTGCATTCTTTCTCTTATCTTCCAGATGCTAGCTATTATCCCATTCTTTTCCTTCTGACTTTCTATATAAAATGCCAGGAATATGCACCCTCTGACACACAGTGCATGCAAACTTCAATCTGCAAGCAAGAGAGGCATCTCAAGTGCTCTGCACATCAGGAGTTGGGAACACGTTCGTGAGTCAGTTGTTTTAGGTCTTGGTGGTGACTTCTTTTCAGTGATCAAGTTACATAAGGAAATAATCAGTAAATAGAACGATTGCCTCATTATGCAAAGTGAAATACAATCCACCTTAGATACGAGAATCATGCAGAGAAGCTTGCCGAACAGACTCTGCTTCCAATTAAGCTCAGACTTTAGAGCTGTACTTTAGATGAAAATCCATTCTCCAGAATGACTTAGATTTCAAGGGATATGGTCAACATGATAATAATAATGATATCATGCTGTTTTCTATAATTCCTTTTCCGAAGGAACTCAGAGTACCATTCTGACATTGTCCTAGCTTTTATCTTTGAACCCAGTTGGGAAGATGAGGGACAAAGACTCTTTTCTCTATGCCTCTGTCTTCTAGATAGAACCAATGGGAGGAAAATCCTGTAGGGTTTGCGTGGAGAGCCAGATTAGGAACTGAGGCCAGGTTCCAGGG
Source organism: Redunca redunca (assembly GCA_006410935.1). Classification (NCBI taxonomy): domain Eukaryota; kingdom Metazoa; phylum Chordata; class Mammalia; order Artiodactyla; family Bovidae; genus Redunca; species Redunca redunca. The sequence goes on along the minus strand of SJYQ01001865.1, from coordinate 114,588 downwards.
GCTTCCTCACCAGTCTTATTGGTTAGTATCTTTGAAGTACTTACAGGTATGTGGTGAAAGTGTTAGTTACTCGATCATGTCCAATTCTGTGACCCCATGGACTGTAGTCTACAAGCTCCTCTGTCCATGGAATTCTCAGGCAAGAATATTAGAGTAGGCTGCCATTTCCTTCCCCAGGGGATCTTCCCAACCCAGGGATTGAACCTGGGTCTCCCACACTGCAGGCAGATTCTTTACCATCTGAGCCAACAGGGGAGCCCATGTGGTGTTATACCAAAACTTATAAATAGCAGAGAAGGTGATCTAGTCTTTGAGACCACAAAGAAGTCAGTGGGGAAAAAACACTTGAATAATCGTTGAACAAATACCCAAATAAACTAAAACCTACAGTATCCAAGAAATATCCCATAAACATTACTGCTATGTCCTACCATCCATGGTTCCAAAAGACCAACAATGTATCAATATTGTATTTCATGAAATTGAAAGCGACAGTCAAGACACACCATTACCTTTCTTTACCACCAAGGAAAAAAATCTGCCAATCAAAATTTGACACACTGTTTTCTTAACATTAATTGTAGGACAAATATTGATTTTAGAGACGTTAAAATGAGGCGGGGGGGGGATGTCTCTTAGATTAATTGATAAATTTGTCATTTGTAGCATACTTCTAAAAAGACACACTAGGGGAATCTCAGGAAATTGTGCAGCTAATTTTGTAACAAAATTAGAAGGTCTCCTCTATAAGGAAAAATAAGGACTCTTTGGAAAAAATAGGAGCTTGAGGGTAGAAATGAAAGTGTTAGTCACTCAGTCATGTCCAACTCTTTGTGACCACATGGACTGTAGCCTGCCAGGCTCCTCTGCCCATGGAATTCTCCAGGCAAGAATACTGGAGTGGGTAGCCTTTCTCTTCTCCAGGGGATCTTCCCAACAACCCAGGGATTAAACCCAGGTCTCCCATATTGCAGGCAGATTCTTTACCATCTGAGTTACCAGGGAAGCCCATGGATATAAAGTGAAGGTCTCTCAGTCGTGTCTGACTCTTTGCGATGCCATGGACTATACAGTCCATGGAATTCTCCAGGCCAGAATACTGGAGTGGGTAGCTTTTCCTTCTCCAGGGGATCTTCCCAACCCAGGGATCGAACTCAGGTCTCCTGCATTGCAGGCAGATTCTTTACCAGGTGAACTACAAGGGAAGCCCATGGATATGAAAGACACCTGCAAAATCATGAAGGGTACAGGTAAGGCACACAATGACCTACTCCTATAAACTCAGAATTAGTGGGAGTCCCTCTAAGCTTACAAGAAGAAATTTCAGAAACAAAAGGATGTGTTATTTTACACAGCAGGCAGTCCAAAAAAGGAACTCATTATCCCAAGAGATAGAGCAAAGTAAAAGAAGGTAATTTGATTGAAAAGGGTTTTAGATAAGTTAATGGATGATAGATCCATAATGGAGTCCATCTTCTGTACACTTAAATATTCTTATTCAGTCATCATTTCAGCTTTTTTTTTCCTGTGCTAAATAATAGTGTCTGCTCTAGTTCTCCCAAATAGTCTCCTTTTTCCAGTCCTTCAGATATATATGTCCTTTCAATCAGTGGTCCCTTTAAATGAGTTTTCCCCCTTTTAATGAGTCCTTGAAAATTTCAGGAAAGTTCAGGTATAATGAAATCCCAAGTAACTATCAGAGCTTAAAGCTTACTGAAAGCAGAGGCATATCATCTTTATATTTGAAACTTCATAGCGCCCAGCCTGGGATAAATTTCCCTTGGATGGATAAGTAAAAGAATTAGTGGATGTGTGTAACCCCACACTGAAATCCTTATTGAAACCTAGGTTTCAATAGATGTCTATATGCTCTATGTGGACTGCTTATGTGTGTAATGGCACACATTTCAGGTGGGTATTGTGGGGAGGGGAGGAAACACAGATTTAAATGGAAAGGGATTTGAGTCTGCTGTCAAATGTCCTGGTTTCCTAAGTTGGTTATACTTCTTCCTACAGCTAATTTAAACTTCCCTGGTAGCTCAGATGGTAAAGTGTCTGCCTGCAATGCAGGAGACTTGGGTTCAATCCCTGGGTCAGAAAGATCCCCTGGAGAAGGAAATGGCAACCCACTCCAGTATTCTTGCCTGGAGAATTCCATGGACAAAGGAGCCTGGTAGGCTACAGTCCATGGGATCGCAAAGTCAGACACGACTGAGCAACTTCACTCCACAACTAATTTAAGAAGTGCTTAGGGAAGATGGGAGCTCATCCTAAGCCCCATAGTCTAGTGTCTTTTGTTGCCATAAGACTCAAGTTAGAAGAATAAAGTAGTAGATAGACAAGGGGTAGAGTAGGTGTGACAAAGGCTTAGAAACACTAGAATAGACGTGAAGACTGGCTTCACTTCCTCGTAGAGTAGAGGGTGCCCCTTTTGTTCATGGGCACAGAATTTTGATGAAGTTCTCTTAATTAGAAAGACCATCCACAACACAAAGGTTTCTGTGGTGGCCTGGACAAGTCATCCAATAAGCCTGAACTGTATTCCAGTAGTACCCAGGTGTGGCCTGATATAAAGCACATCAGTGGCAACATTTAGGGCACAGGCAAAGAAAAAAACAGCAAATAGTTCCATGAACTCAAAGATCATGCCCCTTTGGCTTCCTTATTCAGCAGTCTAGATTCCTGCTAATGTGGAAAAACTGAAGGAAATGTAATAATTCATGCATATGTGTGTATTTATTTCTTCAAAGCAGTTTTGTAACATCCTTTTGAGACAAGTTCTAAAACCTCATTTTGACAACAAAAACTCATTTCTGAACACATTTGTCTTTTCCCCAGTGACCTGAGTTAGCACTCATCATTGTGTTCTTTAAATACTATATTTATGGAAATGACATCATATGAGAAAGAGATGCTTAATGGCTGATAATCTCTGTCTTGTTACACAGGATTTATGAGACCAGAGGGGCAGTCCTCCTCACTGGCCTTGGAGCCTGATGTTTCATGCATTTTCCCTTCTTCTTTGTTAAACAATTGAGGCTTCATTTTACCTTGTGTTATCCATTGATTTTCCTTTGCTTCTGCTGTATTTGCTAAATGTTTCTTATAATAGGTAAATACTGCTTAGGCATATCATTTGTGATATGTGCATGGCTCTGTATACATGTATGTCCCTATACACATGAGGGTGTATGAGTGTGGACAAATGTAGCCTTGTGGGAGCACTTGCCTGTGTATCTAAGTGGCTGGGACTACTTGGGACCACACAAGGGACAAATCCTAGTTCCCCATTAAAAAAAAGAAATAATTTCCTCTTAGCAGCCATCCCATTCATCCACTGTGTGCATGAAGGAGGTTGACATTCTCCAGGAAGCACAAAGGGAGTGGCTATTTCCTCTGTATACACTGGCCACAGCTGTGAGGTTCCTAAACTTTCCCCTCACTGAGTGCCATTCGCCTTCACAGACATTTTGCCTCCACGATCACTCACTGAACGTTCTTGTTGCTACCAGTTTCTGCCACTCTCACAGGAGAATGCCACATTATTTGGTGTCCCTGAGCTTCTAGGTTTGTCTTCCACTGAGGTCAAAGATGGCTAGGGTTCAGTCTAGTGGATCAGAACCAGGAATTGTTCAAGACATTCAGATTTATGGAACATCTTTTAAATATAGTGTGGAGAAAGAGGGAAGATACAGAAACACACGGAGACCTGTTGCAATCAAAGCTCTAACTGCTTGCCTTGACAATCTTTGTAGGGACAAAATCGAACTTCCTACTGTGTGCAAAGAGCTGTATTATATTCTCAGAGCACTTCCATATCTACTACTATACTAATATAAAATGGCATTTTTAGTCCTCTGTTTCTGCACCTGTATTTTCTCACCAGATGTTATAGATGAAGAAATTGAAGTGCAGAAAAGGTGAATGGCTAGACCAAGAAAATAATGGCAGAGTGTGAATTCAACCCAGTCAGATATGGCAATACAAAACGACAGCTAGGAGCATGGTATCCATGATCCAATGCCCTGGAATGCTACAAATGCCTCTTCCTATTATAATTTCCTCCCTAATGGGAGATCTCTGTGTCTCAGTCACCTGAGAAGTGGAATCACTGATGAAAGTAATTTCAACCTTAGATGAGCTAAGGAAGTGACTGAATGCAATAGTGAATGTAGAGTCTTAAGGAAGCGTCCAATCCATATTAACTTTATATTAACAGCTATTGCTATTTTATTCTTACATTTTATGTTATTATTTTCAAAGAGAACTTTTGAAAGGTTTCACATTATCCCAGAATATCACATGGTTCATTTCGGCAAAGCACAGGGAATTTGAAGATTACTCAGAAGAAATGAAAAGGTAATTTTTCTGTGATAAATAAGCTTAGCATAAGGTGTTTATGAGCTGAAAATGTTTAATAAAGAGGCAATAGAAAAAATCATCTAATCGATTGTTACCTGGGGAAATAAAAATATTAAAGGAATATCTTTAATTACATTTGTAAGCTTCTAATTCTAAAGGTTACTGGGGTCTAGCCTTCCTTGCATCGCTTAAAAATTAATCCTGGTTGTGTTCTATATATACAAACAGTGATGGTTCAAGCATTTTCATCTGCTTTCATGAATTTTCAGCTCTGCTGTAGTGCATGGAATGTTTTTATTTTAAAATTTGGCATCACCCATTTTCAGGGGAGCCCTAGGGAGGTTTCTAGAAAACTAAGGACCAAAATACTTATTCCTCAGATTTAGATCATGCTTAAGTTAGCTTTCACTGCACAACCAGCCCAAAAACTTAGAGGCTTAGAAACATCTCCATTTATTTAATTCACGATCCTTCTAGGTGATTCTTTTGGCCTCGGCTAGGGTAAGTTCCTTGAATCTCAGTTATGATTGCCACATTATACTGAAGTGAATGACCTATGAACTTGCCTCAACTTTCATAGTGCCTGGGGGTATAAATTAAAAACTAATAGCTGTTCTTTGAGTTTATAAATCGATGAGTTGATGAATTAATGGGTGAATAAGTGAAGTTATCTCCACTTAGCTCCTCTTGGACACTGTTTGGCACAGGGCTGTCTCTTGGAGAATTGCAAAAAAGTTATTTTCCCCAACAATGCCCCAAAACTCTACCTCCGACATTGATCCAGTACATTCAGCCTCCTAGTTAGAAGACACACACTAAGACTTGCCCACCCTGGGCACTGTGCCAAGTCAATCACATCTCCCAAATATTCCCTTTCTTCTTTCCCTTTAAAATCCCCATTCTTTCAATGTCATGAGAAAATGTCTTCCTGGTTTGATAGGAGGAAACACAAGGTCACATTGCAAGGGAGTGGATTCTAGGAGGACATTGTGGCCATTTCTGTAATCCACCACGGGTCACAGTTTACAGATTGCAAGGTGTACCATGCCATCCCAGATCACTAGGTAACAGAAATGTTGCTGTGTAAAAGAGCAGGCATCTCTTTCTAATACTCTTCTTTCTATTAAAAACACACACACACACACTCCTGGATGTCAGCAATTCTCAACCTAAAATAGATGCCTCAGCCCCAGTCAAACAGCCTTTAAGCTCTTTAAAATGCATTCATCACAGGCTGAAGAAGTGACAGACACTCCGGAAAGGAAATCCCAAGACCAAAATAGTCATCCGTCACTTCCAACAGAGTATGGCATGATGCTGGGAGGGGGAGCATCAGCTGAAGAGGATGATCCTATGGTGAAGTCTGCTCTGGGTCATTGCCCACTGCTCTATGGAGGATGCAAGGCAGAGAATCTGGGACCTTGCAGGGAATGTGAGAAACTGGAAACCCAGGTCTGCTTTAAATGAGCTCCATTTCTTAGAGTAAATAATGGACTGGGCATGATTGATGGTGAGACTGGCCCTTTATTTAACTGACTAGAACTGGAGATAATGCTCAGTCCCTCTCCCAGAACCTGAAAGTAGGTAGGCCACCTGCAGATACCTATACTGCTGCTGCTAAGTCGCTTCAGTCGTGTCTGACTCTGTGCGACCCCATAGATGGCAGCCCACCAGGCTCCCCCGTCCCTGGGATCCTCCAGGCAAGAACACTGGAGTGGGCTGCCATTTCCTTCTCCAATGCATGAAAGTGAAAAATGAAAGTGAAGTCGCTCAGTCATGTTCGATTCTTCGTGACCTCATGGACTGCAGCCTACCAGGCTCCTCCATCCATGGGATTTTCCAGGCAAGAGTATTGGAGTGGGGTGCTATTGTCTTCTCCGATACCTATACTAGAAAGGTTTTAATAGAAGGAGTCAAGTGACCAAACTCAAATGATCTGCACTTTCCAGCTTCTGAGAGGCTGTCTGGCTTGTCACACGTCTTTCTGTATTCAGCCACAGAACCCTGTGCTGTCAACCTGTGCAGCCTCTTTTAGCTCTGTTCCCTCCTCTCCATCCCCACAGCCAGCCTACGGCCTTACTCTTGGCCTTGTACCTGCTGTTCACATGTCTAACTGAGCTTCCTGCCTCTGGACCTAACTCTTTCCTATCAGTTCCACCCTTTTCCTAAAATGTAATTCCGACCATGTCACTGTCGCCCTGTTTTCAGGTCCCACACAGCTCTCAGGATCAAGCTCAGATATTCTGGCTATGTGCTCCCCTATTTCTTTCTTCTCCCACCTCCACACATACCTCTCTTCTTCCACCCACCCTTCACCACACATTTTCAAAACAGTCATTTGAAGCTACTTGTGATTTCTTAAAATACAACAGACTGCTTCAGGCTTCCAAATCTTTGCACATATTGTTCCCTCTTCCAGGAAAACACTCTCTGTCCCTACGTCATCTAAGAGTTACTCATTCTTCTAAATGCAGCTCAAGCATCACTTCTTCCAAGAAATCTTTCTTGAGCCTCCTAATCCAATATAGATGCTCCTCCTCTGTCCTCCTCTCATAGCCTTGCTAGCTCCATCATGGCTTTGACACTACACTGAAATAGGTGTTGGTCTGTCTTTGCCATCACTCTGAGTGATTTTGTCTTATTCAAGTCTCCTGGGATTGAGCACAAAATGAAATATGGCTGAATGTTTTTTAAATGAATGAATGAACTAATGAATGGATGAATGAAGTTACCAGTACTCGGATCTTTTTAGACACTGTATGGTCCATAGCATTCTCTTGGAGAACTGCAAGGTAATTAATTTAATGTTGCCAGATTTCTCCACCACCAATTCACGTCTCTCAGTCTGATCCAGTACAATCTCCCTCCCAGTTAAACACATGCTCAGATTCAGCCTTAACAACTAAATCATGTTAACTTCTCCCAAATCATCCCTTCCTTTTTTCCCTTAAAACTTCCATTCTTTCAGTATCCTGAGATACAGAAAGAAAACTGACAGGCAATATAATTTACAATATTTACAATGAAGTAGGAACAGCTGAAAATAATAAACCTTACAATTACATAGTGTTTTATAGTTTATGAAATGCTCACTTTCAATACTTTTATATTTCCAACAATCCTTGAGAGGTGGGCTGCACAGCTACTCCCATTTCATTTTATATCTGAGAAAACTTTAGCTCACAGTTGTTTTGTAACTTTGCCAGAATCATATAAGTAATAAGCAGTAGAATTTCAATTCATACTTTTTCTTTTCCTATTTCATTTTTCAGAAGATTGTAGTGTATAGTGAGAGTCAGTCTTTAAGCAACTTTCATGGAATAAAAGATGAGATGTGGGAAATGCTTTACAAAACCACATTAATATGTTGACTAAGGGTCTTGGCTGATGCCCTGAAGTCCATGACCTGCTCATCGAAAACCCGCAACTTCTCATCACACACAGATTTATCCCAGAACCTGTATCCAAGTCCGTGATGCAATCATCTGCCCTACAGACATTCTGGGAGGCTATCCTAACCCTCAGGCAAAGAATATGGTGCAGTAGGAACCAGGGTGTCTAGAGTAAGTCAGTGAGTGAGGAGGCTGCAAGGAGAGAAGAAATAGGAATGGGTAGCTGAAATACTCTGTGAAAAGAAGTTCCAGATTCTCATCATTAATCCTGCACAACAGTTATATGATTAGAGAGATTATCACCCACATCTATCAAAAGACTCTAAGCCCCTTTAGAGCAGCGCCTACACCACATCTCTCCCACCGTGGTCTACCACCCCTGCCAGCATCTGAGGCTGCTCTCAACACCTATAAGTTCAGCTGAGTCACTCAGTTGTGACCAACTCTTTGTGATCCCATGGACTGCAGCACGCCAGGCTTCCCTGTCCATCACCAACTCCTGGAGCTTGCTCAAACTCATGTCCATCGAGTCAGTGATGTCATCCAACCATCTCACCCTCTGTCATCCCCTTCTCCTCCTGCTTTCAATCTTTCCCAGCATCAGGGTCTTTTCCAAACAGTCATTTCCTTATTGACTGCCTCCTTCCCCCTTTCATTCTGAAGACAAATTTAGGTCTTTTCCATGAATGATTATTGAAAATTTGAACTGAGATGATTCTCTAACTCTGGGGTCTGTTACCTTTATAAGTGGGTATCAGCATTCCTGAAGAGAAAGATACTGGTTAACTGTAATGTATTCTGTGTGTTTGCTGTTCATCTGTTTTTTGCTTATAACTTCTGTAGACCTCATCAAAGATCAGGAGGTCAAGAAAGCAAAGAGTTTAGGGTTCAGAATGTTTACTAGGAAGTCTCTTTGGGATAACAACAGTGGAAAGAAGAGAAGCAAGTTGAATGGGGAGATGAGAAGTTGGGCTGTAAGGGTGGCCTGAACAACCACCTCAGCCTACTCTACAGGGTAGCTGTGCAGCTAAAGTGACCCATCAGAGTTATCCTACATTGGGCTAAAATAGCTGAGCATATCATTTCTTCTATCAGTTACTGAATGTGGAATGCCTCAGAAAAAGCACTGCTTTCAGCAAAGTAGTTTTCTGTAGCTTAGGCAGTCTCTGAAGAGACTGCTCAGGACACTCTGCTACCAGTGATGCACGTTGCTCCTTACAAGAAATCTCCAGGGCACACATCCATGTCCACTACAGTCCATCCCTTGAATCTCCTGGGCCAACTTTTGTATATGTTTTTGTGGAACGGCTTCTCTAGCATCTCATTGGGGCATTTGATTTTTATTCCCCCCGCCCTCCTGTAGGAAATTTCAAAGGAAAGTTTAGTGCAGATACAAGAATAGGGTGAGGCAAGTGAGATAACTAGGGCACAAAATTTAGGGGGTTCTTGTGTAAAAATGAATACCTCCTTAAATTCAGACGCCTAGGTGCCTCACTTTCTTAATTTTGGACACATTTGTTTATTTGTAATTCACACACCACAAAATTCAGTCTTTTTAATACTACATATTAATGGATTTTAGTTTTGTGTTTAACTGTTTCATGTGGATATACATTTTAGTTTTTCTTGGACCTGTGAGTAGAATTTCTAGGTCATCTAGTAACTCAAAATTTAGCTTTTTGAGGAAAAATAAAACTATATTTCAACATGGTTGCATCATTTTACATTCCTAAGAGCAATGTACAAAGCATCTAAAAATTTTTCTAGATTCTCACCAGTACTTATTAATGTCCATCTTTTTCTATGACAGCTTTCTCAGCGTGTGTAGTGATTTCTCACTATGGTGTTGATTTGCATTTCCTTACTGACTAATGATGTGGAGCATTATTTCATGTCCATATTGGCCATCTGTACATCTTGGAGAAATTTCTACCCAAATCCCTTGCTCCTTTTAAAATTATGTTGTCTTTTTATTGTTGAATTATAAAATTCCTTTATATATTCTGGAGATTCAGTTCAGTTCAGTTCAGCCTCTCAGTCGTGTCCGACTCTCTGCGACCCCATGAATTGCAGCACGCAAGGCCTCCCTGTCCATCACCAACTCCCGGAGTTCACTCAGACTCTTGTCCATTGAGTCAGTGATGTCATCCAGCCATCTCATCCTCGGTCGTCCCCTTCTTCTCCTGCCCCTAATCCCTCCCAGCATCAAAGTCTTTTCCAATGAGTCAACTCTTCACATGAGGTGGCCAAAGTACTGGAGTTTCAGCTTTAGCGTCATTCCTTCCAAAGAAATCCCAGGGCTGATCTCCTTCAGAATGGACTGGTTGGATCTCCTTGCAGTCCAAGGGACTCTCAAGAGCCTTCTCCAACACCACAGTTCAAAAGCATCAATTCTTCGGTGCTCAGCTTTCTTCACAGTCCAACTCTCACATCCATACATGACCACAGGGAAAACCATAGCCTTGACTAGACGGACCTTAGTCGGCAAAGTAATGTCTCTGTTTTTGAATATACTATCTAGGTTGCTCATAACTTTCCTTCCAAGGAGTAAGCGTCTTTTAATTTCATGGGTGCAATCACCATCTGCAGTGATTTTTGGAGCCCCCCAAATTATTAGATCCTTATATAATTTGCAAATATTTTCTCCCATTATATGGATCATCTTTTCACTTTCTCAATGGTGTGTTTCAAAGCACAAAAGGGTTTTGTTGTTGTGATCATTTAATGAGGCTCAGCTTATCTAATTTTTTCCTTTGTAGAGTTTGCTTGGTGTCATATCTTAGAAACCATTGATTAATCCAAGGCCACAATTATTTACCTTATGTTCTCTTCTAAAAATTGTATATTTTTGGCTTTTTCATTTAGGTAGTGCCTCAATTTTTACATAATTTTTGTATTGAGTTAGTGCTGGCCTCATAGGATGGGTTGAGAAATATCCTCTCCTCTTCTAGGTTTTTGAAAGAGTTTGTGAAGGTTTGGTGTTAATTCTACCTTAACATTTTTTAGAGGTTACTACTGAAGCCAACTGGGTCTGGGCCTTAATTTTAGGCTTTTTAAAAGCTAACTTAATCTCATATTTGTTTTAACACCTATTCATATTTTATTTCTTCTTGAGTCAGTTTCAGTTTTTTTATAGGAATTTTTACCTTTATAGGAGTTTACTCATTTAATTTAGGTTATTTAATTTAGTTTATTGGCATATATTAATTTGTATTATTTCCTTATAATCCTTTCCATTTCTATGAGGTTGCAGTAATGTCCTCTACATCATTCTTGATTTTAGTAATTTGGGTCTTCTCCTTTTCTCCTTTTGGTCAGTTTGGTTAAATATTTGTTAATTTTTCTGACAAGGGTTTAATTTTCAAAATATACAAATACCTCATATAACTCAATAACAACAACAACAACAACAGAAATCCAATCACAAAACAGGCAGAAAACCTCAACAGACATTTCTTCAAAGAAGACATACAGATGGCCAACAGGTACATAAAAAGATGCTTAACATTGCTGAATATCAGAGAAATGCAAGTTAAAATTACAATGAAGTATTACCTCCTATCATCAGCATGGCTGTCATTAAAAAGTCTATAAATAATAAACACTGGAGAGAGTGTGGAGAAAAGGAAACCTTCCTACACCAGAATGTAAATTGATGTAGCCACTATGGAGAACAGTATAGAGGTTCTTCAAAAAATGAAAAATATGATCCAGCAATCCCAGTTCTGGGCATGTGTGCAGACAAAACTACACTTCAAAACCTGCATGCATCCCCATGCTCACAGCAACACCATTCACAGTAGCCAAGACAGGAAGACAAGCTACATGTTCACTGACAGATGAATAGACAAAAAAAGACCTTTATTTGTGGGATATATCTCTACAATGGAGTACTTCTCAGCCATAAAAAGGAATGAAATAATGCCATTTGCAGCAACAAGGGTAGGCCTAGAGATTACCATACTAAGTGAAGTAAGTCAGAAAGAGAAACACAAATATCATACCATATCACTCATATGTGGAATCTAAGATATGAAATTATATAATTATATACAAATGAACTTATCTGAAAAACAGAAAGACTGACAGAAATAGAAAAAAAATAACCTGATGATTATCAAAGGGGAAAGGAGTAGGGAGGAGCAGGGATAAATTAGACATTTGGGATTTGCAAATACAAACTACTATATGTAAAATAGATAAACAAGGTCCTTCTATATAGCACTGGGAATTATATACAGCATCTTGTAGTAAACTATAATGGAAAATAATATGAAAAAGAATATATATACATATATATAACTGATCTGTTGTACACCAGAAACTAACACAACATTGTAAGTCATCACTGTATTCTTTATTTTATTTTATTTTTTAGTAAAAAAAAGAAGACAAACTTGTGGTACCAAAGGGGAAAGGAACAGGGAGGAATTAGCAGACATAAACTACTGTATATGGAATATCAACAACCTCAGATATGCAGATGATACCAGCTTAATGGCAGAAAGTGAAGAGGAACTAAAGAGTTTCTTGAAGGTGAAAGAGAAAAGTGAAAGAGCTGGCTTAAAACTTGACATGCAAAAAAAACTAATTATGGCATCTGGTCCCATCACTTCATGGCAAATAAATCAGGAAAAATGGAAACAGTGACAGATTTTATTTCCTTGGGCTCCAAAATCACTGCAGACAGTGACTGCAGTCCTGAAATTAAGAGATGCTTCTCCTTGGAAGAAAAACTATGACAAACCTAGAGAGTATATTAAAACTCAGAGACATCACTTTGCCAACAAAGGTCCATATTGTCAAAGTTATGGGTTTTCCAGTAGGCATGTATGGATGTGAGAGTTGGGCCATAAAGAAGGGTGAATGCTGAAGAAATTGCTGCTTTCAAACTGAGGTGCTGGAGAGGACTCAGGAGTCCCTTGTAGAGCAAGAAGATCAAATATGTCAATTCTAAAGGAAATCAACACAGAATATTCATGGGAAGGACTGATGCTGAAGCTCTAATACTTTAGCCACCTGATGTGAGGAGCCAACTCATTGGAAAAGACCCTGCTGCTTGGTAAGATTGAAGGCGGGAGGAGAAGGAGACCACAGAAGGTGAGATGGTTGGATGATATCACCGACTCAATGGATATGAGTTTGAGTAAGCTCTGGGAGACAGTGAAGGACAGGGAAGCGTGGTGTGCTGCAGTCCGTGGGGTTGCAGAGTTGGACACAACTGAGCGACTGAACAACAACCACCACATATATGGAATAGATAAACAACAAGGCCTCCTGTATAGGACAGGGAACTATATTTAATATTCTGTGATAATGGAAAATAATATAGAAATGACTATATATATAAATATCTGAATCACTTTGCTGTATGCCTGTAATTAATACAACAATGTAATTAAACTATACTTCAATTTAAAAATTTTAAAAGAATACAGAAGGGTACTTACACATAGTGAGCATTATATAATGTTAACTATTTTTATTACTGTAAAAGCAATGTAAAAGATCTATGGAATTACTGTATAAGAGAAGTAAAGAACTAAAGATTTAAAAATTAAAGAATACTATTAGTAACAGAAAAAAAAGCTCACATTCAAAAAATTAAGATCATGGCATCTGGTCCCATCACTTCATGGGAAATAGATCAGGAAACACAGTGGAAACAGTGGCTGAATTTATTTTGGGGGGCTCCAAAATAACTGCAAATGGTGATGGCAGCCAGGAAATTAAAAGACACTTCCTCCTTGGAAGGAAAGTTATGACCAACCTAGATAGCATATTAAAAAGCAGAGACATTACTTTGCCAACAAAGGTCCGTCTAGTCAAGGCTATGGTTTTTCCAGTGGTCATGTATGGATGTGAGAGTTGGACTGTGAAAGCTGAGTGCTGAAGAATTGATGCTTTTGAACTGTGGTGTTGGAGAAGACTCTTGAGAGTCCCTTGGACTGCAAGGAGATCCAACCAGTCCATCCTAAAGGAGATCAGTCCTGGGTGTTCAGTGGAAGGACTGATGCTGAAACTGAAACTCCAGTACTTTGGCCACCTCATGCGAAGAGTTGACTCATTGGAAAAGACTCTGATGCTGGGAGGGATTGGGGGCAGGAGGAGAAGGGGACAACAGAGGATGAGATGGCTGGATGGCATCACCGACTTGATGGACGTGAATCTGAGTGAACTCTGGGAGTTGGTGATGGACAGGGAGGCCTGGCGTGCTGCGATTCATGGGCTTGCAAAGAGTTGGACACGACTAAGAAACTGAACTGAACTGAACTGAATTAGTAACAGAATAGAAATTTAAAGGTATTTAGAAAAGAACCTAACAAAACTTGTAAAACATTTAATGAGATAATTAGGAAATCTTATTGGAAAATAGTTAAGAAGACTTAATTAAATGTAAAGATACACCATGTTCAGGGATTGGAAGATCATTAAGATATAAAATTTGCCCCCCAAAACAAAAAAATTTAAGCAATTAAATAAAAATAAGGATTTCATAAATTTTCTTGATCTTTTCAAATAACCAAATTTATTTTTTATTAAAGTTCTCTATTGTTTCTCTAATATCTATCTCATTTATTTCCATTTTAGTCTTTATTATTTCCTCCCTTTCACTTGCTTTGAAGTTAATTTGTTCCTTTTCCTAGCTTTATAACATGGAAAGTTAGGTTACTAGTTTGAAAACTCTGCTTTTTTTAGGTAAGTATTTACAGCTATAAATTTCTTCCTAAGCCCTGTTTTATCTGCATGCCATAAGTTTTGATGTGTTATATTGTTGTTTTCACTCATCATGATGTACTTTCTAAGTTCCCTGTGATTTCTTTTTTGATCCATTATTTGTTTGTGTTGTTTAATTCCTATATATTCATGAATTTCCCCAATTTTATCCTGATGCTGATTTCTAACTTTATTCCATTGTAGCGGAAGACCACACTATTAAAAATTTCAATCTTTTTAAATTAAATTGATACTTATTTTATGCCTCACATATGATCTATCCTGGAGAATGTTTCAGTTTAGTTCAGTTGCTCAGTCGTGTCTGACTTGTTGCGACCCCACGCACCGCAGCACACCAGGCCTCTCTGTCCATCACCAACTCCCGGAGTCCACCCAAACTCATGTCCATAGAGTTGTTGAGGCCATCCAACCATCTTATCCTCTGTTGTCCCCTTCTCCTCCTGCCCTCAATCTTTCCCAGCATCAGAGACTTTTCAAGTGAGTCCACTCTTCACACCAGGTGGCCAAAGTATTGGAGTTTCAGCTACAACATCAGTCCTTCCAATAAACATCCAGGACTGATCTCCTTTATGATGGACTGGTTGGATCTCCTTGCAGTCCAAGGGACTCTCAAGAGTCTTCTCCAACACCACAGTTCAAAAGCATCAGTTCTTCAGCACTTGGCTTTCTTGGTAGTCCAACTCTCACATCCATACATGACTACTGGAAAAACCATAGCCTTGACTAGACAGACCTTTGGTGACAAACTAATGCCTCTGCCTTTTAATATGCTGTCTGGGTTAGTCATAACTTTTCTTCCAAGGAGTAAGCATCTTTTAATTTCACGGCTGCAATCACCATCTGCAGTAATTTTGGAGCCCCCCAAAATAAATTCAGCCACTGTTTCCCCATCTATTTGCCTTGAAGTGATGGGACCGGATGCCATGATCTTAGTTTTCTGGATATTGAGCTTTAACTCAACTTTTTCACTCTCCTCTTTCACTTTCATCAAGCGGCTCTTTAGTTTCTTTTCACTTTCTGCCATAAGGGTGGTGTCATCTGCATATCTGATAATTCTCCTGGCAATCTTGATTCTAGCTTGTGCTTCATCCAGCCCAGCATTTCTCATGATGTACTCTGCATAGAAGTTAAATAAGCAGGGTGTCAATATACAGCCTTGATGTACTCCTTTTCCTATTTGGAACCAGTCTGTTGTTCCATGTCCAGTTCTAACTGTTGCTTCCTGACCTGCATACAGGTTTCCTAAGAGGCAGGTCAGGTGGCCTGGTATTCCCATCTCTTTCAGAATTTTCCATAGTTTATTGTGATCCACACAGTTTAGTATGCTGCTAAAAAGCATATGTGTTATGTTGTTGATAGAGTGCTCTGTTGATGTCCTTTAGGTCTAGTTGGAGTATGGGCTAAGTCGCTTCAGTCATGTCCAACTCTTTGTGACCCTATGGACTGTAACCTACCAGGCTCCTCTGTCCGTGGGATTCTCCAGGCAAGAACACTGGGGTGGTTTGCCACGCCCTCCTCCAGGGCATCTTCCCATCCCATGGATCAAACCCACATCTGCTGCTTCCTATATTGGCAGGTGGGTTCTTTACCACTAGCACCACCTGGGAGGCCCTGGGAGTTGGAGTATAGTGTTGTTTAAGTCTTGTTTCCTTGTTGAGCTTGTACTCAAATGCTCTATTATTGAAAATGAGGTACTAAAATTTTCAACTATTGAGTTGGCCAAAGTGTTAGTTAGAGCTTTTCTATAGGAGCTTATGAAAAACAAACTTTTTGGCCAACCCAATATTATGGCCGAATTGTACATTTCTCCTTTTAATTCTGTATTTGGGGGCTCTACTGTGTATATTTTTAATTGCCATGTCTTCCTGATGGATTGTAGGTTCTTCATTCTTAAGTACACACTCATTCCCAGAGTCATAAAAGTATACATTCAGCCCTTACATGACCCTGAAAGAGACCATCTCTCTGAATTTTCCACCCTAGATATTTTGCTGACTCACTCTAGTCCTGGCCCTGGCTAGTAGCATAAACTTCTGTAAGTCAGAGTGACAGCTGATACTAATTACCCCGCTACGATACTATTCGATCCAGATTCCCCTCACCCTTAGCTAGTTTGCAGCTCTTCCCAGTGATTGATCTGATGATGTACCACAGATCCTCATCCCTGAGTGGTCTGAGTTCCTGATCACCATGCTTTTCTCTGGCTAAACTGTCTTCACTTATCTGTTTCCCATCATGACTAGGCAAAGAAGTATCCAAATAGATCACCTGGATGCCAAATAAATTTCATACTTTCATAGATTAGATTCTGTAACAGGCACAAACTTTCTTTTCGAGCAGAGTCAGTTACTCTTGCCAAGATTATACCTCTTCATGCCTGCTGGTAGCTGGACTCAAAGAATTCCAAGTTCCCAGGTAGTAACCATAACTTATAGTTCAATGATGAAAGTGTTTTCGGGCTTTGGGGCAAAAGATCACTGTATCTTCTTTATTTATTTAGCTATCAGTGGACACAGGTTGCTTCTATGTCTTGGCTATTGTAAATAATACCGCAATAAATACAGGGATGTGTATTTTTTTTTGAATTATTGTTTTCATTTTCTTCTGATAGATATCCAGAAGTAGGATTACTGGATCATATGGTAGTTCTATGTTTAATTTTTTGAGGAGTAACTATAGTATTTTGCATAACAACTGTACCAGTTTACATTCCCACAACAGTGCACAAGCTTTTGGGGCAGACTTTCCTTGCCACTGTTTTGCACGTTTACTCCCGAGACATCATGCTTTGCAGTGGCCTAACATTTTCAGCATACCTCCACATAAAAAGCTGATCCATCCTTAAATCAAGCTAAGTTATTTTCCTCTCCCATGAACTAGTTGTAAGATGACACGCCGGTTACTGATATGGACTTATGGAAGGACACTCTTGTAACAGTGGTTAATGACATGGAATCTAGGCTACTTGTTCACACTACCTGCTCAGGCCCTGTCCTTCCTGTACTTGATCCAAAATGGACAATGTACAGGTACATTTTACAATAAATTGTAATCCTATGATTTGGTAGGCCTGACCACACTTGAATCCTAATGGCAATTCTAAATGATCATTTGACGTTCCATGCTCTATCTCTATTCTGTCTCTATCATGGCCCAACAGCACATCAGAAGTTGTTTTGTGGCAACAGTATGGTTTCCCTGGTGGCTCAGCAGTAAAGAATCTGCCTGCCAATGCAGGAGATGTAGGTTCAGTCCCTGAGTTGGGAAGATCCCCTGGAGAAGGAAATTGCAATGCACTTCAGTATTCTTGCCTGGGAAATCCTATGGACAGAGGAGCCTGGTGGGCTACAATGCATGGGGTCACAAAAGAGTTGGACATAACTTAGCAACTAAACAGCACATAACTCTTTCCTGAAGGTAGCATGGACCCAGCTCCAGAACCCCAAGGTGCCTTTTGATTCTTTTATTGGGTGTTGCCACAAACTCCATATGGTATCGTTTCTCATCACTGATCTCTAATACCATAAAGTCTGCCATACTGAATGACCCAAGTGGCGGGCTACCTGGCCCAAAGACCAGATCTTCTTAAAACTCCTTTCCTGCTCTGGGCCTGGTTCAAAGCTGGGCCTTTATTTATTATACAAAATTTTTCATATACTAGATGAAGCAGTGTTCTTAGATGTAAAATATGCTACTTCCAGGGCTTCCCTGGTAGCTCAGCTGGTAAAGAAGCTGCCTGCAATGCAGGAGAACCTGGTTCAATTCCTGCGTTGGGAAGATCCACTGGAGACAGGGTACTCACTCCAGTATTCTTAAGCTTCCCTGGTAGCTCAGACAGTAAAGAATCCACCTGCAATTCAGGAGACCTGGGTTCAATCCCTGGGTTGGGAAGACCCCCTAGAGAAGGAATGGCTACCCACTCTAGTATTCTGGCCTGGAGAATTCCATGGACAAAGGAGCCCGGCAGGCTACAAACCATGGGGTCACAAAGAGTTGGACAGGATTGAGTGACTTCTATTCATTAGGGCCTCAAAAGGCCCATGCATCCTTCTTTGTGATGGGAAGAGCAAGATGCCATCATTTGCATTTATTTTTGAGAGAATATCCAAGAAAGCTCCTGATCACTGGACTCATGCAAATTTTACTGACATCAGAAGATAGAAGAATTAACATAGCCCTGAGGATAAAATGCAAATGTATTATTGTCTAGTCTGCAGAAATATAAACTGTTTCTGATCTGTTCTTCCAACAGGGATAGGAAACCAAACATTGGCTAAATCCATGTTATATTCATGTATCTAGGCCATTTTAACCTTTCTTAGCAAGAGATACCTCATTAGGCATGCAGGTGCAATAAGGACTATTGATTGACTTGAGCTAGGATCAGTCTGGTTTTGCTATAAGTATCATACGGTGACTTACATGGAGATATAATTGAGACCAACATTCATTTCCTTTAGGTTCTTAATGGTAGCATTAACTTCTGTTCTTCCCACCACTGGAACACAATACTTTTTAAAAGTTAATGTCTTGTGCACGAGTAGGGAAGTTTAGGCACTTGCACTTGGACCTCTATGACTATAGAAAGCTCTTACTCAATTAGCCAAGGAGCCAATGTGGGGTTGCCCCAATTAGCAATTATACTTTTGGAGACTAGGGAGATTGCTATTGGATGATTCACAGAATCAAGGAACAAACAACAAGCTAGACCTGTGTCAAAGTCAATATTTTACCTGGACCCCATAGTCCCTGTCTTAATAGAAGGACCACAACAATATGTCATGTTTCCAGGTGTCAATGTTAACTTCAACATGGTATCCAACAGTCTTCAAATTAGTTGAGTACTATTTTCTTCACAAGGTTCCTGAGTAAATTGCTATATATTGCTTTGGGGAAATTTGGAGTGACATTACTGCATAACTTGCTATGGTATTGCAGTCTTTCATTCAGGAGGTCCCGTTTCCTCTTCAATCAACAAATTCAGGATCCAAAACCTGGCTCAGGTCCAGAAAACAGGCAAAGAATCATGACTTTTTGTTTGGGTGACTGCCCTCAGCCTCCTGATTTCCTCTGATGGCTGTTGTTTAGCCACTCAGTCATGTCCAGCTCTTTGTGACCATATGGACAGCAGCACGCCAGGCTTCCCTGTCCTTCACCGTCTCCTGGAGTTTGCTCAAACTCATGTCCACTGAGTCAATAATGCCATCCAACCATCTTATCCTCTGCCTTATCCTCTCATGGTACAAGTTGAATAATAATTTTGTTTGGTGCACATCTATTCACCTACATCTATTGGGTGCCAGAGTCTGTTAACAATTCATTCAGGTCCCATCTTCTTGGCTGCTATTTCAACCTTGCTGATCTTTATAAAAATTACATCCACCTGGCTTCTGACTGTTAAACACAGCCACCTGTCCTCATTTGTTTTAGGGATCCAATCATCCCTTTGCTATTAATGAGTTTTGTTCTGTGACAGCTTCTTCTGTCCTTATCCATGACCTATATATGTGAGAGGTATCACTGAAATTCTTGATGCTGGTGATCTTCTCATCACAGCTTTCCTTGAGACTTTGGTAAATTGTATATCTTCTGGGTGTTCCCAAAGAACATAATCAGCTGGTAGGTGATGTGGCTTTACACAGTATATCCATTTCAGCATACCTACTTTCCTGGGTCTTTTAATAATTTTCTCATTCCTCTTCCACGAAAATTCTGGCATTTCAGCCTCACTCAGCATGGGCTATTGATTTTTTATGCTTCTAGGCTTTGTAGCAAGTCTGCCATATTACTAGGGTTCTTGACATAGTTTTAAATCCTGTATCTCAGAGGAATGGTCCTAATGCAATAAAATCTCCCTTATCCAGCCATATATTTAGTCCCCTTGATCAAGCACCCTCAGAATCCAGTCTCACATATACTCTCCCAGTTCCTGTCAGTACATTCTAAGGCCTGCATCTCTTTTAAAGTATAGCTTCTTTTCTTCCTTTGCAGGCGCTGTACATTTCTGGCTGCCAGTTACAAAGTCTACTGACCAAAAAGGAAGATGGGACAGATCCTGAGGACAGCATATGTTTCTCAGGGGACAGCCAGCTCCATTTTCTTCAAGCAAGAAAGGGAGTATGTTATCTATTAATAGGGATGGGTGGGCCACCTCTATAGGCTCAAAAGATTCAGGATTATCTAGAATTTCATATTATTAGGGGCATAAATCTATATGTTCCTATCCTATGTGTCAGTGTTCCCTTCTTTCCTAACTGGAGTCCTGACCTTAGCATAATAGACCTTCCTTGGTTGGGAGTTGGACCTTCTTTGAAGTAGTCACTCCACTGATGAAGTCCTGATTTAGCTCCATAGCTTTATCTGCCCTCCAACTACATGAGATGAGAGTAGTCTATCAAAAGGCTTTCTGGGTCTCACATTTGGTTCTGAAATTGCTTGTTAATCATTCTAACTCTTTCTCTTTTTTCTTATGCTGCTGCTACTGCTGCTAAGTCATGTCCAACTCTGTGCGACCCCATAGATGGCAGCCCATCAGGCTCTGCCATCCCTGGGATTCTCCAGGCAAGAACACTGGAGGGGGTTGCCATTTCCTTCTCCAATGCATGAAAGTGAAAAGTGAAAGTGAAGTCGCTCAGTCGAGTCCAACCCTTTGCGACCCCATGGACTGCAGCTTACCAGGCTCCTCCATCCATGGGACTTTCCAGGCAAGAGTACTGGAATGGGTTGCCATTGCCTTCTCCTTTTTCTGAAGCAGAGGTCAGCAAACTTTTTCTTTATAGGGATATATAATGAACACTTTAAGCTTTGAAACCATAAAGTCTCTCACAACTATTCAACTTGCCTTTGTAGTGCAAAAGTAGCTATAAACAATATGTAAATGATAAAGAGGGCTTTGCTCCAATCAAACTTTATTTATAAAAATAAGTATAGGGCAGAATTTTACCTATGGGCCCTGGTTTGCTATATCCTAACTCACTACATGCAATAGCACTCCACTCCAGTACTCTTGCCTGGAAAATCCCATGGACAGAGGAGCCTGGTAGGCTGCAGTCCATGGGGTCACTAAGAGTTGAACATGACTGAGCAACTTTCCTTTCACTTTTCACTTTCATGCATTGGAGAAGGAAATGGCAACCTACTCCAGTATTCTCGCCTGGAGAATCCCAGGGACAGGGGAGCCTGGTGGGCTGCCGTCTATGCAGTTGCACAGAGTTGGACACGACTGAAGTGACTTAGCAGCAGCAGCAACTCACTATATAAATCAAGCTTAGCAATAGCCACTCAATTCCATTGTTCTTCTGATTAAGATTTTTTCCCCATATTTCTCACATTTGAAGCGTAGCATTTCCTTCACTGGTGTACCATCCAACCCTGGTAAAAGTCTTAATAACTGAACTTTCTCCTTGTGCCAGGGGTTCTCTTTGCTCTGCTAGTGATGGAGGACTCATTGCCATGTGGGTAGTCAACCATTCAGTTCCAAAATTCCATCTTAACCCCTGCTTTCTTGGACGACCCTGGCACTGACTTCACTGGTTGAGTTTTCTGGGAAACAGACTAGAATGAGGGTTATTGTGGAGGATTCTCATTAGGGAAGCAACTGTGGGAGGGAAAGGAAAGAAGACTGAGTATAGGGAGAAGTTGAGCTGCAATTCAGCCTTGTCCATGGGATTCTCCAGTCCCCCGGGGAGCCCTGGGGCTAAAATGTATCAATGGCGTTGTTCTGCACTGGCTAAATATTTTTCCTCCCACTTCTATCAGTGATTAGATGTATGTCATTTCACACAAGGTGCTTTCTGTAGCTGATCCAATCCACAAATGGACTGAGAACTGAAGGCTGTCTGCAGACAGTGCTCCCTGAAACTGGGGCAACGACTGCTGATCCTTGAATAATGTGAGTCTCAGAGACACTGACTTTCAGCCCAGTTGAAAAATCTGTCTTTAATTATAGTTATCCTTCCATATTCAGTTCCCATTATATATATGGTTCCCCCATATTTGTGGTTCTGCATCTGCAGATTCAACCAACCTCAGATTGTGTAGTATTGTAGTATTTATCCATGTGTATGTAATTGGACCCACAAGGCTCCCAACACTCAGACTCTTGTTGTTGACTATGTTTCTTTGAAGGACTGGGCAGTGCATATCTAAGTATACATCACAGCCTTCAGCTTAGCCCTTTTACCCCCCAAACTCCCTCTTCCTGCTTTACCCATCTGTTGGTCTTTTATCACTCACACTGGCTTTGCTCTTTCCTCTTTACTGATTCTGGCTGCACTACATTTCACAACACTTTTCACAAGTTCTGTACCCCATGCTCCCTTCTTCTGATGACTGATACAGAGATACTTTTCCAGCTCTCACACTGATTTTCTACTTCTCTCAGAGTCAGAGTCCTCCTTAATAACGATTTGCAGTGTTATCTCTGCCGTACTCCCATTGTTACTAAGCATGGTGAGTGAGTAAGCACCTATGGGAGGCTTTTAGCCATATTAGCATTTTTCTTCAAAAGAAAATAATTACAGATTTGTTGGGCAGTGGGAACGGAAGTCAACAGATATATAAATTCAAAACTCTGGTATAAATGGTCAGATGGTTGACAAAATGGTCTCCTATTGAATGGGACCAAGAGAGTCATCCAGAGATAAGTAGGCAGCGTGCATCCCGAGCTAATGGTTCGGTGCTCCAGCTAAGTCTTCATGCTCTAACTCCACTTCTCAACCCTCCATCAGCCCATCTGAATGTTGAGGAACAGAGCTTTTCACCTCTACTTCTGTCCCTTGGGGGTTTGATGACCATTAAAGATGTATGTTCTTTTGAAAAGATGATACCCAAGTAGGCTTCTTTTGGAGAAAAAGAAACTATTGTAAAGGGGGACTATTCAGGACAATACTAAAGAAGAGTTGTTTGAAATATGGAGGAAGGAAAACAAAGTAAAATAAAAGTTGAAGTGGAGGAAATAGAATGTACAAAAAATAAAATACAGGTGGGGACATTGAAAGAAGAGGAGGAAAAAGGAGAAAGCAGGAGGAGAAACATGACTACCAAGGGGAAGGAGAAGAGGAGAAAGAGAAAAAAAGAGGGTCAGGAAGGACCAGTACAAGCTCTAAACTTCAAGCAGAGCAACACATTCTCTCTAACAAACCATATCACATCCAAATTGAGCTTGAATCTTATCACAGAAATAAAACTAGCAATCGAGAAAATGAAGGTCAATGAGGAAGTAAAGATCTTAGAATTTCCTCAGCTACAACTCTTCCTTGCTCCTTGTTTATTTGTCCAATACAGCTTGTTCCTTGAAAGAAAAGCTGTGACAAACCTAGACAGCATATTAAAAAGCAGAGACATCACTTTGGCAACAAAGGTCTGAATAGTCAAAACTATGGTTTTTCCAGTAGTTGTGTATGGATGTGAGTCAGACATAAAGAAGGCTGAGCACCGAAGAATTGATGCTTTTGAACTGTGGTGTTGGAGAAGACTCTTGAGAGTCCCTTGGGCTGCAAGGAGATCCAGCCAGTCAATCCTAAAGGAAATCAGTCCTGAATATTCACTGGAAGGACTGATGCTGAAGCTGAAGCACCAATACTTTGGCCACTTGATGCAAAGAGCTGACTCCTTGGAAAGGACCCTGACGCTGGGAAAGATTGAGGGCAAAAGGAGAAGGGGATGACAGAGGATGAGATGGCTGGATGGCATCATTGACTCAATGGACATGAGCTTGAGCAAACTCTGGGAGATGAGGAAGGACAGAGAAGCCTGGCATGCTGCAGTTCATGGGGTCACAAAGAGTCAGATACAACTTAGCGACTAAACAATAACAACAACAGCTTGTTGGAGGGGATGCAAGTCTCTCCAAAATCCAGGATAACTTGAAATGGGTTTCTAGAAAAACCGGAAAAAAACTCCAGCTCCTAGGAAAGAATAGAACCCACAGAAGCAGGAAATTACACAAGGAGATTCACATCTATGTGGTTCTCTGATTTCCCTTCCCAGTCACCCCACCATCTGAGCTTACACTGGGAAACTCAACCATTATCAGAAATTATTTTTAAGGTCAAGAGAGTTGCACATCAGCTTCCTCTGTGGATTTAATACTCAAAGAATGCCATTAGAAATTTAAGATAACTGGAATTATTTTTTAAAGATAGCTTTATTGTGCTCCACTCCCCTGCCAGCAGTAAAGTAGACTCCTTAAATAGGCCTTGTAAAAGCAGATTATAAAAGCAAAGATCCAAGAGAAGCAGACATTTAAGCACCCCACCTGCTGTACATACAGGCCGCCAAGGACCTCTGAATGCGCATGCTATGAGCAAGCACAGATTTTTATATTCGCTCTGCCTCAATTATACAGGTATCATACTCCCAGTCAATCTCCTTCACCTTTGGCAGTAATTATTCCCTATCTCAGCATTTACCTTCTTCTTCCCTTTCTTCTTGTATAATAGTTTTAGCCCTCCAGGGTGTAATCATTTCTTTGATCCAGAGGACAGAATCAAATTTGGTTTTATAAAGAATCTCTCATGGCTGGAGCTCAGAACACTAGAAAAAAAGCAATGCAGATTGGGAGAAAGCTTCTAACACCCGCTTCTTGGTGTTTACCTCGGTAGAGAAGATTACCTGACCCATTTTTACCCAGATGCTGGGGGTCTGAGCACAGCACTATAAGATACAGATTAACCCCTGGATGATCCTACACTATGGAAATGAACTTTCTTTCTCTGACATTGACTAGAAAGGAGCCCGTTGTATTGATTGTTTTCTCACTTCATTTACAAGGTCTTTGAAGTTCATGAGTTTGTGTAAAGAAACAAGGTGGGGCAGAAAGGGGAAGAGGGGATTTTAAAAGCTCTCTTAAAAGGAGAGAAATAGTGAAGATGAGAAAGTCCCGAGGGCAGCATGTATTGGAAAGTAATCTTAACATTTCCACTTAGTAAATGCTTGTTATATGCCAGGCACTTTATATAAAAGAGCTCTACTCAAGGTGTGAGCTTCAGGCCAAATCTGGGTTTCAATTTCAGTTCCAACTGTTGTTAGCTGTATAATCTTAACAAATTAGTTTGCCTCTTTGCACCTTGGTTATCTCTTCTGTTAATAGGAATAATAATACTTACTTCATAAAGTATGAAGTAGGTTTGTGTTGCCTAATGGAAAATGATGGTAACTATCATTATTATCATCTTCAGTCCAACACTTCTATCTATGCATTTTAACAGTAAGAAACTTGTTCAAGGACATAAAGCCAGTGAAGAACAGTCCTGGGATTTGAGCCCAACTCTACATGACTCTTTCCACTATGTAATGACACCTCAGAGCACCCAAAATAGTATCCATGGCAACTGCAGAGCAACTTTGGTGGAGGCTTTTCTAGTTATCAGCATCACACTAGTTCAACTCTAGGTAAGTATATCTCCATCCCCTATTCCTGTTTAAAGCTTGGCTAGCTCATTTCACTGACCTCCAGAGGTTTATTTTAGTCTAATAAGAAAAAATGTCAGTAAAATATGAGTGATGGATAATTTTCTATCTTATAATAGCATATTAGACATTAAACATGGAGGGAAGACTGATGAAACATAAATCCAGTCACCGAGTTTGACCATTTTTCTCTACCAAGTCTCCTTTCTATTCATTCATTCAACTTATATTTATTGAGCACTTACCACATGTCAGTCACCACTCTAATGCTGGGAACATGGCAGCAAACAAGAAGACAGGGTCCTTGCCCTCAAAACTAACAGGCATCATTGTAAAGACATTTTAACTGAATATCAAGACAGGAAGGAACCTTAGAGATCATTTTGCCAACATCATACCATCTGAGAATGTCTTCAATAAAATATGTAATTATAATAATTGAAGAAATGCCTAATTGAAGTAATTACAGGAGTTAAATGAGAAAGAAAGAAGGGTCAGAGATTTTAATAGCAGCATGATGGATGGATTCAGTTAATTAGGTAAGGCATTCTCTTTACACTAATCCCTCTTAAAATGGGCTTGTCAGTCATGGAGCTTCCACACTCACCATCCCTTCTACGGAAAACTAGCTACACCACAATCTTTTCCTGAGGGGAATTGCCCTGGCGTGTTTTATAAATAAGGATTGGCCACTGATTGAACCACACAGACATCTGACCCAAATGTGGTCAATCTATGTACAATGGTCACCAATCATCCAATACTTCTGTAAGAAAAGCTCCACAGAGGGGCAGGGTAGGGGGGAGGAATAGATAGAGTTTGAGATTGACATGTACACACTGCTGTATTTAAAATAAATAATCAACAAGGACCTACTGTATAGCACAGGGAACTCTACTAAATATTCTGTAATAGCCTAAATGAGAAAAGGGATTGTAAAAGAAGAGATATGTATAATATACACATATCCATATATACATATGTATGCATATGTAAAGAATGTAACTTGCTGTACACCTGAAACTAACATATCATTGTTAATCAACTATGTGACAATATAAAATAAAAATTTCAAAAATAGATAAAAAGCACCTACAGTGTAGCACAGGGAAAAACTACTCAATATTCTATAATGACTTATATGGGAAAAGAATCTTAAAAAAATAGATATATGTATAACAGATTCACTTTGTTGTACACCTGAAACTAACACAATGTTGTAAATCAACTCATTTTTTTTAATGAAGGAAAAAGGAGAAAAAGAAAAAAGAAAAATTCTATGCAGTAATATAATTTTCCAAGACATTCAATATCTTTCTCCAGACTAAGAATACAGGAAACTGATAGAATATTTTAGCATTAAGGGCTTTAAGTATATCAACTTATTAAGTATTCAAAACAACCAATGAAGAAACTACCATTATTATTCCCATTTACAGATGAGGAGACTGAGGTTAAATGACTTGCACAGTTAGTAAGTTATAGAGTTGATGTTTGAAACCAGGTATTTTAATTGTAGAATCTATGGTCTTTGTCACTTTGGATCTCCAAATACTGGGAAGAGAAACTATAAAGGACACAATGAGAAGTATAAACAGAGAATAACAGAGCCTTGTTAATGGTATCAGAGCATAGATCTATAAATTCTTGCTCCTACAGCGAAACAGGTAAAACACTAGTGCTCAGGACTATCTGGGATCTTGGGTAATGGATGTTCTTAGATTCCTGTGAGAATACTTTCTTCTCTATTTTCTCATATGCTCTTTCTAGAAACTTCCATTACTAAGGTAATGGTTTCCTGCAGCTGAAATGCCTAACACTCCTTTTCATCTATGAGTTCACCATTCATAAAATTCTAGGATTCTATAACTTATAAGTTGTATCTTGTACAACAATATTTTAAAAACATCTTTCTCTTACTTTTTTCTCTCTGTGAAGTGAAGTAAACTCACTCAGTTGTGTCCGATTCTTTGTGACCCCATGGGCTGTAGCTTGCCAGGCTCCTCTCTCCATGGGATTCTCCAGTGGGTTGCCATTCCCTTCTCCAGGGGATCGTCCCAACACGGGGATCAAACCTGGGTCTCGTGCACTGCAGGTAGACTTTTTACTGTCTAAGCCACACCAGGGAATACAAATTGTGAATCATTCCTGTTGAGGAGATCTAGGAAAAGAGTAAATTGAAGGTTAGCACACTACCTGGAGCGCTATCTTTTATGCGTTTAGCACATGGAGACCTAGCAGCTGACTACAAATATGCCTAAGCAAACTTCAGCCAGCCAAGCCTGTCATGCAGGCTCACATGTTTGTCACTCTTGAGCACAGGCTAAGATGTAAATCCTCTGGGCATCTTTCTGCTCTTCATTTCACATCCACATGTTGCTTTGCATATCCCATACTCTTGACCCAGACTTTTACTATTCCTTTCTTTCTTATATTTTTGAGAGTATCCTCTGGTGTGTTAACTTTTTTATAAGTGAATCACAGTTAAGTATACTCCTTCCATCATATATAAAATAGATCAATTAAAAGGCAATTGCTTCATCTTCTTTGTTCTATCTTCTGAGTCTCTCTCTCTCTTTTTTTTTTTTTTTGCTAACTTTGCTTACACGGTCTATATATACAACCTCCTCCAACTCCCTTCAAAGACTCTTTTCAGATTCTCTATTCATTCAGAGCAGTCCTTAGGTAATAATCACCTTTTGTCTTTTCACATAAGTATAGCTATTTAGGTAAAGGGAGATCTGAAGTTAAAATTTCATTTGTGCTTAAAAGTAGGGGAGTACCCTCCCTCTAGGGTAGGGATGTACCTTAAAAGTAATCACCTCTTCTACTTGTTATAATTGACTTCAATATAAGACCTGGGTACAAATTACTCTAAAAGAAGACGAAAAACATTCATCATTCACAGGACAATAACAAGCTTTACACATGATCCCTGATTATAATAGGAATGTATCTCCATCCTATATGTGTCAATAGGATGGTGATATTGAAATCTCCTTAGGCAACACACAATGCTATTATCAAGGAGAATAAAAACATGTAAATAATAACTATTATTTTTCAAATTTACCTAACCTCAAAAAATTCAGTGAAAGGTTTATCCTTCAGATTTTCCTTGATTTTTCTTTCTTGGCAAAGACGATAACTCTGCCAAGTTTGAAGCTTATAGCTTTAGACATTTTCTGAGCTACACAATCACAAGAAAGAGATTGAAGTATTTTCTTTGAGAGGGAGACTTGAAGGGAGGAAAAAGCCTGTGTGGTCTGACTTGGTGGCAGAGAAACTGGTGAAATTGTAACAGTTCAAACTTTCAAAAGGAAAAAAAAAAAAAAAAACAAACCTCACTTCAGGATGAGCCATGAAGCATGGCCATTTTCAGGCTAGCTCTTTTTATGATGAGAAAGATGAATATCCTGAAATGTCAGAGGAGAAATGGCAATGGTTCATAATTATACAGAGTTTCTCTATTGTTCAGGATCCAAGTCCACAGTTAACTCTAGCTGACTCTAGCTGAAATCTCTCATATAAAAAAACACTGATTTCTAGGGAATCCTTGTCTGCAAGGTCTCAAACATGACCCTCAGATCAACCCTTAAATATAGGTATTATTAAGGCCATTTTTATGAATAAGGAAGCAGAAGCTCACCAATATTAAATGACCTGCCTCGGGACACAGAGATGTTAATTGGCACCGCCAAAAGTGGAAATCCAACCTTTCTGACTTCAAGTTCTGGGCTCATTTCATTAAGGTATTAAAAAAATGAGTACACTAAGTCATTGGATCAACAAAGCAAGATGTGATTCTGCATCTACCTACAACCATAACCAGGCTTGTAAAACCCAAAGTAGATTTTTGACCCATTAGAGAAGGACAAGAAAACTAAAGGATTCATCTCAATGGTAGCATCACTACCTTTAGTTTGCTCTACTCCAGATCAGACCAAAGGAGCAATAGTTTTCAAAGGGAACACTGCAGCCACTGACTTTAGTTTTCCATCACACTTCTTAATTTTTTATGTAAACTTTATAAATCCTAGAAAGACATTTGCATTCTATGATTAATCAAGCAAACATTAGGAAGTCCCATCTATACAATAGGCATTGTCATAAGTCCTGGGAATATAAAGAAGAATAAAAGGTACCTTGGTCTAAGAGTACTGTAGAAGAATGAAATTAATGAAAAAATTATTACGCAATACAAGTATACTTAAACAGAATGAACAAAATACCAAGGAAAGATTCTGCCAGGAGAGCCAGAGAAGTCTTTACAGAGGTGGTATTTGACCTTAAACTTGAAAGATGACTAGGAGGAAAGAGCTAAAGGCACATTTTAGAAGTCAGCTCTTTTATGTTATTTTGAGTTGCATTCAGGACCTAATATGAAAAGTGGGGAGGGTGAATTTTCTAGGTTGTATAGCACTTTCATAGGTTTCCAACTGATATCCCGTGTTTCATGATATTAGGTTGGCTTCAGATTTGTTAATCATTAAATATAAAGTTTTGACCATGGCATCAGGTTTTAAAGGCCCACTGTAAATTTTTATTTTCCAGTTTTATTGATATGTAATTGACATATAACACTGTGTAAATTTAAGGTATAAAATGTCTTGATTTGCTATACTTACATATTGCAAAATGATTACCAATAAAGCACTAGTTAACACCTTCCTCATACACATAGTCACCATTTTTTCTTATCAACTTGAAAGTATATGATAAAGTATTATTAACTATAGTCATCACTCTGTATATTAGATTCTCAGAGGGTAGATTTTATTAATGGACATTTTAAAAAGACTGAAAACTCTTAGTTTATAAAAGATACAGTATCTTTTTGGATTAAGGAACTGAAAAAAATCAGTGTTTTTGAGTTTCAAAGACTAGAAAGGCCCGTGGATGAGTTTCAGGGAATCAAATTTGTTCAGGAAAAAGATGAATTTACTTTAAAAATATGCATCATCTTATTATCATAACTGGAGCTCTGGGAGAAAGAAGGAACGCTTTCCTTGGGAGATCTTAGAAGACTGCCTAGACATATCTGAATGTGAAAATACAATCTTGGGGGCCATTCGGCAGATATGACAGGGAAAAAGAGATGTTCCTGGATTAGAAAAGGAGAGGAGAAGTTTTACTTGTTCTAGACTCAAAAGAATTGCTACAACCTAAAGAAATCCCACAGAACAAGAGAATAAGAGCACAGTCTTACCTGTCATTTTTCCCTCAAAGGAGCTTGGATTCAGGAACTGCTCATTTTAAAGCTGAAGGTAGTCTTTAAATGGAGTCGAGGAACCACTCTACAAAGTTGTGATAGCTATAGAAAAGGATTTCAAGGGGGGAAAAAATAGATAACTTTAAAAAGACCAGCATAAATACTCATAGCATATATTGTGGTGAGTTTCAAGGTAACACAGTGTAGGTGGGAAAGAACTTTTGTGATGGTTAATATATAACAACCCACTCTGAAAAAATCCTAAGCTTATTGGTAGCATTTGCCAATTTCTGTGATATGAATACTGCCTCCATGGCCAATTTCAAACTTGGAATTCAGTATCACTGAACGTGGGTTGGGAAATAGATGTACGTGACTAGCTCTTGAAAGCCTATGTGAGCCCGCTCCAGCACCCCATTGTGGGCATACAGTTACTGAAGTATGCTCCGAATTGTGTAAAATTTGGCTTCCTAACAGGGACTTGTGGGAAACAACAAAAAAGTGAGTCCTGGACTGCCTTAGATGCTGATATGCTGCAATAATACTTCCTGGGTAAGGTTAACCAACTTAGTGGTATAAGGTAAAGAGGATCTTTTTGAACAATAGATGATGTTATTGACCAGAATGTACCAACATTTCATGTCTCACAGTAAGGCTCCCATAAGAAAAAAAAAAAATACACAAGCATAAATTTTTAAAAAGCTGATGTCTGGGGCCAGATGGATATTCAGCTAGAAGGCACAGGTATGTAACAATACGCCCATAGGCCTTATTTACAGCCAGCATCTCTTTTGATTGGTCAGTGCCTGTGCTATACTGAAGGTTAAATATTTGAGTATGATTCCTGTCTGGGCCAGAAATCAAAAAGTAGAGAGAAAAGAGAGCACTTAGTCTAGTAAGTGCTGCCAAACTTCCATGTGGTAGAGAAGGAAAGGAACTAACTACAGAAGGAGGTTAAACTATCAGAACCTCAGCTGAGGCTTTCTAAAAGGCACAGTAGAACTAGTAAGGAAAATGAAGCACTGGAGGCCTATCCCATGATTACAGAAAAAAAAAAATATTATGGGGGAAAGAAATGTTACTTAAAGCCTGTAACATTTACACACAGATATAGGGGGAAATAAGAATTACATGGCAGATGTGCTCAGGGGTGCAGACTTCAGAAACGTCAACTGCAGCTTATGTTTTTAGGCGTTTTCCCAGGGTAATGCTCTGGCTAAAAGGATGTCAGGGCAAGGGTCAAAATCTTCCTAAATGATGGATTTCTTAGGATAAATAATGCCAGAGGGAAAAGCAATGTTGAGGCCACAGGACTGAAAAATATCTGCACAGAAATCCTCAAAGAGGTAATCTCCTTAAACAGAGCCCAAACCAGATGTGGCTCTCAGGTGGCAGGTACAAGGACTCCAATAAAGAAAGGCAAAGTAAGAGGTTTTATATATGCAGGCTGGGTTAAATAAAAAGAGGTCTCAAATAAAAGTGATGCTTGTGACTGCCACCACTGCATATTTCTACGTATGAACTCTGTTTTTGTGAGAAAGGGAACTACATGTAGATTCAAATTTCCCCTAAGCTTTGATAAATCCATTGCCATGATAGATTCCTTCAAGGAATTTTTTTTTTCCCCAGCTGGGTTTAAATTCATAGGTCATGTATAAACTGACTGGCATCCTGGCAAAGTTGCAACTATGAAATTTCCCTTTTGAGTCTAGATTCTTCCAGATATGACTAAGTCTCTGGTATAGTCATTGGCAGGAGCCAGTATCATCTGTATAGCTAATCCCTATTCCCTGGCAGTGTGTATCTGAGAGTTTGGCACTCCTGATGAGGACACACTCCAGGCTCAGTTCCAAGCTGGTTGTTTAAGACGCTACTAGATGTACTAGGTCAGCTTTTCACAACCAGAGCTCCCTAAAACTATTAAGACCTGATGAACATCTACAGCTCTAAAGCAGGCACACTTTATTAAAGGCTCAGAAAGAACATAATTTAGGTTTGTGGGTGCACTGTAGGTATTTTTTATTTTCTTCATATTATGATGTTTTAACATCTTAAAAAATCTTTCTGGTTGGGGAGAGACTGCCCCTCTCAGCACTAGCCAGTTCTTAGAAAAAGTAAAGGGCCCAGCCAGGAGCAGGCCTTCCATATATACCCTTCAGAAACTGGCTTCTGTGAACCTCTGGAGGAAATACACCTCTGCCTTAACTATCCCAGAACCAGATGTCAGATAATTAGAGACCAGCTCAGAATCCACCTGCAGGACACCCCGGTTTGACTCCTGGGTCAGGAAGGTTCCGT
This sequence comes from Redunca redunca, assembly GCA_006410935.1. Lineage (NCBI taxonomy): Eukaryota > Metazoa > Chordata > Mammalia > Artiodactyla > Bovidae > Redunca > Redunca redunca. The sequence goes on along the minus strand of SJYQ01001865.1, from coordinate 81,174 downwards.
GGAGAAGGGATAGGCTACCCACTCCAGTATTCTTGGGCTTCCTTGGTGACTCAGATGGTAAAGAATCCACCTGCAATGTGGGAGACCTGGGTTCGATCTTTGGGTTGGGAAGATCCCCTGGAAGAGGGCATGGCAACCCGTTCCAGTATTCTCGCCTGGAGAATCCCCATGGACAGAGGAGCCTGGCGGGCTACAGTCCATGGGGTTACAAAGAGTTGGATACGACTGAGTGACTAAGCACATAGCAGAGCATAGCAATAGCCCAGAGCCTGCTGAAATTATGCAAACTCACTAATGCTAAACTGTTCACTCTGACCCGCTCTGCCTTCCCAACAGAAACCCTATTAATAGTAAAGTTGACAAGTGATACAAGCAATCACACCTGACCCTTCACTCCTGTTTTCTGCTTCGTGACCGCCCTGGTCATGTGACCATGTGGGCGCGTTGTGCCTCCTGCTTCTAAGACTTGCAAGAATTATGCACTTTGTTTCCCTGGGCCTCTCCTCTGTCTCCTCTTGTGGTAGCACCTAAGTGATCGTCTCATGAAAGAATACAAAACAGTGGACCTTTGATTTTCTGTTCCAGCTTCTCAACTCTACCATTATAGCATGAATGCCGCCATATGTAGTATATACACAAAAAAGAGTAGCCACCTTGCAATAAAATTTTATTTACAAGGTCAGGCAGTGGCCTGCCTCCAGTAGTAATTGGTCAGCTCTTGCTCTGAAGTATTTAGTATATCAGGTCGGCCAGGATCATTTGGTGTTTTCCTGTAAGAGAGTATCAGGAACCGAACAAACTTTTTGGCCAAGCCCCTCTAAATGCATCTAGAATAATACTAGCTATCCGAACTTTGAGAAAACTGAGAAAAGAGTTCCTCAAATTATTTTCAGTACTCTATGCTTCAGACAAGGAATATTAGGGTAGGAAAGGCTATACTTAATAGTGTAGACACTTTAACTCAAATAATCCCACTCAAACTCAAAAATGTCTCTCTCTGAAAACATGTGAGCTGCCCCACTCTAGCACTGCCTTTCCTACAGCTCCTTCTATTTTTGCTTTATCCTGGTTGTAGAACTTGAACCCTCTTCAAATTCCAAATGAGTTCAATGACCCTAAGACAGGGGCTGGCATCAACAAGTCATAAAGTTGGACTTTTACATACATCTCACCAGAAACTTCTTTTTTTTAATGTTTATTTTTTTAATATGAATTTATTTAATTGGAGGTTAATTACTTTACAATATTGTATTGGTTTTGCCATACATCAACATGAATCTGCCACAGGTATACACGTGCTCCCCATCCTGAACCCCCCACCCTCCTCCCTCCCCATACCATCCATCTGGGTCATCTCAGTGCACCAGCCCCAAGCATCCAGTATCATGCATCAAACTGGACTGGCGATTCGTTTCTTATATGATATTATACATGTTTCAGTGCCATTCTCCCAAATCATCCCACCCTCTCCCTCTCCCACAGAGTCCAAAAGACTGTTCTATACATCTGTGTCTCTTTTGCTGTCTCGCATACAGGGTTATCGTTACATCTTTCTAAATTCCATATATATGCGTTAGTACACTGTATTGGTGTTTTTCTTTCTGGCTTACTTCACTCTGTATAATAGGCTCCAATTTCATCCACCTCATTAGAACTAATTCAAATTTATTCTTTTTAATGGCTGAGTAATACTCCATTGTATATATGTACCACAGCTTTCTTATCCATTCATCTGCTGATGGACATCTAGGTTGCTTCCATGTCCTGGCTATTATAAACAGTGCTTGAATTGGAGGGTAATTGCTTTACAATGTTGTATTCATTTCTGCTCTGTAACAATGTGAATCAGCTATAAGTATTCATATATACATATGCATACATATACACATATGAACCTCTTGAACTTCCCTCCCACCCCACACATTCCAACCCTCTAGGTCATCACAGAGCACCAAGCTGAGCTCCCTGTCACCACAAACACCTTAAATATTCCCACTAGAATCTATCTATACCTCAAATTCCCTTCTCAGCCATGTCAATCCTGGGGGTTTGCTGCAATAATTGCACAACTGCCATTTTGCCCGTTACTTACTCATGGATCTTGCCTTGACCCCAAACTTCAACCATCTTTCCTCTTTATTTTGCAAAGCTATCCTGCTCCAGGGCTGTACCTTCAACTTCACATCACCGAGTCTATCCTAGACTTCAGAAAAACTGAGGCTTTGCTGTTGATAATACTAGCCTGCTATGAAGCAAGCTGAGTTAAAGGTGGGAAATAAACCTTCTCATTATACAGCTGTACTCTGTCAAGCATTCTAAAGTTTGTGTGTGTGTATGGAGGAAAAAAAGCACCATGTATTTTTACTATTCATGTTACCTATAAACCATGCTGTTCAACTTTGTGATTCAAGCTGTAGACCCCACTCATAGTGTAGGATGTCCTGAATCCTGGACAAATCTTCCAGGCTGGTGAGGGTCTGATGCACAAGCTCTATGACTAGGATCCTGAGGCTAGAGTGAGAGATGATGTGATCACACCAGGAGATGCTGGTGTGAGCTAGAAAAGAGAAAGTGGATCCTGGGTGAGTAACTGAACACAGTGATGTGAGGGAGCATGGGCAAACTACGTGAGAAGTGTGTGATCATGTACAAATGATTCAGCGCATGATTATATACCATGTTTAAATTAACCTGAAAGATTGAATTCAACTGGAGAGAAATCTGGTTGTTATACCTTTCTGGGATAGTTCGAAGGTTTAATGAACTTCATATCAGAAGGAAATCAGAACTGGCTGAATGAAAAAACAAGACTATGTTCTGTGTCTCTTGTCTGTTTCATCAGTGCCTTCTGCTGACACCCACCTTATTTCTCCAGGTCATTGGGACTTCATACTTCAGGATTCTGTGTTAGCATCCCCACCTTCATTAGAGCTGCTTCTTTGGCAGAGTGGCTTAGGGTTTTCATCTTTACGATCAAGGAGTAAAGTCCGTACTTTCAGAATTTGGAGATAACTTTAGAGAAAGTAATGGTAAATAGCTCTCAACTTGCATAATAACACAAATTGGCTGGTAATGGCTATTTAAATGTTGTGTTAAGAGGGATTCTAAGGTTACATCAAGGGTAAGTAGGTAAAAGTTTGGCCTTTTTGGTATTCTAGGTGCTTTTGGCCTGCCCATGCTATCAAGGATTTTCAGGATGAGTTTGGTTGAATAAAAAAAAAAGTGACTGCTTTGGAGAAAAACAAGCCTCTGTTTGAATGCTGACTCTTCCATTTAGTATTTGTGTTTTAGGCAAAGAGCTTAAAAGCCTCTCTGAGTTCAGATATCTTTATTTGTATCATGGTGACAATAGTAGCTATGCATGGAGTTGCTAAAAATGATTTCTCATATGTTAAAATTTAGCACAGTCCCTGGCACATGGCTAGTAACTCAAAGTATGCTAGTTCCCCTTTCTGACTACAAAGATACCATGCTCTCCCATCCGAAAATCTCAGTTCTATCAACTGGCATAAAAATCACCTGATGGAAACCTTGATTTAAGACTGTAGATTTTTCCAAGATATATATTCCTCTATGTTCACTGCAGCATTATTTACAATAGCCAAGATGGAAGAAACTAAGGTATCTATTGGTAAATAAATGGATAAAAAGATGGGTGTATATATATAAATAGGAAAATTACTCAGACACCAACAAGATTGAAATCTTGCCATTTGCAACAATATGGATGGACCAAGAGGGTATTGTGCCACAGGAAATAAGTCAGGCAGAGAAAGACAAACACTGTATGACTTCACTTAAATATGCAGTCTAGAACACTATAAACAAATGAACAAATAAATGAAGCAGAAACAGACTCACAGATACAGGAACAAACAAATGCTTGCAAGAAGGGGTGGGCGATGAGTGAAATAGGAGAGGGAGATTAGGAGACAAACTTCTGGTTATAAAATAGGCAAGTCATGGGGACGTAATGTACAGAACAGGGAATATAGTCAATAATATAATAATTTTGTACACTAGATGGTACGTAGATGGTAACTAGACTTATCATGGTGACCATTTTGTAATGTATGAAAATATCAAATCATTATGTTGCACACCTGAAACTAATATAATATTGTAAGTCACTTAGACTTTAATAAAAAGTAAAATTAAAGATTGAAAAAAGACTGTAGATCTTTTCAATCTGGGCCAAAATATTACAGAGACCAATGTGACTGTCGACAAGTTTTTCTCTCTTTGAGGGACACAAAACTGAGAAGCAAGAACTTGAAGTGAATGAAAATGTAATTTAATTCACAATCAAATAAAAATTCTATAGCCTTGGAAACAGAGAATATTCTTGGAATGGACTCTTTTCAGTACCATAAATTTACCCAACTGAATTCTTTAAGTATCCACCTTGTCAACCTTTTGAAATGAAGGTTGATTAGGTTCAATGGGAAATCTGCATTTCATCATGAAAATGGAACACAATGTCCTTGGCTTAGTCTCCCAAGGAGTAGCAATTTGGGGCACTATGTGCAAAGCATGAAGTAAAAAATACAGGCAGCAGGTTTATTTCAGGCATGACAAACGGAGGTATGTGTATGCATAGTCCCGGAAACACAAAAACCAGAGCCTCTACTCTCCCTGTACAGACCTCCGTAAAAAGAAAACTCCCTTAAAAGGCTTCTCTAGCCTTTCATATTACAAATAATAGTTTATGGAAATGGAGACATTACAAGGAAGGTAAACACTTTAGATTAAGTGAGTTTATTTCTTTAAATATTAGGAGGAAGAACTCAATTACCAAGGGGTAAACATGGAGAAGGCAATGGCAGCCCACTCCAGTACTCTTGCCTGGAAAATCCCATGGATGGAGGAGCCTGGCAGTCTGCAGTCCATGGCATCGCTAGGAGTCGGACACGACTGAGCGACTTCCCTTTCACATTTCACTTTCATGCATTGGAGAAGGAAATGGCAACCCACTCCAGCGTTCTTGCCTGGAGAATCCCAGGGACGGCGGAGCCTGGTGGGCTGCCGTCTCTGGGGTCCCACAGAGTCGGATGTGACTGAAGTGACTTAGCAGCAGCAACAGCAGCAGCAGCAGCAAACATGGCAACAATAAGTCTTGTCAAAAGAAAACAAACCCATGTGGGTATTTCTCAAATCCTCACTTTTTCTGAGCTGGTATAACTCACAGCCCAAAAGAATTTAACTATCTGATAACCTTGAACAAATTTTTAAAAAGACATAGTGGGAAAAAAAGAGTGCATATTCTGCATCTCATTTCTAAAACAAGAGTGAATTGTGTGTTAGATTTAGCAGGTTAATTAAGGAGTCTGTTAGCAATGATGTGAGAGCTGGCACGCTCCCAATTCTGGCTGATACTAGCCAAGACATAGACATAACTGATGTTTCTCCAATATAACCAAGATGCTTCACCTAATCCAGAGAAAACGCATTATCTGTAACAGGCTTAAAGTCAGATTGGAAGCCAAAATGTTGTCAGTGTTTTCAGATCAAGTAATAGGTCTCTGAAAAGCTGAGTAAGCTGTTTGGCTGATGGAACAGTTAAAAATTGATAGGACAGCTCAATGGGCTGACACATTAAGAGAATCATTTAGTCAAGTTCCTGACATATTCTTCCTTAATCCTGCACCTTTAAATCAAGTTGACCATCCCTTGGATGAAGTAACCAATGGCCAGCTAAGATAAGATGTACAGGTAAACCCATGCCCTGCAACGGTTCTGGCCCTCAACACTTGGCAGGACTACTAAGCTTTTGAAACTTTAAAAAGAAATGTAACTAGCTGGACATCCAGTTTGTATTGTAGACCACATATTAATGAGTGCCCAGTACACATCTGGCTCTGTGCTTGGTATTGTGGATACATGGGTGAATAAAACATGATTCTGCCTGCAAAGAGCTCATTGTTGAGCGGGGAAAACAGATGGGAAACTGACAGTTACTTTGTGAAATGGTAACACTGGCTATAAACAACTATAGAAACTGAAATGTCAAAGGATATTGTTCCATCACTAGGCTGTGTCCCACTCTTTTCGACCCCATGAACTGCAGCACTCCAGGCTTCCCTGTCTTTCACTATCTCCTGGAGTTTGCTTAGACTCCTGTCCATTGAGTTGAAGATTCCATCCAGCTATCTCATCCTCTGTTGCCCCCTTCTCCTCTTGCCCTCAATCTTTTCCAGCATCAGAGTCTTTCCCAATGAGCTGGCTCTTTGCATCAGGTGGCCAAAGTATTGAATCTTCAGCTTCAGCATTAGCCCTTCCAATGAATATTCACGGTTGCTTTCCTTTAGGATTGACAGGTTTGATCTCCTTACTGTCCAAGGGACTCTCGAGAGTCTTCTCCAGCACCACAGCTCGAAAGCATCAATTCTTTAGTGCTCTGCCTTCTTTATGGTCCAGCTCTCACATCTGTGCATGACTACTGGAAAAACCATAGCTTTGACTATATGGACCTTTGTCAGCTAAACAACTATAGAAATTGAAACGTGAAAGGTTAGCTACTTCTTAATCAAGAGGACAAAGGGATGGTGAGAGAAAATGATTGAGGAGTGGTGATCTTTGAAGAATGATCGAGTTGTCCTGTGGACAAATAGAAGGGCACATTCTAATCAATGCAGACAAGAGCCAATGTGTGGAGGTGTGGCTAAGAAATAACAGTAAAGAGTGTGGGGTGGCTAGAATGGAGAAGCTGTGTCCTAACTCTGAGGTTTTGACCTTTGGGACAGGGGTGGGACATCTTGATCCTTTCCACAGTGCTGTGTAAAATCTCACACCCAGCACTTCACCCAGTTGAGACTATAGTCCTGAGGAGATGAAGTCACTGCTGATAGCATCCTGCATTCTTCACACCCTCCTCTGATGAGATCTAACAGTTGTTTTTTCTCTTGAACAAATACTTCCTTTCAGTAAATACACATTGAGTTTATAGCATGCTACCATTAAGGGCTTCTCTCATAGTTCAGGAGAAAGAATTCACCTGCCAATGCAGGAAATGTGGGTTAGATCCCTGGGTCAGGAAGGTCCCATGGAGAAGGAAATAGCAACCCACTCCAGTATTCTTGCCTGGCAAATCCCATAGACATAGAAGCCTGGCAGGCTACAGTTTATGCGGTCACAAAGAATCAGACACAACACCGACTTGACAACAACATGCTAGTGTTACAAAGGGCACTGAGAAAGAAGTACGATAATTAAGTGGAATTAGCATAGGTTAAAAGTGAATGTCTTAAATCAGTCTGTCTGGGTTCAAAGTTTGGTTTAACACTCACCAGCTGTATCATTTTTGACAAATGACTTTATTTCTGTAAATGAGATAATACTGGTATTTCACTGTAGCATAGTTACAAGGATTAAATGAAACATAGTGTGTATGATACTTGAAACACTCCCTGAGATGAAATAAATGCCAGGTAAATGTTAGCTGTATCCGTCATCTTCAGGTGCTAGACTGAATGAGTACTGCACAAAGTAACTTGCACATTAACTGTTTCTCTGCTTGCCTATGGCCTCCTCTGCTCCATTCATGTTTCACTCCCTGCAACAGAAGTAACACCCTTTCTAGGTGGCTCCAGTCAGAGGGTTTTCTCTGAACTTTGGAAGAGCTCATTATGTTAGCTGTTTCTTCTAGTAAATCACATACATTCCTCAAGACCCCACAAATCTAAACAAGCTCTTCTCAGCTTCATCCCAAGCTCATATTTTCAGTGACAGATGACAAATGCAATTTGCCACCCCTGCAAAACTCATTTATTTCAACATGAAATCAGCTTGTTCCTGACGAACTGCAATAAGACAGGTGAGGACCATGAGACCGTTCAAAGGTTGGTGGTCCCCAGAGTGTTATGAAAGACTAGAAAGTCAGGAGAGAGTGGGGAGGGGACAGGAGTTGGGGGACAGAATGAGAAAGGAGTCAGCGAGACCCACAGGGCTCAGGTTGCTCCTGGCAGAATCTGAGTCCAAAGAAACCTAGAAATCCTAGGATTAGCCTTTAGGGAGATGCTTCTTTCTCTGATTCCTGAACCTGAGTGACTCAGAAGGAGCCTGATGCATGGGGAAAGAAAGGAGGAGGAGGAGAGAGGAAGATTCATTTTCTATCCTTAGCAGTAAATAAGGGAAAAATCAGTACAAGCAGCAGAGCAGTTGAAAATCTGTGCCAGCCTCTCCAGTAGGATGTCACCTGCGAGCTGGTCACTGTGACATTCTGAGAACAAAACCACAAGGAAGTGTTCATGGTAACCAGCAGCTGTGGGACTCAGCGATACGGCAACCTGAGCAGAAAGGAACCCAAGTCACCAAACAGCTCTCATGCTCAGCGGTGTGTCTGTGGGTGACCAGTGTCCTATAGACAATACATGATTTAGCTACAGCCTCCTGATTAACCTGCCAGAAACTGAAATAAAAGATCAAGGAGACAGACAAGGATGGACTAATGAAGCCATGATTTCAAAAGAAAAACCCCAAACACTCAGTCTTAGACGAGTAATGTGCTTTTCCTACCACAATGCAGCCTCATTATTCCCTCACTCCTCTCCGAGGGAGTGGGCAGAGGTCACCTTTCTGAAGGAAGGAGATGCCTATCTTTCCATTCCTGCCACTATCAAGATTCTAGTTGCAAACGTCCTTCAAACAAAAATCACTACTAGCAATCTCTCTCTCAGACTGGAATGTAACTTCTTGCCTACAACCTAAATCTACAAGGTCTTTGAAAATGACTTCCTGACCCAGGAATTGAACCAGGGTCTTCCTGCATTGCAGGCATATTCTTTACCAGCTGAGTTGCCAGGGAAGCCCCTTTGAAAATGCAGATAACTCCAAGAAGGGGTGGCATTTCCAGCAAGTGACCACTGAGACCTCGGTGAGAAGGATTTACAAGCAGGTTTTAACACAGCAGTATAGTTCTTGCTCAATAAACGTTTGCCAGGTGAGTCTAAAAGAATTCTAGGTGTTAAAACTCAAGAGAAAGAAGTAGTCATCCCCAGACAAGCTTTGGCATAGGACTAGTTTAAAGAAAACAACACACAACAACAAAAATTACCTAGCATTCAAGGAGCAGGTCAAATTTTTAGTCACACATTACACACCTGGTTTTTCCAAAGGGGAGGAGGCAAGGAAGGAGGAAGTGAGAGGCATCGCAGAGAAGGGTGGTGTTCTGAGGTAGTTTTGACAATGATTGATGGCCCCGTGCTGTATTCTCACTCATGCAGGAAATTAGAGAGAGATTCCTCCAGATACTGGCCCATCTGAGTTCCTTCTGTGTCCAGCCCCTGCCCCCAGTTTCTCTCCCAGGAGCCCTTCCTTCCTGCCTGAGGACCTCATTATTCAAAATTCCCAGCAGAAAGAAAGGAAAACCACTTCTTTCTTTGCTATTCTGTCTCTTCTGTGCAGAATAAAATCATCATTTTGAGGAGCTCTTCACTTAGTGACTTAAGGGGAAATTCATTTCTCTTGGTGCTTCAGGTTATTTTTCCAAGGGGTTCAAAAGCGACAGTGACAATTACTTCTGAGGGTGTCTTCATCAAATTTGCCATGGCGCCATCTCTGCTAAATTGGCCTGACTGTCTCTCCACCCCTCTGCCGGGCTCCCCCGCACCCTCCTACACATAGCCTGCTTTGTACCAGGCTGGATTTATTCTATAACTCTGCTTCTCCATTTAATTAGTTTGCTCCCATTTTAGGCAGATCTTATAAGGTTTCATTTTCTCAGTTTCTATCCTAAGGGGTGGAGCAAATGAACATCTATATTTTTCACAGGGTCTATACTGGGTCCACATCTAGCCTCCATCCAACCAGGGGAGGCCGTCTAAAAGCTGCTTTCAGAAGCTGCCTCCAGGAAAAAGTACAGTGGAGTGTTATACCATCATTCAGTTTTAAAAGGATGTCACTCTATGAATGACATCGAGTGCACTCTCATTTATTTTTACAACCTCTGCTAATAATATCATTTTTTATAAAATCCCAAAGTCCACTGCAAGATTTGCCAAGTATATATATTTAAAGTTATAATTGGCTACCACTCTGTTTCAACATGGAAGCATGAAACACCTACCCATCCCAGGTCAGAAGGGGATTATATTTATCAGAAGTTGCTACAAAACATTCATGCCAACCAACAGATCAATGAAAACTGTATGTCCAATCAGCTACACATTAATCTGATTTTAGGTAACCAAATAATATTTTCACCCTGTTCAGGAGAAGTTATATTTTAAAGGAAAATCATCATGAATCCTATAGTGAAGCAGATAATTGAGATACCAATCTTCTGACTTCACTGCCTAAGAACAAATATGTGTTTGCAGCGCAGCAGGGATTTGAACCCATGGGAGAGAAAAGGATGAGAGTTACCTCTTTACCCCCATACCCTCTACAGCATCCTGTCATATGAAAGTTAGTTGCTCAGTCATGTCTGACTCTCTGCAACCCCTTGGACTATAGCCCGCCAGGCTCCTCTGTCCATGAAATTCTCCAGGCAAGAATATTGGAGAGGGTAGCCATTCGCTTCTCCAAGGGATCTTCCCAACCCAGGGACTGCCCAACATGGCTTTGTTCTAGCTTCCAGCAAATGTAGCAAGCTTCGGTTTCTCTCACCAAATGGACCCTTCTATTGTTGAGCCCGGATTCCTTTTAAGTCCATTTCCTCTGCTCCCCTGTCTGTTCTTTTCATTTCACGGATCACCTATGTGGTTTTTACCCCAAAGATGTGGCAGTAGTGTAGGAGTTAATCTGTCAAGTTCTTCTTTTTTTTTTTTTTTCCCAGGATAACCATAAAGGTCTTTTTGGTTTTAAGGGTTTATTTCTAACAACTGTAGGAAAAGAAAAAAAAAAAATAGCCAAAAAACCAAAGTGATAATAAATACAATGAAATTACAAATCTTAGGAAATCCTTCAAAGTTTCTACAGCATTGCTCTCCAGGCTAACGTTACGGCTCCCCTTAAGATGGTAACTGAAACTACACGATTTTCCCTGCTTTGAAAGTTGGAGCCTATCAACCTTCCTGGCCCCTACCCCACCTCACATATTGACAACCATTTAGTGAAAGCTGGGAACACATCACTCCCTAAGGACCTTCCTCACTGAAAGTTCATTTCCCTCCTCTGCCATCTCAGGTAGTCCTTTGGTCATAGATATGTAAACAAACATTTAATCTCTTCCTAAGTTTCCATCTTAAACATCCCAATTTAATTTGGTACTTAGGCTTATTTACACCTAGGGGCTAATAACTACATACTATGTTACCTATCTACCTTCCTTTCTGGAATGTTGTATTCTTTAAATGCAAATAGCCCTAGACAGGTATTTACATTTAAAAAAATAACATTCCAGAGAGAAAGAGAGATAAAAAGAAAGACACTAGTGGGGGACCATTAGACTTACTGTCACAGGCGAGAGGGAAAATTGACTAACACTCTTATCCCAGTGCCTGGGATAGAAAACCTTGGTTCAGTTCTGCCTTTGTCCACTGTTAGAAGCTTTTAATATTAATGTGAGTTATAGTCAAGGGCTGTTCCAGCACATTCTTCATACCAAGATCAGAAGGCTGTGGGTTATAAAATAGTATCTAAATCCCAGTGGATTTGAATTGTGGTTAAAAACACCCAGTATCAGTACAGTTGCTCAGTCATGTCTGACTCTGTGACCCCACGGACTGCAGCACGCCAGGCTTCCCTGTCCTACACCAACGCCCAGAGCTTGCTCAAACTCATGTTTGATAAATACACCCCAGAGGAGCCAAATCCAAGAGCTGCCATCTGGCGCCCACTCTGGCTTCCAGTTAGTGTATCCAGGGCACTCTCAGTCTGCTCAGCACCATCCTAGGCACTGAACAGATCCCACAGTGCCTCTGACCTTTCTGGACACCACTGAGGATGCATGATGGACACATATAAAGTCAGTGCTTGATTATACATGCTAATGTTGGGGAGCAATGGTGCAGGTAATCCAAAGCAGCAGATGATCGGAAAATTATCCATGCCCTGTTCCCTATCAGGGCTGCGGGAAGCAAGAGGAAAGAGAAAAGGCAGCACCAGTCACCGCAAGCAGAATAAGCTTTGGGAAGGAAACAGATACAGGATGCACCCGGCAGTAATTTGCATCCCAGCAACTGTCTTGGCAAACTGGTGTGAGGGAATGTTTTGTATGTTTAATTATATGTGTTGGTTAAAAGATATCACTGTTTAATATATATCAGTTGTACTGGGGTTTTTAAAAATTCAGGTAGTGGAGCCACTTGTTCAGAGAAAGCCTGAGGGAGGCAATGATGATAATAATCACAACAAAAACAAAACAAGAGATAAAAGCCTGGGCATGGAATTCAGGCTATGAGGACTTTCCTAAAGGGCTCTTCCCACTTGGTGTTTCGCAGTTTACAGACTTATTAAAGGAATTGGTTAAAGAACTGTCACCTTGATTTCTCAGTCCATTTCAGACTGAGAGAGCTGACTCAAGCCCACACCAAGAATCCCCTTGGCTCAAAATGTACCAGTGTTACCACTAGTGGCCTGGGGGCTCTTCAGGGCCTTACTGTGTCTACTTCTTCTGTGTGTCAGATCAAAATAATGAAAGTAGTAAAAGAAGAATCATGGTCTCCAGGCCTCAGTCTTCCTTTACCAAGGCCCTGGCCTGTGCCTTCATCACCCACATCTCTGCCTTTCTCCACTCAGGGCCTTCCTCCATTTGTTTCTACTGAGGTTGCCTGCACCTCTTTCCCCAAGTGAAAGGAGGTCTTCCCTCCCTGGGGAATGGCCCTTGCATCTTGGTTCAGTTATTGAATGTTTGTTGTTCAGTTGCTGAATCATGTCTAGCTCTTATGGACTGCAGTGCTCCAGACTTCTCTGTCTTCCACTGTCTCCAGGAGTTTGCTTAGATTCATGTCCATTGAGTCAGTGATGCTATCTAACCATTTCATCCTCTGTTGCTCTCTTTTCCTTTTGCCTTCAATCCTTCCCATATCAAGGTTTTTTTTTTTTTTTCCCAATGAGTCAGCTCTTCCCATCAGGTAGCCAAAGTATTAGTGCTTCAGCATCAGCATCAGTCTTTCCAATGAATATTCAGGGTTAATTTCCTTTAGGATTTACAGATTTGATCTCCTTGCAGTCAAAGGGAATCTGAAGAGTCTTCTCCAGCATTACAATTCGAAAGCATCAATTCTTTGGTGCTCAGCCTTCTTTAGGGTCCAGCTCTCACATCCATACATGACTGCTTGGAAAACCATAGCTTTGACTAGACAGACCTTTGTCAGCAAATGTTTGCAACTCCACTAATCTCCAAGATGGGCCAGACAGAGAAGGGTTGGTGAAATCTCAGAAGAACCCACAAGAACCCTGGCTCATCTGCTCCTCATCATGGGATCTGAGGTCCAGCTCAGGCCGCCAACATTTCCCACATCAGAACAAATGTTCTGACTTCCTGGGGACACCTTCCCAAAGGACAGGAGGGCAGACTTCATTCTTACTTCCCTTCCCAGGGTTCTCCGAAGTTCCTATCACAGTTCCTCCTGAGTGACTTGGTAGACTTTGAGAGAAGAGAACCCCACATAACCTGCCATGGAATCACTGAATTCCTGAGGTAACTATGCAGATTAGACCCTTCTATGATCCTGGGCAACTTTCATTTAAGGCAATATGCTAATTAAGTGCTAAAATGAGTGGTACAGGCAGCAAGTGCAAAGGGAGTTCAGAGTAGGGAGAAAGTTCACACCCCTCAGTTCGATTTATAAAGAAGGCCAAGGAATTTTCTCCTCTGACTTTGAATTTTCTCCTTACCCTCTTCTTAAACATGACACCCTTACACATATATGTGCATATACACATGTGTGCACATGCACTCACACACATATACAATTTTCTGCAATAAATGTGAGTATAAGCCCCCAAAGTCCCAGGGAATATTCCCAATCTAAGCCTTGACACTGGGCCACCAAAGTGGAATCCACTCATTTGGAAAACAGTGTACACTTCCCATGTGACATAGCATTGTGCTTGACTTCAGGAATTCAAAAATTAGTAAGATGAACTTGCTGCTTTTATGAAGCCTATAGGCATGGAGAGGGCCGGGTAAGTATGACAGCAGACCGCAAGGTTGAGGGTGAGAAATGTTTCAGTCATGTCAGGTACAGGTTGCTGAGGAAAAAGGAGGGAAATAGAGGGGGAAGGAAGGACAAAGAATGTTGCAGGAGGTGACACAGTATCCTTCAGGTGCAGGCCAATGATTCTCTCCTGCAGTATTTAAACCCCTGAACCCAGGAAACCATCTGGAAACTCGAAACAGAATAAAAACAAAGGTAGGTGAATACACACACATAGATTTGATGTGAAGTTGGGGGTAAAAAGATCTCATGCTTTTAAAAAGCACAGCTATAAGGAAATTAGTGTGTAATGATATTTTTCCAATGTATTGTTGCCAGTAAAAGGCATATTTCGGCTAGCATTCGTACTGAAAAAGTATATGATGAACTCTAACAGCAAACACTTCTCATCTGATCTGTATCCTTCCATCATGATTTGAGTGGGCTTCCCTGGTGGCTCAGACAGTAAAGAATCTGCCTGGAATGCAGGAGGCCCGGGTTCAATCCCTGGGGAAGATCCCCTGGAGAAGGGGATGGCAACCCACTCTAGTATTCTTGCCTGGAAAATCCCATGGACAGAGGAGCCTGGCAGCTATATACAGTCCACGGGGTTGTGAAGAGCCAGACACTGCTGAGAGACTGAACAACAACAATCATGATTTGAGGTGGAAATGTCACAACATGATGATTCAGAGAAGTAGGATTCTGAAGGCACCACAACAACAAGCAAATAAATACCATAATTAAAAATAATGGGGGTTCAAAATCCAATAATTGCCACAAAATTATTGTGAACCAGCCACCAACTTGAGAGTCCATACTTAAATTTCAAGTTGAGCCTCTTCTCTTACTATGGAAACATGACTACAAAGGCCAGCATCTTTTGCATATGGTTGGAATAAATTAATTGATCATTTGGAAGTAAAAGAGAAACTACCCAAAAACGCTGACATCACAAATGTCTTAGTTAATGATTTGATCAAGTTAGAAACACACACAGACTTCCTACCAGGTCTTAGTTAATAATGATACCAAGATATATGGGTGATCAAATCACCCTTGTCAGGGATATCTGGGGTGGGGGTGGAGGGTCCCAGCAATGGGGCAGAGGTCTTTGAAGAATTCACAAAAGCAGCCATATGAGAAATCCAAAGACAAAATATGAGAGAATCACTTGGGTTTGAACTCATTATTCTTTTGGTCATTTTTGTATGCGACCTCAAAATTCTCTTCTCAAAGCAGGTAGCCTGACATAATGATAATAAAGAACATACTTTGGGAAATCATGATTTACACTCATCATCTGCTTTACTGCCCTTTGTGCCCCAAAAATTTATTCCCGAGATCATCATTCTATTGATACCACCTTTACTTAAGGTCAATAATTAATCTGCAGTTCTCCTGCTTAACTTGTCCAGGGCATTTGACACTGTTGGCTACTTGCTCCTTCTTGACATTTGCTCTTTGACATGCTGGCTGATCTTCTGTTCAGGCTCTCTTCCTCTACTTCTAGACTCCCCTGATGGATACTTCTAAATATTCCCTTATTTCAAATATTGTTGGCACTGGCCTTCTACCCTTGGCTCTCCTCTCCTCTCATTCTGCATACTCTCTAGTGGCCATTTGTTCCAGTCACTATCTTCCTTCTCATTAGTTCCTGGCACAGGAGGCAAAATAAATGCAGATGCGAAATGGCTTTTCTCAGTTTTCCCTAGTAAGTCAATCTCTTTTCATCTCTTTTAGTGTAAAGTTCTTTGAGAACTACCTATTTCTCAGGATGAAGTGAAAACATAAGTTTGGCCTAAACACCCATCCCAATGATATGTTCCACAGCCTGGTCTGGTAAAACTCTAGTGGTGGGTGGGATTTGCAGTGGTTCTTTTGGAAGGTACATCTTGGCCTCTTCTGGAGCTTTCTCTTAGAGCAAGTTAGGGGACAATGCAATGTGAAACTCATCTAAACAAGCAGGACTTACAACCCATAGCTTGAAACAGGGATTCAGTCTTCTTGGAAGGGACAAGATCCTCCATGATTTTGCCCCCTCATGATTGCTACAATAGTATATAATGCTTGCTAGATTACCTCTCATGTGAAATCTAGTGATTTTCCTGGCATCTACCACAAAGACAGAGAAAAGACTTAATACAAGTGTGGTAAGATAACAATTTAGGGTGTTAACTGCAGTTCCCCCACCACTTCCAATAACCTTATTGCCCTTCCCTCCTCCATTTAGTAGAAATACCCATTTACCTCAAGGAAAGATTACTATAACTGAAATACTAAAGTACTGTATAGCTTTTGAGTCTTAGGAGAGTGTTATGAAATGATTTTCAGAGACAATTGTTTCAGGGAAAGGAGCTTTTATGTTCCAAAATCTCGGTTTTTGAGTATCAAAACCTAAGTTTTGAAAGGCTCTATTAAAGTTTTGTTCCATATAAATACAGGCTTGGGGCCCCTTTATGGATCACAGTCTTGTTGTGGCGCAGGATCTTGCTTAACTCAGTGAATCTATGAGCCATTCAGTGCACAGCCATCCAAGATGGAGGGGGCATAGTGGAGAGTTATGACAAAATGTGGTCCACTGGAGCAAGGAATGGCTAACAGCTCCGTATTCTTGCCACCAGAATCCCATGAACATAACAAACAGGGAAGCCTGGCATGCTGCAGTCCATGGGGTTGCAGAGTCAGACACTACTTAGCAAGTGAACATCAACAGACTTGGGGAGAGCAGCTGAAGGATCAGATCCCCA
>SJYQ01001865.1:27125-46103 GCA_006410935.1 Redunca redunca | reverse complement strand
ACAGACTCGGCAGGGAGAGTGTTTCCTGGTGTTTGGAAACCTCTCTTCTCAAAGTTCCTTTCCCGGGTCGGGCTTCCCTACCCAGGACGGAGCTCCCTCCCCACCTCCTTTGTCTCTCTTTTCGTACTTTATATTTTTTCCCTACCTGTTTTTGAAGGCAATGATCTGCTTTTCTGGGTGCTTGATGTCCTCTGCCAGCATTCAGAAGTTGTTTTGTGGAGTTTGCTCGGCGTTGAAATGTTTTTTTGAGGAATTTGTGAGGGAGAAAGTAATCTCCTGGTCCTATTCCTCCGCCATCTTCTCCCCCCCGAATTGATGCTTTTGAACTGTGATGTTGGAGAAGACTCTCAAGAGTCCCTTGGACTGCAAGGAGCTCTAGCTAGTCAATCCTACAGGGAATCAACCCTGCATATTCATTGAAAGGACCAATGCGGAGACTAAAACTCCAATACTTTGGCCACCTGATGCAAAGAGCCAATTCATTGGAAAAGACCCTGATACTGGGAAAGATTGAAGGCAAAAGGAGATGACAGTGACAGAGGGTGAGATGGTTAGATAGCATCACCAACTCAATGAATATGAATTTTGAGCAAACTCTAGAAGGTAGTGAAGGACAATGAAGCCTGGTGTGCTGCAGTCCACGGGGTAGCAGAGAGTCAGACATGACTTAGTGACTGAACAGCATCAAAGGTCCTGAAAGATTAAAATATTGAATTTATCTTTGTATCATCTATTATAGAATCTTATTCATAGTACATGCTCAAGGAACTTTGTTGGAGTGGCTTAAAATGGCCTACATAAGGTCATTTTATTTATTGTTTACTCATATAATGTCCATTGTATCATTCTTATTTAACAAATCCAGTTTAATTCAACAAATACTGTTATCTTGTCCTATTTTTGTTTCCCAAGTATAAAGAGAAGATTGGGGTGTTCTGTTTTTTAATATAACTTTCTGAATGAGAAGCACATCATGCCAGATACACTCCATGCTGGGAATCGATGAAGCTGAAGTGACATCTTCAGTCTTCTGATGTATATTCCAGTGTGATATTTATTTCATGATAATATGAAGCATCAAGACAAAAAAAAAAATCTGGAGAGATTGCAGATCTCTCCCTTTGGATGGAAAATGGAGTAAATAAATAAGTATGCATGTGTACCACATTCCATATTCTTTATTGGGTATTCACACATCTACTATGATGTTAAACCCTTACCTCAATTCTAAAAGGTAAAAATGAGTGTCTTCAGTTTGCATAAAAGAAAATAGGAGTTTAGAGGAGTAACCTGAATCAGATTTCATAGTTAACACTGCAGTTGGGACTGGACACCAGATCTTCCCTATTCCAAAAACAAGTCTCTTTCCTCTCAGCATGCAACTTTAAGTACAGATTTAGAATCATGATGGAGGCAATACACAAGCTTCACTTACTCCTCTAAGACTTTTTATCTCCAATCTTCATTATTTTCTTAAGTAACCCATGTTCACTCATCTGACAGTTTAACTCTTCTCCTTTTAGAACTTCCCTTTTAACTGCTCTTTGCCTTTTGAAAAATGCCACTGCTAAGCCTTTAGTATAGATCTTTCGTTTCTTATCTCTCAGCCCCTATTTTTCTCTAGCCTGTTATTACCCACTTAGAGCCTGTAATTCTGAGTGGGCAACTGAGTATTATTTATTTTCAAATGTTTTAAATCAATTTGCTTTAGGCAACATAGCATTGTTGAGAAAGGTCAAAATCAACTGTAAATGAAGATATTATGTGGAATTGTTTTAGGTTCATTTTTGCCCCATTTCAGTGAAGTATATACATCTTTAAAGACAGCATTGCTACTTGTGATTTAATCAGTTATCTGAAACTGAATCTACTTGTGATCCAAATGTGGAGTGGTTGACTGATTGTCCATTTGGCCAATGACATGGTCAATTTTGGCAGTGAAATACATTTCAAATATCAGATACACATATTTCTCTACAGTTGGAGAACTAAACAGCATGGCACATTTTCTGATTAGTAATAAAGCTTAAGATACATTCAAAACCCCATCTGGATATAAAGCAGGAAGAGAGTAACTACATTTCACAGTTAACACAGAGCGTGCTCAGTCACTCAGTCATGTGACCCCATAGACTTTGTGACCCCATAGACTGTAGCCCACCAGGATCTTCTGTCCATGGGATTCTTCAGATAAGAATACTGGAATAGATCGCCATTTCCTCCTTCAGGGGATCTTTCCAACCCAGGCATTGAATCTAGGTTGCTTGCATTGCAGGCAGATTCTTGGTAAATTACATTTATTTTCATGTAAACAAATAAAATAGAATTGAAATATATAATATAATCATATATATTGCTGGGTATGTCTGTTATGATAGTTAGTAGGGGTGGGTGGTGTCAGGATGAGAGTGATTGCTTTCTAGATTTTGATTACCATAAGAAAAAAATCTTGACTCTAATCATTGGTTAAGTCCGGTTCTTACAAATAGTTTCTGTAACAATATCTGAATGACTTTTTTATCCCAAATATTTTATAAAGGTAACAAAGATGAGTTGAGACCAAAGGAGATAATTCTGTATGCTATAGTATTTTTATACACCATCTACCACAGTTTTATGCAATAACATAGAGCATATTCAATCAGCTTCAAGGTTTTTAGTTCTTTGGCGATGACACTGTAACCAGGTGGTGAAGAGAACAAGCTGCTTGAAGGCTACACATGGTCCTTTCTGGCTGGGGATGCTTTATCTCGTATAATCTTCCCTACATCAAAATTATTTTGTTGAACATCCATAGGTCTTCATCTTTCTTTGTACATTGCAGCTTCTGCCTTATTAATCAAAGTATTTCATTACTACAATTCACCAACCAGTTATACTTTTTTTTTAAATTTTGGAGTCTGTTTTTACATTCCTGGTACCTGGAGTCCCAATTTCTTTGCTGGAATCATCATTTTTAGGGGTATAAAGTTTTGTTGTTTTTTTTTTAACTTTTGTTGATGAGGGGAAGAAAAATCTTAATTTGAACTAGATTTGAAAATGGGTCTTCCATGTCATTAACACTATAATACTTCCCCTTTAGCAAGATTAAGCATCACTTGGGAATACAGTATAGTGCAACACCTTTATTTATCACTTAATGTTAAGTTGACGGGTTTATCTGTGAATACAACACTATAAGGAAAAAGTAGCTTCACTTGTCTCAATCTTCTGGTTTCAGAAATATAATTTTTTAATGGCCTTGTATTTCACATGGCAAAACATTTTCACAGGTTTATTTTTGAACTCCATGAGCAGAAAAAAATGACTATGAAGAATGTGCCATTATATCTTTTTTGTCTAGACCTATTTAGAAATGTTTCCTCCAAAATATGCTACAATATTTCATGCTATTTAACTTACATTAAAACATTGATGAAAAATGAAATAAGGGAAAAGCAATTAACAACAAGATCTTTAATTTTGATTTAAGCACATGAGCAAATGTAGCAGGGAGGAATCTAGACTGGAATAAGTTCCAGATGGGGTGCTTATGTCAATAAAACCTTATGAAGAGTTAGTGGCCAGTGAAATCCAACTCTTTGAGACTCAACACTTTCAGTTACTCTACTAATAAAACATAGGTGACAGGCTCTAAGATTTTGACCATCTTGAGGTATAATTATTATTATTTCTAAAACAATTTGAACAAAAAATAAGCATTAGAAAATTCAATATTGGCCAAAGAGGAAAGAATGCAAGATTATTAGAGTTTAAGAAATATTAAAAATTAACCAGTAATGTAAAATAATTTTTAAAATAACTAAAGAAATCAAACTATAAGTTAGTTGTCAAAACAAGCCTAGAAATTATTGTCAGTTAAATGGTGAAAATTACGTGTTCTAGATTCATTTTAGACAAATAATACACGCAAATAATTAATTTTGATACTCTTTTACTCTGATTTACTTACTACACCTATATCTATTTCAGAATGAAGTAATATAATATTAGTGCACTAACTTTTTCATCATTAGTCATTTCTTTTGTATATTGTTAAGCTTTATTTCAAACATTTTGATTTATTTCATACACCATGGACCTCAGTATAATTAACTTGTCCAAAAACCATAGCATTTAAATATCTATTAACTATTTTTACTTTGAAAATGATATAAATAAGCATTTTTCCTTTTATGAAATTGGTGATTTCAGATTTTACTTTACAGTACTATTCAGTTTATCAAAAAAAATAAACTACACTGAGTTGGGAGAATGAGTTTTTCATTTCTGACTCCAAATATATCACAAAGCTTTTCCAGTTTAACAGATTTGGCTGCAGCCTTTGAAGCTCGACAAGCACATATACATCATACACACACACACACACACACACACACACACACACACACCACATACACAAAGCCTAACCTTTCCCTTGGGGGCTTGACATTTTTACGCAGAAATGTTTGTCTGGATTGTGGCTTTGTCTTCATGTGGTGCACGCTATAATGAGCATGTATGCCCTGAGAAGGATGCCTATACTGTTACTGGAGAAGGAAATGGCAACCCACTCCAGTGTTATTGCCTGGAGAATCCCAGGGAGGGAGGAGCCTGGTAGGCTGCCATCTATGGGGTCACACATAGTCGGACACGACTGAAGCAACTTAGCAGCAGCAGCAGCAGTCACCTTAAATGAATGGATGCCCTCGATACTAACCCCCCCAAATGATTCATGAGTACAGGCAAGAAAGTATTAGAAAGTCTTTTGACTTAATTTTTTACAAACATATAAGAAAATGCTACCTTTACAATTATCTGATGTTCACATTGACATCAGTCCTCTCAAGTGGTTTCCCAGGCTGTCACATGTCACCTGCATTAAACAGGTATCCTGCTGAGAGAATAGGCATTCAACAACGCGGAGAGGTCCCTGGAAACAGCGCCTTCATTATTACTTCCCTGACAGCATGTTGCAACTAACATAGTGTATCTATACTCTATGCTCAGCCATGTCTGATTCTTTGTGACCTCATGGACGGTAGCCCATCAGGCTCCTCTGTCCATGGAATTTTCCAGGCAAGAATATAGGAGTTGGTTGCATTTCCTCCTCCAAGGGATCTTCTTGACCCAGGGATCGAAACTGCACCTCTTGCCTCTCCTGCGCTGGCAGGCGGATTCTTTACTACTGTGCCACTTGGGAAGCCCAACACCGTGTATATGTGTTCTATTAAATGATTACAGGATTTTGTTGTCTAGCTTTAGGGAAAACTGTCACACAAGGTGGATGGCTTAAGGTGTCTTTCCTCAGAGACTATGTTGCATTAGTGAAGTAACCAGAAACAGCAAGAGGAAAAAACAGTATGGATATTTTCCTTACTTTTTGTGAGCTTTCTATCGGCTATACTACAAAATCGCATTAAATAATGACTATTAACTTTCTATGAAAAATGTGGGTTACAAAAACCAACCTGAAAAATAGTATATTAAATATGAGTTAGTTTCCACGTTCATTAACAAAGGACCTTAGCACCAAAGTACATAATTTGCCTTGAAATACTGGATACTCATAAGAAGAGGCCAAAAGGATTAGCAAGATACTGAAAATTATTATTTAGCTGAACTTTACTTCATTATTTGTTAATTCTTTGTAACAATGAAATAAATAAAATGTTAACGTTTTATGAGGTATGTATCTGTAGAATGGTATGTGTGTATACAAATACAGAGAGAGATACTGTGTTGAAGGGAATAGTCAAGATAATTTACTATTAGAGGTACATGATCAAAAAAATTTAAATACTGCAGCCAAAGCCAGAGTGATGTTTCTAAAACACTGTTATGATTATATCATTCTTTTGCATAAAAAGCTCACATGCTATCCAAATTTTTCAGGATGAAATAAAAGTTCCTTACCATAGCATTCAAATCACATGTTATGGCATGGTCCTCACTCACTTCTGCACATCTATCTTTCACTTCATACACTAAACGCTGCATATTTTCTTATTCCTGAACATAATCTCTCAATGCCAAGCACACACATTTTCTACCCTGTGGAGGTACAAAGTTACTCTAGAAACTTTCTTATTTGACTCTTGTGAAATATGTATTTGTCTATCTAATTCAGTCAGTGGAAGCAAATTGCTTGGTATAGAAAAGAATAGTGTATTTGCTATGAAATTTCAGCATAATCTTTGAAGAATGTTAGCAATAATGCCAACCGATGGCAGTTAAAGGAGTTTCTACTGAACTTTCAGTTTCCCTCACACTCCATGTGTCTTGATCCAAGGATACTATTGACTCAGAAAGTGAACTTCTATCTCATATTTAGATCTCATCTCTCATGTCACATGTTTTTAGAAGAGCTTCCCTGATTTTCCCAAGGCTTTTCCTATGTGTTCCTCTGCTGCCTTCTTTCTCCCATCATGACACTTGTCTCCCAGTGAAGCCGCCAGCCTGTCAGTTTGCGTGTTTATTCACATTTGCATCTTTAGAACATAACACAGTGCCTTGAGCATAGTAAAGTATTGTTATTAACACTGAATCAATGAATAAATACAAATTTATTTTCAAGATTGAACAGCAGCACTACTCTGGGAGACAGACTGAAAAAAAAATGTTACTGTGATTTATTTCAAAGAATGTTCTGCCTATGTTTTCCTCTAAGAGTTTTATAGCATTCTGTCTTACACTTAGGTCTTTAATCCATTTTGAGCTTATTTTTGTGTATAGTGTTAGAATGTTCTCATTTCGTTTTCTATAGATAGCTGTCTAGTTTTCCCAGCAACACTTTTGAAGAGACTACCTTTTCTCCATTATATATTCTTGCCTCCTTTGTCACAGATAAGGTGCCCATAGGTCTGGGCTTTCTACTTGTTCTGTTGGTCTATATTTCTATTTTTGTGCCATTACCATACTGTCTTGATGACTGTAGCTTCGTAGTATAGTCTCAAGTTGGAAGTTTGATTCCTCCAGCTCTATTCTTCTATTTAAAGATCTCTTGAAATTGGGGGGTTTTTTTGTGCTTCCATATGAATTGTGAAATTTTCTGTTCTTGTTCTATGAAAAATGCATTGGTAATTTGATAGGGATTGCATTGACTCTGTATATTGCCTTAGGTACCTACATAGCATATTCAAAAGCAGAGACATTACTCTGCCGACTGAAGTCCGTCTAGTCAAGGCTATGGTTTTTCCAGTAGTCATGTATGGATGTGAGAGTTGGATGGTGAAGAAGGCTGAGCACCAAAGAAGTGATGCTTTTGAACTGTGGTGTTGGAGAAGACTCTTGAGAGTCCCTTGGACTGCAAGGAGATCTAACCAGTCCATTCTGAAGGAGATCAACCCTGGGATTTCTTTGGAAGGAATGATGCTAAAGCTGAAGGTCCAGTACTTTGGCCACCTCATGTGAAGAGTTGACTCATTGTAAAAGACTTTGATGCTGGGAGGGATTGGGGGCAGGAGGAGAAGGGGACAACCCAGGATGAGATGGCTGGATGGCATCACTGACTTGATGGACGTGAGTCTGAGTGAACTCCGGGAGCTGGTGATGGACAGGGAGGCCTGGCGTGCTGTGATTCATGGGGTCGCAAAGAGTCGGACATGACTGAGAGACTGAACTGAACTGAACTGAATGTGATCATTTTTACAATATTGACTCCTCCAGTCCAAGAACATGGTACATCTTTCCATCTGTTTGTATCATCTTAGATATCTTATAGTTTTCAAAGCTCTGGTAAGACACTGACTTTTCTTAGCAAACATCTCATCTGATACTAATTACAATTCTTTCAATTGGGTAGGGAAAATTTTCTCTCCCTTTTTCATCTTCCTGCTCACACACACACACAACTTAAAGTTGAGAGAAATGAAGGTTAGAATTTAAGCCATTTTATTTTGTCCAAAAAAGTGGTAAGATTTAATACCACGGTATTCCTGATTTCTAGTCCAGGGTTCATATCTATTCATCAAGTGAGCAAGTGATTGCCCTTTTTTCTTCTATTCAAGCAAGTTATGTGGCTAGTACCTCTTTGCATCCTATCCACTACATCAGTTTGAGAAAACTAGGGCCATGCAGAGAATAGCTGGTGAATCCCTACTGTATAATTGCAGAGAAATGTTGTGCTGATTAGTGGGAGGCAGCAGCTGTGTCCACACGTAGACATTATACCACATTGAAACTGAAAGCCTTGGTCTAGAGAATAACTGCCCAGTTCTAATTTGTGGCAGTCCAAACAAGAACAAACTATGTCATGCTCATCCGTCAGAAGCCCTTCTTACATCTTAATCAGGCAGGAAACTGCACACAAAATGTGAAGAAATTAGTATAGTTAGCCATTTGCAATTTCAGAGAGAAAACAAGAGTGGCAGAACCCACTATTTAAATTCTTCCACGAAGGAAAATATCTGCAGTTGTTTTATAGCAACAAATCCTATTAGCTCAAAACTCACCATTATATTAATTATGTTTTAAAATAAAATTGTCACATATAAACATACCAGCCCAGGCACTGGACTATCATTTTGCTTACATTTGATTATATCTCTAAATAATTCTGTGCATTTCCATTTTTACATATGACAAAATTGAGATGCATGTTGTCTAATAGTAGTAGCTAGGAAATAGTAAAAATTCAGACTGAAATCCCTCTGACATCCAAGGTGATCCTTTTAATTACACTTTTATATGTTTTATATGCACCTGGGCTTCCCTGGTGACTCAAAAGTTAAAGAATCTGACTGCAATATTGGAGACCCAAGTTTGATCCCTGGGTGGGAAAGATCCCCTGGAGAAGGAAATGTCAACTCAGTCTAGAATTTTTGCCTGGAAAGTTCCATGGACAGAGGAGCCTGGTAGGCTACAGTCCAGGGGATCACAAACTGTTGGATATGACTGAGAAACTAACACTTTACATGCAATGGTATCATGGACTTGACTGCAAAGTGAAAACATTTTGGTCAAATGAAAATTGTAGTTGATGAATTTCATCTACAGAAATGATTTTCATCTACAGAAAATCATAGGAGGTGTTTCTTTCCTAAATGAAGTATTCTAACCTGTGAGTACATACAGCATATGAATCATGAAGAGTCAGGGTTTTCTTTTAGCCCTGCCAACAGGGCTTTCTACAGTGACAACAGTCCTGCTTATTCTCCAGGCTAGTCTTCCTGTCAATTGCTGTCAGATACCTTAAGCTTTTCTCCAGAAAAAATTTCTTTCAGGTTTTATCCAACCTTAAACAGGCTACAGTGAGTGGAAAAAACACACTTCCAAAGGTCCCACTTCAACGTTCCAGGGCAAACATATTTTCTTTTCCTAATCCTTTCTTCCTTGACCATTTTAAACACCTTAGCATCTTTGAGTCTCTGGTCCATCCTCCAATGGTGTTTTCCTCACTCTAATTTAGGATATTTCTGTTCAGACTTCTTACTAGCCCCTGGCCCTTTGAAATGTTACCATTTACCAATACATCTCCCACAATTTCTAGATCTTCTTTCCCCCTTATCTCTTATGCATTCTTTCTGATGAAACAAAGTCAAGGGAAGATGCAGAGAAAATAGAAAGATATTTTGAGAGTATAATAAAGAAAGTAATACAGTGAAAGTTCTTCAACATTAGCAAAAGAAAACTCTTGTTTGTTATATTTTCTTGACTTTGTCTGGTAGAAAATTTACCCTGATTATGCTAATGGAACTAAAATGCCTTCCAAGAAAAATCCGGATCTGTTTACAGAATAGATATGGGATGAGACACAAAGCCATTAAGTTTTGTGTTGCTCCTTCAAGCTAGGGAAAGATTCTAGGATGGAATGGAAGTAATGAAAGTTAGAGAAGATTATGAAAAATAAGGTAAAAGGAGAAGCAGAAGATAATAGAATTCATGGATCTCCTTCTGATATGATTAAATAGGGATAGGAAAAATGTGTTTTGTAACATATCCTGGGGCTTCCCCAGTGGCTCAGTGATAAAGAATCAGCCTACAATGCAGGAGACAGAAGACTCGGTTTCAATCCCTGACTTGGGTAGATCCCCTGAAGGATGAAATGGCAGCCCACTCCAGTATTCTTGCCTGGAGAATCCCATGGGCAGAGGAGCCTGGCAGGCTGCAGTCCATAAGGTCAGGAAGAGTCAGACGTGACTGAAGCAACTGAGCACACCATCTCCTGGACTCTGTGTTTTTAATTGCAAAATAGCACAATTGGTATTTTTAGGTAGAAAGCTAGTCACATGAAATACTCTAGATATATAGACCGAAATCATCAGTAGGAACTAATGCATATTAGGAAGTTGTGAGAACGTTTGAAAATGCTTTCAGTATTATAATTTTATTGCCTGTAGAAAAAAAAAAGTCTGAAGCTGAGGTGCCAATCTCTGTACCAGGCAAGTGATCCATTTATATTTTCTTCAGAACAGGGCAAACTTGTTGTAAACCTCCTAGAAGAATAAAGCACTGGAAAATTCTCCCCTTACCCTTTGACTTGGCATTTTCCTCTTACTAAAAAGTGTAAGGGAGGGGACAGTCTCTCTATTCAAGCCTATGTATTATTGCTGATTTTGTCTCTTTTACTAAACTTCTGAAGTCAATAACCAAACTTAAAGTTGTATTATATTTTATATTTTCTAATTTTTTGCCTTAGTTTTCATATTTTTATGAGACAGTGAATTTTTTTTTCTTAACCCCATCATTTCACTTTAACCTTTAAGGTTAATAATTCAAAAAGGTTTCTGTACTGATTATAGTTTTACTAAGTGTGTAATAAGACAGGAAATAACTTAAACATAAAAGCAACTTGGGTCATCCAGTCTGTTTCCAGGGATAGAAAGGCATGACGGCCTTACTACTGGGAATATCAATCATAGGATTCAGGTTGGAGTTTTACTGACTCCCTGTGGCAATATATTTCATTTTTTTTTTTTTAACTAAAATATCTTTCTTAGTACTTAGATTCAGTTTTAACTTTATATAATCAAGTATATTTTGTTTCCAGATTTTAAAATGCCTTAGCCCCTCTAATTAATCCAAGTCTGTTTCCTTTACTAATCTTTTGGAAACTAGACAATTGGTACTGGATACCAAAATAAAAGATCTATTCAGTGTTCAGGAAAATATTTTTTTCAGAAATATACCTCTTTTGGTTAATGAATATACCATTATCTNCATTGATAATTTATATTCATGTAGAGAAAGAACATAATAAAGATCACTTAAAATCAATATTTATGGAGCTCTCTGGCATTTACTTGTATTTGCTAAACTGAAAATTAATTCTAGATAAAAAAATAATATTTTCATTTTATAAACTGTTAAATAGTCTTTATAATTGTTTCTGAGCCTGTTGTACCATATGGATACACTCATATGCTGAAAAATTGGGAAACATACTATTTCATTATTGTCACTGTTTGTTAAGACAAAACTCATTGCTGCTTTCCACAAAATTCCACAAAAGTAGAATTCTGTAAGTGAAGGAAAAGGGGAGGATGGAGACCCATTTCCTCAAGCCCTGCCTTCTCTAGAAGTGTTCCTTCATTACTTCAGCCCATAATAACAATTCTGACCCTTAATTTCAATACTGCTTCTATGTGGATCATACAGATTATTATTTGATTTTACAGTCTTATAAGCAGTGTGTTTATACTGTTTTTGTCTTTATACATTTTAATGTTTAATGACAGTTTATTTCCTGAAATGGACACTATTTGAAGTATTTGCAAAATTAATAGTACTTGAGTTCAGCATCAACTGCAGAGAAGGATTCTCCTGAAACAAATGCTGGAATGGTATGCCCATCTTGTGTCAGGATTTCTACCAAAAGCTGAGATATACTTGAGTCTGCATTCTCACAATGGCACAGAATGGTACGTCTCCACAGGACTCACAGAGATGCACCTGACTACTCCCTTGACCCCCACCTCATCTCATCCTGCTTTTAACACAGACTAGAAGTTTGAGGTAGTAAGCTGTTATCCTGAGAAAAGTGCTTTGGATGGTTTCCTTTCCTACTTACTAGAAAAGGAAACATAAACTCCTCCAAGAGATCAGGCTGAGGCTTTAAGTACTTGAAAGAAGAAATGTTGGGCAATGAGTTCCTTTTCTGAGTGCTTGCTTACTCCAGTTTGTATATGCTCCACATTCTGTCACCAGAGCATAACCTCATAATTTCCTAGGTGAGCTTAACCCACATCTGCTAGAGTTTGAGGGGTATATATGAACATAAAAGCTGGTACCTGCTTCTTTCTTGAAAGATTTGGTAGCAAAAATTTGGTCTGACAAAGACAAGAATTTTCACTAAGTAGATTGTATAACAAGTGACTAAGCTTATACCATATTAATATAACCTGCACAAATAGTAGCTTAGATGACACCATGTATAAAACAGTTTAATGTGAGTCACCAGAGAAAAGGAATAAGTGGAGGATGGACCTGTACAAAGGTCTGTCTAGTCAAAGCTATCGTTTTCCCAGTAGTCATATATGGATGTGAGAGTTGGACCATAAAGAAAGCTGAGCACCAAATAATTGATGCTTTTGAACTATTGTGTTGTAGAAGGCTCTTGAGAGTCCCTTGGACTGCAAAGGGATCCAACCAGTCAATCCTAAAGAAAATCAGTCTTGAATATTCATTGGAAGAACTGATGCTGAAGCTGAAGCTCCAATACTTTAGCCAGCTGATGCGAAGAGCTGACTCATTGGAAAAGACCCTGATGCTGAGAAAGATGGAAGGCAGGAGGAGAAGGGGATGACAGAGGCTAAGATGGTTGGATGGCATCACTGACTCAATGACCATGTGTTTGTGCAAGCTCTGGGAGTTGGTGATGGACAGGGAAGCCTGACTTGCTGCAGTCCTTGTGGTCACAAAGAGTTGGAAATGACTGAATGACTAAACTGAGTGCTGAAGAACCGATGCTTTCAAACTGTGGTGCTGGAGAAGACTCTTGAGAGTCCCTTGGACTGCAAGATGAAAACAGTCAATCCTAAAGGAAATCAGCCTGAATATTGATTAGAGGGAGTGATGTCACTAAAGCTCCTATACTCTGGCCACCTGATATGAAGAGCTGACTCACTGAAAAAAACCCTGATGCTGGAAAATATTGAGGGCAGGAGAAGGGGATGACAGGATGAGATGGTTGGCTGGCATCACCAACTCAGTGGACATGAGTTTGAGCAAACGCCAGGAGACAGTAAAGGACAGGGAAATTTAGAGTGCTGCAGTATGGGGTCACAAACAGTTGGACACAATTTAACTACTAAACAATAGCAACATATATTTATACACTATAGATCAGTACTATATGCCCATATATATGTGGATTTTTCATATAAGCCCAAGAACTTGCTTTCCTTGCATGCTTCCTTCTCCATTTGGCAGGCTGTCTCCAATTGCATCACCACCTGCTTATTTATCTTATTAGGTTCATCTTAAACACTACTTTATCCTTAAAGAGTCCTTGATATTTACTTTCCCTATTTCTAAGCTTTTAATTATGGTATCCATCAATTCCTTCACAAACACTTATCAAGCACTTCTGTAATCTCTTTCACTTAACATAGAAATTAAAAATGATGTAACCTTTATCATTAAGGAGCTTATAGTATTGCAGAATGAAAGTGAATTCATACAAAGTAAAGCAATAATCTAAAGGAGTTATTCTTCTCTACCTGGGACTGGAGAAGTGTGATCTCATGGGAAGTAGGGAGTCAGCATCAACAAAAGTTTCAGAGATGAAGAAAGAAGTGGGTTCTGATGAATGTCTTAGGCTAATTATAGTCTCTCTTGCTCTAACTTAGATACTGTCCCCCAAATAAGAAAAAAAAAAATTGTCTCTATCTCAAGATGTTGAAACAGAATATGGAAATAGAATATAGTCATATGGATAGCCCTTAATAGTCCAAAGTCATGTAATGCAAATTTGCATAAGTGTAAAATCCAAGATGGAAGAAACAGGAGTTAGTTGGTAGCATGACAGAAGTTAATTAGACATGAGAGATGAGAGTTAAACTATGTTAATAACAGAACATTGAAGTTAAATTCTAGAAATAAACTTGTCTAAAGAGCCTAGAGTGGTATTGAATGCAGAATCTATATGCAACCCGGCATTTTTCCCTCAACCTCTCTGAGTACACTTGTGGTGAGTTTAAAGTGTTCAGAGTCAGTCCTCTCTTCTTTAGCTACATTACAATTTACTTTTTGGGAATAGAATATTATAACAGAATGTGAACAATGAAAGCAAATAAGTTTCATATGAAAATGGTATTCAGTTCAGTTCAGTTCAGTCGCTCAGTTGTGTCTGACTCTTTGCGACCCCATGAATTGCAGCACGCCAGGCCTCCCTGTACATCACCATCTCCCGGAGTTCACTCAGACTCACATCTAGTCGGTGATGCCATCCAGCCATCTCATCCTTTGTCGTCCCCTTTTCCTCCTGCCCCCAATCCCTCCCAGTATCAGAGTCTTTTCCAATGATATTAACAGAGATACAAACTATCTGTTAGTAGAGGCAGATAAAGCTACTGTGTCTTAAGTATCTTTAGGATCAACAGCATCTTTTTCTCCTTTATTTTTATGCCCTTTATGTGTAGAAAGAGTATCTTACAGATTATAGCTTCTCTATCAATGCTTGCAAGTGTTTAAATAAAATAAATTATTAATGAACACCATTGTGACTAGGTACTATTGAGGAGGTGAGGACAAAACTAATAAGGTAGAATCATTGTTTTCAAGGAATTTACTATTTTTCAAGACAGAGAAACACCAGATAGATAGTTTTACGTAGGACAAGTATGGAGATAGTAGTAAAATCTTGTTAACTTCCAGGGAAAAGAAATATTTGCAGTAGAGAGAAAAATCGATGTAAATAGACAAGCTGTCATTGCTTATTTGGTGCTGGTTTCTGCTATTTGTGAATCGTTCTCAAGTAAATCTTCCTTACTTACGCCTTTTAAGGAGAAGTGTTAACTTCCCCAAAGAGTAAGTCATGGAGCCTCAACTAGTGGCTGCATGATTTTATGAACTATATAGTGGGTGAAAGGATTTGAATTGCCTTAAGGAATATGTTAATAACAATCTGAATAAGTTACTTTCCATCTGAGATCAATGCAGCCTTATGCATGTGGGGAGAGTTCATCAGACTTCTGGGCTTCCCTTGGACTTACTCCTGACGTCCTATAGTAAGGGAGTCACACCAAACATGTTCATAAATTTCATAATGACCGTGGAAACTTCTACAATTTTTTATGAATGCTGAATAAACAAAGTAAATTTATCTCAATTGAAATTTTATTATGGAAATATGATAATATTTATATTGCCTCCTGTTTTTCTTTTCAAGAATTCAGAATAAGATAACTGCTGTACACTGGCTGGGCTTGAATATCTTGTAACTTGGAGGTTTGGCTAAATAATTTCTAAGTCTCTTTCTAACATTAAGCAAACCTACAAATTTTAGTTACTCTTTCTCAAACTAGATTTTTTGGAATTTCCAGAGGCAACTGGCTATTTTTAAGAAAAATTTCAGCAAAATTTCTTTCCTAAAGGTCTAAAACTAGTTGACAATCTTTTTTTGATTTTCTGCTTTTTATGATGGTGGAATTTCTGTGTAAATTTATCAATTTAAAGTTTCCAGGTTAACCCAAAGATTTTATTCATAAGTCAGATCACAAAAAAATTTTCAAGGAGAAAATCCTCTTCAAAATTGCCTGAAAAACAATGTAACTTTTTAAAAACACCTTTAGTTAGGTATAATTGAAACAAAAAAAAAAAAATTAATGTATTTAATGTCAACAATTTGATGAATTTAGACATATGCAAAATCCCATGATACCATCACCACAATCAAGGTAATAAGACACATATTCAACACCTCCCAATGTTTTCCTTGTGTCCCCAAAGATACATCAGCTAAGGGAGATAAAAGGGAAATGAGGTATATAGAACATTAATTAATGTTTGGATATCTTGAACGCTCTTATTAATTCTTAATTTTTTATTAGTTTTCCAGTCTTCCATGCTTGTTTGTATTTTCAGAGGATATGTTATTTTTTATGTAAATTGCTGAAGCTCAATTTAATGCTCATTATAATCAAAATCAGATAATAAAAGATAATTGAGGCACTTTCAATTATGACATTACATTAAGCCATTAATAGCAAGGTCAATTGTTAGAGTTTTTCTCTAATTCAGCAATATTTTAGGCCTAAAATATTTTACACTGATGCTGAAGCTGAAACTCCAATATTTCGGCCACCTGATGCAAAGAACTGATGCATTTGGAAAGACCCTGATGCTGGGAAAGACTGATGGTTGGAGGAGAACAGGACGACAGAGGATGAGATGGTTGAATGGCATCACCAACTCAATGGACATGAGTTTGAGTAAGCTCCATAAGTTGGTGATGGACAGGGAGGCTTGGTGTGCTGCAGTCCATGGAGTCGCAAAAAGTTGGACAATACTGAGACTGAACTGAGCTGAACTCAGACCTAAAATGATTACTTTTCTCTTTTTTTGCCTTCTCTTATCCATGTCTGTATATCTGATTGAAGTAAAAGCATTCTAAATCAGAAAAAGGATGTAATTGCTTTGATGTGTTCTTTGAATTTTCCACCAAAGTACAAAAGTTAAACTCCTTAAAACCTACTATGTGACCTAGATAAACTAAAACGTTTTGGATATCAGAGAAAACAGATCAATAATTCTTTGAGAGAGGAAATGGTTTTATCTCCTTTGATGAGCCACAGAAACTTTGTTTCCTCATCAGAGGAAAGATGTTCATGTAGCATATAGAATATATGTATAAGAGCTTCCTTTTCTGAATAGCTTTCAGAAAAGATAGTTGATCTTTGCTCCAGGGTCAGAAAGCTCAGCTTTTCTAAGTTTCACAACTTAATTATATCTGCTGAATTCAATTGAACTGGAAACATTGGGATTCTTTTCTCTGATCATTATAATGTCACTTTAGGTTTTTTCTGAGTATAACTCAGTATATAACTTCAAAATAGATATTTGGTAAGATATTACATGTGAGGCTTAAAAAAGAGTTTCTGGTCAAATAATGTTAAAGGCAAAAGCTGTGTTTCACCATTACATACACTGTGATATCATATTTAATATAACTCAAGTACCAGAGTGGGAGTGGATTGAGAATAATATACTGCTTTGCTCTCTTTAACTTCATTATCTTTGAGTAAATATTGACAATAATATTGACATAAATCTAACAATACTTCTGTTGGGTTTAAGAACTAAAGGCAAACTCTGACTACTGTGTATACTTCCATTTGTAATACTCTTGACTACACTGCCACTGAAACCCCAAGAAAATAATAATTTTTAAAAGTACAGTTCAGTTCAGTCACTCAGTCATGTCCGACTCTTTGCGACCCCATGAATCGCAGCATGTCAGGCCTCCCTGTCCATCACCAACTCCCAGAGTTCACTCAGACTCACGTCCATCGAATCACTGATGCCATCCAGACATCTCATCCTCTGTCATCCCCTTCTTCTCCTGCCCCCAATCCCTCCCAGCATCAGAGTCTTTTCCAATGAGTCAACTCTTCACATGAGGTGGCCAAAGTACTGGAGCTTCAGCTTTAGCATCATTTCTTCCAAAGAAATCCCAGGGCTGATCTCCTTCAGAATGGACTGGTTGGATCTCCTTGCAGTCCAAGGGACTCTCAAGAGTCTTCTCCAACACCACAGTTCAAAAGCATTAATTCTTTGGCACTCAACTTTTTTCACAGTCCAACTCTCGCATCCATACATGACCACAGGAAAAACCATAGCCTTGACTAGACGGACCTTAGTCGGCAAAGTAATGTCTCTGCTTTTCAACATGCTATTTAGGTTGGTCATTACTTTTCTTCCAAGGAGTAAGTGTCTTTTAATTTCATGGCTACAGTCATCATCTGCAGTGATTTTGGAGCCAAAAACAATAAAGTCTGACACTGTTTTTGCTGTTTCCCCATCTACTTCCCATGAAGTGATGGGACCGGATGCCATGATCTTCATGTTCTGAATGTTGAGCTTTAAGCCAACTTTTTCACTCTCCTCTTTCACTTTCATCAAGAGGCTTTTTAGTTCCTCTTCACTTTCTGTCATAAGGGTGGTGTCATCTGCATATCTGAGGTTATTGATATTTCTCATTGGCAGAAATGTATGGTATCCACAGACATCTTAAATGAAGGGAATGCAAAATTCTGAAGTGTAAGCCACCACTTAAGGGAGCTTTCAAGATGAAGAACTTGCCAACCACAGGTACTTTGTGTTTCAGTTTTAATAGCAACACAGGAGAGTGAAGAGGATAAACCTCAGATGGGAAGTTTAATAGAAGATTCTCAAATATGTCTGCTAAAGGGAACAGTAAGACATTAGACTGTATCAACCTTGATCCTATCAAGAGGAAAATTAAGCTCTCATAGAAGATAATATCAAGCTTGTCATTGACGATTAACCAGAAATTTGCAATACTTCTAAATGTGAAAAAAAAAAAAAAAAAGATAAGTATTATGCTAGACTCCTCAGTATTCTGGTAAAAGTGAACAATAAACCAATAAATAAATGTCTTCAAAAATGGCACATTAATTATATCAAAGTAATATGTGCTGTGCTGCTTATTTGCTCAGTCATATCTGACTCTTTTGACTCCGTGGACTATAGCCCAACAAGGCTCTTCTGTCGATGGGGATTCTCCAGTCAAGAATACCAGAGTGGGTAGCCATGCCTTCCTCCAGGGAATCTTCCCAACCCAGGGATCAAACCTAGGTCTCCCATGCTGCAGGCAGATTTTTCACTGACTGAGCCAACAAGAAAGTCCATCAGAGTAATATAAGCTCACAATTAAAATCCACCAAAGGAAAAATATAAAGTCACCAGAAGTGAAAAGCACCAGAAACAACAAACAGAAAATATGAATTTCAAATATTCCATATATTGAAATGATCAGGCACAGAACAAAAATCGATATTTTAAATGTGTCTAGACAAATAAAAGGAAATTGAAAAT
>SJYQ01001865.1:3817-21040 GCA_006410935.1 Redunca redunca | reverse complement strand
AATGGACCTAGAGATTGTCATACTGAGTGAAGTAAATCAGAGAAAGAAAGACAAATATATAATATCACTGAATGTGAGAATCTCAAATAAATGATTCAAAAGAACTTATTTATGAGATAGAAATAGACTCACAGGTTTTGAGAATGAATTTATTGTTCCTAGGTT
Source organism: Redunca redunca (assembly GCA_006410935.1). Lineage (NCBI taxonomy): Eukaryota > Metazoa > Chordata > Mammalia > Artiodactyla > Bovidae > Redunca > Redunca redunca. The sequence continues at coordinate 20,875 of SJYQ01001865.1, read as the reverse complement.
GGGGACTGTTAGGGGAAGGGATAGTTAGTTTGGAATTGATGTTTATACACTACTATTTTTAACAGGGATCTGCTCTTTAACACAGGAAACTCTGCTCAGTATTCTGTAACAATCTAATTGGGAAAAGAATTTGAAAAAGAATAGATACATGTATATGTATAACTAAATCACTTTGTTGTATGCCTGAAATTAATGCAATTTTTAATCAATATACTCCAATATAAAACTTAAAAATAATGAATACATATATATATATATATACATATCACTCAGAAATGAAAAAAAAAGCTTCTCTTTCTAGTCCATTCATTCATTTGTTTGTTTCATTCATCATTTATACCAGTTTAGACTCATGGATTCTTATTCAATGCTTTGTCTTTTACTGTCATGACTTATTTTGATGTTCAGATTATTGTGGGAACCTCTTCATGCTGGTTTCTCTATTATTTTGATATGTCCTTATCATTCTTTGAAGCCTTCCTTACTTGCTGGCATAAAAATATGTTCCAGGCTCAACCTGTACTTTTCCTGCTCCAGCCCTGGAATTAGCCATCCTCCAAGGAAGCCTTGTTGCTATTGTTGCTATTTTAAAGTAAATAATGGTTTTTAGAAGCCAAGGTCTGAATATTAAACATGCTTGTTGCCAAAAAGCAAGCAAACAAAAACCCTAAACTAAAAAAACAACTATAGGATACCACTAATACTTATTAGAAAAATCAATATCCAGGACTCTGTAAACAACAAATGCTGACAGAGAAGTTGACCATCAGAAACCCTCATTTACTGCCAGTGTTAGTGAAAAATGGTTCAGACATTTTGGAAGAGAGCTTGGTGATTTATGATACAAGAAAATATATTCTTACCATGCAGTCCAACAATCAACCTCCTTAGTTTTTATCCAAAAGAATTGACAATGTGTCTACACAAAAATGTGAGATATTTCTTCAGCTTTATTAATTACCAAAACTTGGAAGCAAATGAGATGTACTTTGTCTTCAAATGGAAAAAATAAAACCTGGTACATATCAACAATGCAATAATATTTAACCCTAAAAAGAAATGAGCAATTAAGTCATGAAAAGACATGGAAAAACCTCACGTGCATATTCCTAAGTAAAAGAAGCCAATTTGCAAAGGCTACATACTATTTGATTCCAACCATCTGACATTATAGAAATCAAAATTATGGAGATGATAAAAGGTTCATTGGTTGCTATGGGTAGGCAGAGAGAGGTGGACAGGGAGAGCAGAGAGGATTTTTAGGGCAGTGAAAATACTCTGCATGGTGTCATAATGATACATAAATGTCATTATGCATTTGTCCAAATCATCGCATTGATCACATCAAGAGTGAACAGTAAACCATGAAGCTTGGGTAGTTATGATGTGTCAGAACAGATTTGCCAATTTCAACAAATGTTCTGCTCTGGTGGGAGATGTTGGTAATGGGAGAGGCAGTGCACATGTATGTGAGTAGGCATTTGGGAAATCTGTGTTTTCCTTCTTAATTTTATGGAAAAATTACCACCACCCTAAAATAATCAAATTAATTCTGAAAAAGCTATACATTTAAAGGTTGATAGTTTTCTAAAATCATAAATCATCAATCATGAAAATAAAGAAGCCTAATAAATCTTAAGCATGTGTTTAAGAATAAATATATGAATGTGTCTAAATCAAACTGCAAATGTCAAAGACTACTTAACATCAATGAGACAAAAAGATAAATTAAACAGACTTTCCAAATATAACAGTATAAGCAAATGGAGGAAAACACTACCTTCATGGTGCTGAAAGAAAATATTAGGATTCAACCTAATATTATATACCTAGATTTCAAGGTTAGTGAAGTAAAGACATTTTTTTTCCTTTTTATTTATTTATTTATTTATTTTTACATGTTTCAATGCCATTCTCCCATCTCATCCCACCCTCTCCCTCTCTCTCTCCCCCAGAGTCCAAAAGCTGAGTAAAAGCTGAGAATTTATTATCAACCAGTTTTTACTAAAGGATTTTCCAATAGATGTCTTCAGCCAAAGGCATGAGGATTAAAGATGGATATTCTCAGAAGCTAAAGAAACACTGAACAGCAACAAGGAAAGCAACAAAATCCGGTCGCTGTGGGTGTAAATGTGAACAAATGTTGCCTTTTAAAAGCATAGTAATTCTTTTTTCCAAGATTGAAATTGGGAAAACTGAAATAATGCATCATATGTGGTTACATAGAAATCAAAGTAATGGTGCCTTTACTTCCTCATAATACTTTATAGAAGAGAAATTAATTTGAATAATTTTAGAATTTTTAACCCTATAAAATCAAAGAACCAGAATAACTACTAAATGAATAGGTAAATAATGTAAATATCAGTCTGACAAAGGGAAAATAATAGAATAAGACTTCCTATCTCTCAAACAAAAAGGAGAAGAAGAAAACATCACCATCCAAAAAAAGGCAAAATAGGGCAACATGAAAGTGAGAAAGCAGATTAATTGAAAGCACAAATTAGGATGGCAAAAATAAATAAAAATATATCAATACTGAAAAGTGAAAATTGGACTAGCCACTCTGGTTAAAAGACAACTATTATCAAATTGTTTGACAGGTTGGGTTCACCGAAAAGAGACTTTAACATGGACTTTATCACAAAATATATTTATTACAGAAGCCTTTATGGACAGCTCTAGAAGGTAGAGAAGAAATCTGGACTGGGCATTCCAAAATTTAAACTTCAATGTAGACCCAATAGCATGCTTGGATTACACCACAGGCAGCACTAAAGTTAAAATGGCCCTTCTGGATTTTCTCCAGTTGAGTTGTGTTGTCCAGTTCTGTGTGATCAATCACCAGATTCAAGCCTTCCTAGGAAGGGATGTTATCTTAGGTTCCCCGAAAATTAAAGGGCCTGACAAAATGGGTGCTATCTAATTATGGTTTTTATTGTCTAGTTATGGTTTTTATCTAGAACCTAGAGGAAATATAAAAGCAAAACAAAACAAAACAAAAATCCCATAGAGTGAATCATAATAGAGAATCAATGAGATAGCTAATTCTTTGGAAAGAGTGATGAAACTGACAAATTACCAAGACCAAAAGAGAAAAGAGAAGAGACACAAGCTACTAACATAGAAATGAAATGGTATACAGCAGAATTTGCAATATGCTGTCATCAACTTTGGGCTTCATAGGTGGTGCTAGTGGTAAAGAATCAGCCTGCCAACACAGGAGACATAAGAAAACCGAGTTTCATCTGTGGATCTGAAAGGCCCCCTGGAGGAGGGCATGGCAACCCACTCCAGTATTCTTGTCTAGAGAATCTCATGGGCAGAGGAGCCTGGTGGGCTATGGTCTATAGGGTCACAAAGAGTCAGACATAACTGAAACAACACACACGCAGACATATTATCAACTTTACATACCTAAATTTAAGCAATTAAGACTGTGTGTGATTGGCAGAGGGATGGATACCTAAACCGTTGAAAAAGAGCAGAGAACCCAGAAGGAGAGCCACAACAGTGTGCTTAACTGATTTTTAATAAAGGAAATCTCTGGCCTTTCAACCAATGGTGGTGAAGCCCGTAGATATCTATGAAGGGTGGAGGTGGGGAACATTAACCTAAATTTCACACTTTATACAAAATTTAAATGTATCACAGATTTAAGTGTAAATGGGAAAACTACAAAACTTTTAGTGGAGAAAAAAAAACAAAACAAAAAGCAAACCAGGACAAAATCTCCAGGATATAGGTCTAGGGAAAGAATTATAGATGACATCACTAGCATCATCTATACCTGAAAAAACAAATGACAAGCTAAGATTAATCAAACTCAAGAAAGAAAAATATGTTTTCTGCAAAGGGCCCTGTTAAGATGATGGGAAGACAAAATGCAGATTGGCGAAAAATTTTTGAAAACCACATATTCAACAGAGGACTAATATCCAGAATATATAAAGAACTCCAAATCTCAACAAGAAAAATAATAGTCCAACAAGAAAACTGGCAAAGATATGAACAAACATTTCACCAAAGAAGATATACACATGACAAATGGGCACAAGAAAAAGTGTTCAACATCTTAAGCCATTAGGGGAGTATATATTAAAACCACAGTGAGATATCACTGTGCACACATCAAAATAGTTAAAATAAAGATAGTGACAACACCAAATGTTAGCAGAGATGCAGAGAAACTGGATCATGCATATGTTGCTTTGGGGATTTTAATTCTGGAAACAGTTTGACAGTTTTTTAAAAAACTAAACATGGATCTGCCACATAATCTGATAATTGCACTTCTTGGCATTTGTCTCAGACAAAATAAAAGTTCACACAAAAAAAACCCTCACTGATATTTAGAGCAGGTTTATTTGAACTAGCCAAAACTGGGAAATAGCTAGAAGTACTTCAGCAAAATGAACAGGGAAAACAACTGTGGTATATATCTTATCATGAAATATAACATCAATAAAAAGGATTGAACTATTAATATAAGAAACAACCTAGAGACAAATATCCAGAGAAATATGCTGAGTGATAAAGTTCCTCCCAAAGGTTACCTGACTCCACTTGCATAACATTCCTGAAATGACAACACTCTACAAATGAAAAAGAGAGTAGTATTTAACAGGGGTTAAGAATGGAGGAAGAGAGGGAATAAGGGGGGAATAAGGTAGTGGGTGTTACTATGAAAAGGCAACACTAGTGAGGAAGGCAACACTGATGCCCCTCATCCCCCAAACATATCCATGTCCTACTCTCTGAAAGCTATGAATGTAGTATACGACTGGGGAAGGAACAACCAGTGTTTCAGATAAAATCAAGAAATCCCTGGAGTAGGAAATGGCAACACACTCCAGTATTCTTGGCTGGGAAATCCCATGGACAGAGAAGACTGGTGGACTACTTTCCAGTTCACTTCAGTTCAGTCCCTCAGTCATGTTCGACTCTATGTGACCACATGGACTGCAGCACACCAGGTTTCCTTGTCCATCACCAACACCTAGAATTTGCTAAAACTCATGTACATCAGGTCACTGATGCCATCCAACTGTTTCATCCTCTGTCACCCGCTTCTCCTCCTGCCTTCAATCTTTCTCAGCAGCAGGGGCTTATCCAGTAAGTCAGTTATTTGCATCAGGTGGCCAAAGTATTGGAGTTTCAGCTTCAGCATCAGTCCTTCTAATGAATATTCAGGACTGATTTCCTTCAGGAAGGACTGGTTGGATCCTACAGTCCAAGAGACTCTCAAGAGTCTTCTCCAACACCGTAGCTCAAAAGTATCAATTCTTCAATGCTCAGCTTTCATTATAGTCCAACTCTCGTATCCATACATGACTACTGGAAAAAAAAAAAAACTTTGACTAGACAGACCTTTGTCAGCAAAGTAATGTCTCTGTTTTTTAATATGATGTATAGGTTTATCATAGCTTTTCTTCCAAGCAGCAAGCATCCTTGGATTTCATGGCTGCAGTCACCATCTGCAGTGATTTTGTAGCCCCCCAAAATAAAGTCTTTCACTGTTTCCATTGTTTATCCATCTATTTGCCAGAGTGATGGGATCTTAGTTTATTTGAATGTTGAGTTTCAAGCCAGCATTTTCACTCTCCTCTTTCACTTTCATCAAGAGGTTCTTTAGTTCCTCTTAACTTTCTGCCATAAGGGTGGTGTCATCTAAGGTTATTGATATTTCTCCCAGCAATCTTGATTCCAGCTTGTGCTTTGTCCAGCCAGTCATTTTGCATGATGTACTCTGCATATAAGTTGAATAAGCAGGGTGACAATATACAGCCATGATGTACTCCTTTCCTGATTTGAAACCAGTCTGTTGTTCAATGTCCAGTTCCAGCTGTTGCTCCTTGACTTGCATACAGATTTCTCAAGAGGCAGGTCAGGAAGTAGTCTGATATTCCCATCTCTTGAATAACTTGCCACAGTTTTTTGTGATTGACACAGTCAAAGGCTTTAGTGTAATCAAAACAGAAGTAGATATTTTTCTGGAACTCTCTTGCTTTTTTGATGATCCAACAGATGTTGGCATTTTGATCCCTGGATCCTCTGCCTTTTCTAAATCTAGCTTGAACATCTGGAGGTACACAGTTCAGTTCAGTTCAGTCACTCAGTCGTGTCTGACTCTTTGCAACCCCATGAATCGCAGCATGCAAGGCCTCCCTGTCCATCACCATCTCCCGGAGTTCACTCAGACACGTCCATCGAGTCCGTGATGCCAAACAGACATCTCATCCTCGGTCGTCCCCTTCTCCTCCTGCCCCCAATCCCTCCCAGCATCAGAGTCTTTTCCAATGAGTCAACTCTTCGCATGAGGTGGCCAAAGTACTGGAGCTTCAGCTTCAGCATCATTCCTCCCAAAGAAATCCCAGGGTTGATCTCCTTCAGAATGGACGGGTTGGATCTCCTTGCAGTCCAAGGGACTCTCAAGAGTCTTCTCCAACACCACAGTTCAAAAGCGTCAATTCTTCAGCGCTCAGCCTTCTTCACAGTCCAACTCTCACATCCATACATGACTACTGGAAAAACCATAGCCTTGACCTTAGTAATGTTGAAGCCTGGCTTGGAGAATTTTGAGCATTACTTTGTTGACATGTGAGATGAGAGCAATTGTGCAGTAGTTTGAACATTCTTTGTCATTGCCTTTCTTTGGGATTGGAATGAAAACTGACCTTTTCCATTTCTGTGGCCAGTTTGGAATTTTCCAAACTTGCTGGCATATTGAGTGCAGCACTTTCACAGAATCATCTATAGCTCAACTGGAATTCCATCACCACCACTAGCTTTGTTTGTAGTGATTCTTCCTAAGGCCGACTTGACTTCACATTCCAGTATGTCTGGCTCTAGATGAGTGATAATACCATCATGATTATCTGGGTCTTGAGGATCTTTTTTGTACAGTGCTTCTGGTGTATTCTTGCCACTTCTTAAGATCTTCTGCTTCTGTTAGGTCCATACCATTTCTGTCCTTTACTGAGCCTATCTCTTCATGAAATGTTCCCTTGGTATCTCTAATTTTCTTGAGATCTCTAGTCTTTCCTATTCTATTGTTTTCTTCTATTTCTTTGCATTGATCAGTGAGGAAGGCTTTCTTATCTCTTCTTGCTATTCTTTGGAACTCTGAATTCAGATGGGTATATCTCTCCTTTTCTCCTTTGCTTTTTGCTTCTCTTCATTTCATAGCTATTTGTAAGGCCTCCTTAGACAGCCATTTTGCTTTCTTGCATTTCTTTTTCTTGGGGATGGTCTTGATCCCTTTTTCCTGTACAATGTCATGAACCTCTGTCCATAGTTCATCAGGCATTTTGCCTATCAGATCTAGTCCCTTAAATCTATTGCACACTTCCACTGTATAATCGTAAGGGATTTGATTTAGGTCATACCTGAATGGTCTAGTGGTTTTCTCTACTTTCTTCAATTTAAGTTTGAATTGGCAATAAGGAGTTCATGATCTGAGCCACAGTCAGCTCCCAGTCTTATTTTTGCTGACTGTATATAGTGTCTCCATCTTTGGCTGCAAAGAATATAGTCAATCTGATTTTGGTGTTGACCATCTGATGATCAATACTATCTGGGCTATTGTCCAATGGGTCACAAAGAGTCAGATACAACTGAGCAACTAAGCAGCAGCAGCATCTGAGTCTTTTATATGTGGAAGAAGAATACAGAATAGAGTCTGAATGATGTGATAAGAGGAAGATTGCAAAAGACAGTGTTGGCTATGAAGATGTAAGGAGGCTGAGAACCAAAGAAGGCAGACAACATCTCAAAACTTGAAAAAAAAAAATTTTAAGTATCTGGAAAAAAAAAAAAAAAAAAGGATTTTCCCCTAGATACTCTAGCCTTGATGACACATTGATTTTAGCCCCATTTGACTCATTTCAAACTTCCAGTCTCCAGAACAGGAAGATAATAGATTTGTGTTGTTTTAAGCTACTAAGTTGTTTTTTCTTTTTATTTTCTCCTTTCCTTCTTTCTTTCTATCAGTAGCTACTCTTGTAATAATCTTGATTCTTATCTGGAAAATTTGGAAGATGTTATTATTGGGGGAAACATGGATGAAGAGTAAACAAAATTTCACATGTGAATCCACAGTTATCTCAAAATGTTTTAATTAAAATACATATAAGTTCTTCTTTCCTTAAAAATTTAGAACACATTTAATTTTAGAATACTATTGATATTTTGTCTTTGTTTTACACCTTACTTTTTCATTTAAAAATAATTTTTGAAGCACATATCTTTAAAAGTTAAGCCACAGCATTAAGATAATGATCATAGTTTTGATATCACATTATTTTTTCATTAACAGTAACTTCAGCTTCATAATGAGATACTGGATTCCTTTAAGACTGTATTCTGTATAGAGAAGTACTATAATGTATAATGTGTGAACTGAGCTCTGGAATTGGATGTGTTCAAAACCAGTCTCAGCAACTTACTGTATAGTCTGCTAAGTCGCTTCAGTAGTGTCCGACTCTGTTCGACCCCATAGACAGCAGCCCACCAGGCTCCCCCATCCCTGGGATTCTCCAGGCAAGAACATTGGAGTTGGTTGCCATTTCCTTCTCCAATGCATTAAAGTGAAAAGTGAAAGTGAAGTCCCTCAGTCATGTCCGACTCTTTGCAACCCCATGGACTGTAGCCTACCAGGCTCCTTCGTCCGTAGGATTTTCCAGGCAAGTACTGGAGTTGGTTGCCATTGCCTTCTCCGACTGTATAGTCTAAGCTTGTGCAAATTACTTAAACTTCACAAAGCTCAATTTTCTTACCTACAAACTGGGGATAATTAAAGGATGCCCTGTAGTGTCTGCTCATTGTAAAATGTCAATAAAGGATAGAGTGGGTTTTTTTTTAAATTGAATTGCACTGCATTTGTGCTTGTATCAGATGTAATTTAAGGGTATAAAGTCTTCAAAATTTTAAGTATCTGAAAGTGAATGAAAATCTTTATGCACTAAAGCATGCTTACTCAGTAAAAAAATTTCAATTTGTGTGCTCCACATAAAAAGTGCTTAGTAAGTATCCCCAGAAGGCCTTTTCCTAATTTATCTTTTCCATAGTAAAAAGGCCAAATGATTTAGGGCATTTTGAAAGTGACTTTTGACTTAATGACAGGTAAAATGATTGACATAGATCTGTACAAGGGCTCAAAAATAGGATTTTCTGTTTATTTTTCAGACATATTCAAATTTTCTGATTTAAAGAGAAGTTTCATTTTTCCAGCTGAGTATGACTTCTTCAGAGATCAAGTAAAACCTATTTCCTGCTAAAAAAGAAGGCAAATTGCAGGCTATCTCCAGGGAGACGAAAGGCACTTGAGATTCACATACTTGTTTGAATATTAAATATCATTTTAGGAAATAAAAGCTACCTATTTAACCTTAATTCTAATTTATACAGCTATAAATTAGGTTCTAAGCTTTTTGAAAGATACAAGTGCAACTCTTTGAAGGTTCCTTTGAGAAAGAAAAAATACAATGAACAGTAATTTGATTTCTAGGCTCTCTTTATGAATTCATAAGGTAAGTGCTAGTGGATTTACTGGATGATATATAGCTCCATGGGGCATCATTATCACATATTCAAAACAGAGTAATAAGCACCTGCAAACCAGTTCTTGCCTTTTGAGATAAGGGTGCAGAGAGTTGTGTGAGAGAGAATCTAATTGAAAATTAATTATTTCACCCTGTTTTTCACAGAGATTAAGCAAAGGGAAAAACAAAGTTCAGTGAGTTGCATAAAACCAGATAAAATGAGAGAGTTGCTCACCCTGTATTGGAGACTTGAGTCTATAACATTGTGGATGTGCCTAATCACAACAGGCTGCACCAGTGGTTTTGGTACTCCTCTCTGGGACTCCTGGAACATAGACATCTCAGTATTTGCAGTGGACTCCACCTATATCAAAATTAATATTTTGCCCAGGTTGGCAAGATGTTGATTGTTGTTTAAAATCACTGTTTCCTATGTCTCCTGCATGACAGGTAAATCTTTAACCACTGAGCTATTGGGGATGGTTTCAAGCCCTAAAAACCCATCAGCAGCTGTAAACAAGAAAATTGGTCAGTGTAACAGGATAAGAAGGTGGAGTATAATTATACATTTTTGAGGCAAAAGGAGAGGTGGCAATTATAGAAGGAAAATGATTGAACTTTTACATATTAAAAATTCAGAAAACTTATATAACTTGAGTCTGCTGATAATGAAGATGCATGAATGAAGATAATCCTCCCACATGGTACTAGTGGTAAAGTGCCTGCTTGCCAATATAAGAGATGCAAGACATGACTTGCTCCTTGAAAGAAAAGCTATGACAGACCTAGCCAGCATATTAGAAAACAGAGAAATCACTTTGCCAACAAAGGTCCATATAGTCAAAGCTATGGTCTTTCCAGTAGTCATGTAGGGGTGTGAGAGTTGGACTATAAAGAAAGCTGAGCACTGAAGAATTGATGCTTTTGAACTGTGGTGTTGGAGGAGGCTCTTAAGAGTCTCTTGGACTGCAAGGAGATCCATCCAGCCAATCCTAAAGGAAATCAGTCCTGAATATTTATTGGAAGGACTGATGCTGAAGCTGAAGCTCCAATACTTTGGCACCTGATGTGAATAAATGACTCGTAGGGAAAGCCTCTGCTGCTGGGAAAGACTGAAGGCAAGAGGAAAAGGGGACAACAGAGGATGAGTTAGCTGGATGGCATCACTGCCTCAATGGACATGGGTTTGAGTAAACTCTGGGAGTTGGTGATGGACAGGGAGGCCTGGCATGCTGCAGTCGATGGGGTCACAAAGAGTTAAACACGACAGAGTGATTGAACAAAGGGATGGCAGTTCAATCCCTGGTTTGGGAAGATCCCCTGGAGAAGGAAATGGCAGCCACTCCAGTATTCTTGCCTGGAGATCCCATGGACAGAGGAGCTTGGTGAGCTACACTCCATGGGGTTGCAGAGTCAACCACAACTTAGCAACCAAAACTTTCACTTTGTTTCTACTTCTGTATTAAGATAAAATATAATTAGATTACTGTGGATGGGCTTGGGAAATGGTGGATTAAGGGCAACAGCATACATCCATGAAGTGTAAATTGAACACAAGATGAAAATAGAGCTACATTATCAATTACTTTTGCTATATTTTTGACCTTGCTGGCTTAGACATACCTTCTCCTTCTTTATTCTGTAAAAGATAAAGAAAAGAGCATGATAAAGTCTCTGAACACTAGTAAGTCTATTTTTTAAATTAATTAATGTTTTAATTGCAGGCTAATTATTTAACAATATTGTGTTGGATTTTGTCATACATTGTCATGAATCAGCCACGAGTGTACATGTGCCCCCCATCCTGAGCTCCCCTCTCACATCCCACCCCATGCCATCCTTCTGAGTTGTCCCAGTGCATTAGGTTTGAGTGCCCTGTTTCATGTATCATCCTTGGACTGGCAATCTATTTCATATATGGTAATCTACATGTTTCAGTGCTATTCTCTCAAATCATCCCACCCTTGCCTTCTCCCATAAAGTCCAAAAATTTCTTCTTATATCTGTGTCTCTTTTGCTGTCTCACATATAGGGTTGTTGTTACCATCTTTCTAAATTCCATATATATGCATTAGTATACTGTATTGGTGGTTTTCTTTCTGACAATTCACTCTGTATAATAGGCTCCAGTTTCATCCACTTTATTAGAACTGATTCAAATGTGTTCTTTTTAATAGCTGAGTAATATTCATTGTGTATATGTACAACGGTTTTCTTATCCATCCATCTGCTGATGGACATCTAGGTTGCTTCCATGTCCTGGCTATTATAAACAGTGCTGTGATGAATATTGGGGTACACGTGTTTCTTTCAGTTATGGTTGCTTTGGTGTGTATGCCCAGCAGTTGGATTCCTGGGTTGTATGGCAGTTCTATTTCCAGTTTTTTAAGGAATCTCCACACTGTTCTCCATAGTGGCTGTACTAATTTGCATTCCCACCAACAGTGTAAGAGGGTTTCCTTTTCTCCACACCCTCTCCAGCGTTTATTGCTTGTAGACTTTTGGATAGCAGCCATTCTGACTGGCATGAGATGGTACCTCACTGTGGTTTTGATTTGCAGTTGTCTGATAATGAGTGATGTTGAGCATCTTTTGATGTGTTTGTTAGCCATTTGTATGTCTTCTTTAGAGAAATGTCTGTTTAGTTCTTTGGCCCATTTTTTGATTGGGTCGTTTATTTTTCTTATATTGAGCTGCATGAGCTGCTTGTATATATTTGAAGTTAATTCTTTGTCAGTTGCTTTGTTTGCTATTATCTTCTCCCATTCTGAAGGCTGTCTTTTTACCTTGCTTATAATTTCCTTCAGTGTGCAAAGGCTTTTAAGTGTAATTAGGTCCCATTTGTTTATTTTTGCTTTTATTTCTAGTACTCAGAGTATCCTGCTGTGATTTATGTCAGAGAGTATTTTGCCTATGTTTTCCTCTAGGAGTTTTATAATTTCTGGTCTTATGTTTAGATCTTTAACCCATTTTGAGTTTATTTTTGTGTATGGTGTTAGAAAGTGTTTTAGTTTCATTCATTTACAGGTGGTTAACCAGTTTTCCCAGCACCATTTGTTAAAGAGATTATCTTTTCTCCATTGTATATTCTTGCCTCCTTTGTCAAAGATAAGGTGTCCATAGGTGTGTGGATTTATCTCTGGGCTTTCTATTTTGTTCCACTGAACTATATCTCTGTCTTTGTGCCAGTACCATACTGTCTTGATGACTGTAGCTTTGTAGTATAGTCTGAAATGAGGCAGGTTGATTTCTCCAGTTCCATTCTTCTTTCTCAAGATTGCTTTTTCTCTTTGAGGTTTATTATATTTCCATACAAATTGTGAAATTATTTGTTCTGGTTCTGTGAAAAATACCGTTGATAGCTTGATAGGGCTTGCATTGAATTTGTAGATTGCTTTTGGTAGTATACTCATTTTCATTATATTGATTCTTGCAATCCATGAACATGGTATGTTTTTCCATCCATTTGTGTCATCTTTAATTTCTTTCATCAGTGTTTTATAGTTTCCTATATATAGGTCTTTTGTTTCTTTAGGTAGATTCATTTCTAAGTATTTTATTCTTTTAGTAAGCCTGTTTTTAAGATGGAACTCTTTCTGCATTCTCAGGCTGGCCTATAATTCAGGGAATCATTACAGGGAAAGCTCAGTTAAAGTTATCACAGTAAACTCACCTCTGCTCTAAAACTCTCAAGGTAACATTTACCCTTGCAGAATATTATTCACAGTAAAATAGGTACAGTAATTTACAATAAAACATACAAAATATTCCACATAGGAACCTTCTGTATGGTGACCATAAAAGTCTGAGGGGTTAGAGAGATTTCCTGCACTCAATATTTGTGTGTATTTGCTTCCAGTGCACTTTGAAGACATTTTCCTGGTGAAGAATAAGAGCCATATAAATACAAAACACTATGTTTCTTGACCCTTGTTATATTTAAGCAGGAAGCTTATTCTTATGAAGGATAATACTAACTTTGGAGCTAGCCTACAAATAAAGCTAAAAATTATCCCAATATAATCACCTCCTGTAATTTACTCATCCAAATTTTGAATACTACCTATGTGCCAGATACCATTACAAGAAGATGGATGTTCAGTGAACAAAGCAAAGAATTACCATAGGCTTACATTTCAATGGGAAGAATACATTAACAAAGAAATATATACCATGTTACTTGAAAATAAGTGCCAGGAATAATAATAATGATATTAGTAAGGAAAATAATAGTAGTCATAAACATTTATACAATACTTACTATATGCCAGATATTGCTAATGTTCTTTAAAAATATTATTCTTTTTAGACTATTTGAGAGATACTATTAGTATTCTCACTTTATAGATATAAGAAGTACACAGAATTACTTGGCTAAGTTAATAGTTATTAAATGGCAGTGTCCAATCCAAGGAGATTGGGTCCAGATTTTGTGGTAAATAAGAATAAAGTAGAGTAAAAGGAATTAAGAGTGGTAGAGCATGTACTATTTTATGTAACATGTTTACATGGAGAGAATTAAACCAGTTCATAATTTAGGGATCAGCTGACTAGCAGATGGTTGTCCATGTCTGAGAATAATGCAGTGGGAGGAAAGCCTTCTTTACTTGTTTGAAAATTTCTGAGCTACCATAGCACTTTATAGGAAAGCATGGTTGTTGTAGTATCAACAGAAGAGCATCTTCTGCCCCACCATAAAGATGATAGCAGTGGTGGTGACCTTCACACAAAATAAACCTTTGCTGGAGAATCAGACCTGAAAGAAAAGGTTTGTTTTCCAATATATTTCTATGTCAATAGGATAATGTAGATTGAGTCAAGAATATAGGCAAGAAAGTCTTTCAGTTCAGTTCAGTAACTCAGTCCTGTCCGACTCTTTGCAACCCCATGAATCACAGCACACGAGGCCTCCCTGTCCATCACCAACTCCTGGAGTTCACTCAGACTCATGTCCATTGAGTCAGGGATGCCATTCAGACATCTCATCCTCAGTCGTCCCCTTCTCTTCCTGCCCCAAATCCCTCCCAGCATCAGAGTCTTTTCCAATGAGTCAACTCTTCGCATGAGGTGGCCAAAGTACTGGAGTTTCAGCTTTAGCATCAGTCCTTTCAATGAACACCCAGGACTGGTCTCCTTCAGAATGGAATGGTTGGATCTCCTTGCAGTCCAAGGGACTCTCAAGAGTCTTCTCCAACACCATAGTTCAAAAGCATCAATTCTTTGGCACTCAGCTTTCTTCACAGTCAAACTCTCACATCTATACATGACCACTGGAAAAACCATAGCCTTGACTAGGCAGACCTTTGTTGGCAAAGCAATGTCTCTGCTTTTGAATATACTATCTAGGTTGGTCATAACTTTCCTTCCAAGGAGTAAGTGTCTTAATTTTATGGCTGCAGTCACCATCTGCAGTGATTTTGGACCCCCCCCAAAATAAAGTCAGCCACTGTTTTCACTGTTTCCCCATCTATTTCCCATGAAGTGATGGGACCAGATGCCATGATTCTTAGTTTTCTGAATGTTGAACTTTAAGTCAACTTTTTCACTCTCCTCCTTCACTTTCATCAAGAGGCTTTTTAATTCGTCTTCATTTTCTGCCATAAGAGTGGTGTCATCTGCATATCTGAGGTTATTGATATTTCTCCCAGCAGTCTTGATTCCAGCTTGTGTTTCTTCCAGCTCAACGTTTCTCATGATGTACTTTGCATAGAAGTTAAATAAACAGGGTGACAATATACAGCCTTGACATACTCCTTTTCCTATTTGGAACCAGTCTGTTGTTCCATGTCCAGTTCTAACTGTTGCTTCCTGACCTGCATATAGGTTTCACAAGATTAAGGAAGATTAATTCCAAGAAGTGACCCCATTTTCTAAGGAATTGGCAAAGCAATGGCTAGATCCACTATAATATACAATGTTTATACAAATCCAATAATAATTGCAATCCTATAACATTGTTTGCCGTTAGCACAAATTTGTTAGTGTTTGGTTCCTACAGTTCAAAATTCTCATTTCTACTGACTTTTATTTCTTGTGTAACTTTTTTGCATAGTTTAGTTCATATAGTTTTCTAACTCATTGTAGACAATGTAGAAAGGTACAAAGACATTAGCTAATATTTAAGATTTCCTAAATTGGTATGTGCTACACATTGACATTGTTGTCCTCTTTAAATATTCTCTGTTCATTGGTTCATTTTTCAAATAAAATAGAGACCCAGAGATAGAACAATTTTTATGTAGTTTCTGGGTTTATTCTCTGTCTGGATAATATCATACAACAGAAGAGCACTTTGTTGCTGACAGTCATTGGGTAATCCCAAGAGGGGAAAGAGCCAATTACAGACCTCCACTTTACCTGTCTACATTGTTGCAATGCACATTTATAAGGTGCACATTTTTATTTTTAACACTTGCTAAGAAAGTGGAAACACCTCAAGTTTCTGGGCATGTAGAGTTAAGTGTGATGGCTCTCTAGTAAATGGTCCATTTACCTATAGCCACCCAAGGAAACCTTATGCTACATAAGAATCCCTTCATTCTAACAGAGCTTCAAGTTATTGAATATCTTTCTGCACTAGTCTCCTTTTTTAGAGTCCAGGAAACGTTATCTATAAAGGTATTATCTACTAGTAATAAACTGGGGTGAAGTGCCAGTCACTCAGTCATGTCTGACTCTTTGAAACCCCATGGACTATGTAGTCCATGGAATTCTCCAGGCCAGGATACTGGAGTTGATAGTCATTCCCTTCAAGGGATCTTCCCAACCCAGGGCTCGAACCTAGGTCTCCTGCATTGCAGGTGGATTCTTTACTAGCTGAGTCACAAGAGAAGCCCAAGAATACTGGAGTGGGTAGCCTATCCCTTTTCCAGCGGGTCTTCCTGACCCAGGAATCGAACCAGGGTCTCCTGCATTGTAGGTGGATTCTTTTATCAGCTGAGCTACCAGGGAAGCCAGAATTGAGGTAAGAAAAAGAATTCAAAAGAAAGGAAAAGGAAGAAACTAATATAGAGGCAGATAAATTTGGTTTTGCAGTACCTGTTCTGATGCTAACAGTGTGATCATGAACAGGTCAGCAAACCCCATTAATTTAACAAAATAATCTGCTTAATGGGGTATTAGAGAGAATATATAAAACTTTAAGCGTAATTTTAAAATGCTGCATAAGTTTACTTAGGATATAGTGAAGTAACATACATAAATTATTGCCTTAATAATAAAAGCTAATTTTTTAACCAGTATATTATGTACCTCCTTTAAATTTGTTAAGTAGCTTACACATTTAGAAATAACCTTGCTTTGTTAATTGGTTCTTCAACTAATCAATTAGCTAATAAAGTAATTTATATTTTAATTTAAGGTATGCTAACTTGTTAAATTAAGAACTAAACATTTTTATGTTTCATTTAGAAAATGCATTAAATGTTATAATTTTATTTCAAATTATATCAAGTTGCCTGTGTTCAGAGTAAGCCAAATAAGACTGATTATAGCCAAAAAAAAAAAAAAAAAAAAA
>SJYQ01001864.1:70593-158971 GCA_006410935.1 Redunca redunca | reverse complement strand
AAAAAAAAAAAAAAAAAAACACAAAATCTGAGTGTAACTGATAGCTCTCTATATACACTTTCTCTGTTATCTGTAGTTCCACGTGGGTGGGTCCAACCAACTACAGGTCATTTATTCATGTAGTATTTACTGCTGAAGAAAATGGAAAACCATGCAGTTCAAATCTGTGTTGTTCAAGGGTCAACTCTACAAACAGATCAGACAAGGTGAGCTTATTTATTTGTCTCAGGGGTGCATGGTCCTTCTATGGACAAGGTCAAAACAATGGCAAAATCTGGAAACACAAGTGAGTCCTCCAGTACCAAATCCAAATGCTCCAATCAGGGCTGTATGCTTTTTTGTTGCTGTTTTTAGACTCTTCTCTCCTTAAAAAGCTGAGTGGCCTCCAGCTCTCTGTTCCAACAGCCAAAGCTATGGATGCCAGTTGTGAGTTCAGCCTCTCTCCTCCTCCCTCCGAACAGGAAATGTGCATGTTGTATGTGGATTAATTTCTGATATTTCTCACAGTGAAGGTTTTGGCTCCAGGCTCTTCCACCTTGAATATGCCTCCCTGCAGGATGGAAACAGGGCCCAAGAGCAGCCTCATGCACTTTCTTGCTAGCAGGGCTCTGCCAACAGCATCTCCCTGCCTTGGCCTCCTTCAGCGTGAGACTTGGGGAAGATAGGAATGACGGCTTGGCAAGGTGAGGCCCAAGGAGCCTGGTGGACTCTGCAGGCCTGGGGATGCACACTCAGAGAGAGACGTGGCTTCATTTCCCACATTTCTTTCACACAAAGCATCATTATAGGGAAGTGCTTCCATATGGCCCACGGAAAATCTCAGCCAAAAACAGCTTCAGTTGGCCAGATTCAGAGCAGTAACAGACATGAAGGGGCCGTAATGAAAAGCAAGGATGAGAAGCACCAGGTTTTCACACAGGCAGGCAGGCATCTTTGCTAACTTTAGCCTCAGCCCTAGAGCAGGCAGACAGAGCTTGGACTTGCCAGCGGCATGCCCCCAGCTCTACTAGCTCCCTTTAGGGATCTGTCTCTGAGCTCCAGCTGCTCTTCCTTTGCAGAAATTATTCAAAAGTATTAAATGTTTTAAACCTTTTTCTCAAGTCGCTAAGCACCCTTCTGCCACAATTATTCCTAAAGCTTGCACGGATATTTTGTTGTACTGAAATTGTTTTTTCTACTGTTAATCCCTTTGCCAATGCTTTATCCTAAAGAAGAAGGAAGTGATGTTAGAGATCATAGCTTCCAATGAAGAAAGCATGGCTGGAGAGTATGGTCATCTCCCTTTATCCTTCAGCCAATGTTAACTATGCATCAGATACCTTTTCATATGTAGTTTAATTTGATCCTCACAATGACCCTAAGAGCTGAGCATAATTATCATCCCCATTGGTGAATCTGTTTGAGAGCCTTCACTCTCAAGCAGCTGATTCTACCTCCTAATGAACAGACTGTAAAAAAAAAAAAAAAAAAAAACTGTTTTGGAACACAGTTAATTTCTCACCATGTTCTCCAAGGGGACCTAGAGTTACTTCTTAACATGGTATGATTGTGTACCCTCTCCTTTAGTCCTTGGAAAATCCTTCCCTTCATTCATTCACTCATCTTCTATTTACTTCTAAACCCACTGCAGTCAGGCTTTGGTTTTAGCCAGAAATTCATTGAAACCACTCTTGCTAAGGTCACAGATTTGGCTTCAAATTGCCAATGAGAAATTTTTGGACTTTTATTCCAGTTGACCTTGAAACAGCATTTCACATGGCCGACTATTACCTCCTTTTTTGGAATTACTTATTCCTTCAGCTCCCATACTGCTTCTGCTAAGTTCTGAGTTTACCTACTCTTCTCATTATCTTTTCACTTGAATCCCCTCAAACGTTTTCCCTGGCTAAATTCTCATGCCGTCCTAATATATTGTATATACTCTCTTTGGATAAACTCAGTTAATTTATAACTAAAGGGAATTCCCTGGTGGTCCAGTGGCTAAGACTCCATGCTCCCAATGCAGGGGGCCCAGGTTTGATCCCTGGTCTAAGAGTTCGAATGCTGCAGCTAAAGATCCCATGTGTCACAATGAAGATGGAAGATCCCGTCAGCAGCAACTAAGACCCGATGCAGCCATAAAAAGTTAATTACCTAAAAAAATATATGTATTAAAAAATGCATAACTAAAGACCATTAACAATGGACTGTCACATTTCAGATCAACTCTTTCACCCCAAACAAAATATAATTAACATCTGTTAGCAGAGACATTACTTTGCCGACTAAGGTCCGTCTAGTCAAGGCTATGGTTTTTCCTGTGGTCACGTATGGATGTGAGAGCTGGACTGTGAAGATGGCTGAGCACCGAAGAATGGATGCTTTTGAAATGTGGTGCTGGAGAAGACTCTTGAGAGTCCCTTGGACTGCAAGGAGATCCAACCAGTCCATTCTGAAGGAGATCAGCCCTGGGATTTCTTTGGAAGGAATGATGCTGAAGCTGAAACTCCAGTACATGCAGAGAGTTGACTCATTGGAAAAGACTTTGATGCTGCGAGGTATTGGGGGCAGGAGAAGAAGGGGATGACCGAGGATGAGATGGCTGGATGGCATCACTGACTCGATGGATGCGAGTCTAAGTGAACTGCGGGAGTTGGTGATGGACAGGGAGGCCTGCGATTCATGGGGTCGCAAAGAGTCTGACACGACTGAGCGACTGAACTGAACTGAACTGAAAGGTATCAGAAAAGTAACAAAGCACTGAATACTTATGGGGCCACATTTCTGGAAAGAAGAAAACCTAGGGAGGTGAACCCTTATTTTTGGTATGCTTCCCCAGATGGACAGAAAAGAAATCCACCCAGCTGCTCAGGCTGGGAAATCTGCATCATTCTAGCTTCCTCTTCTCTCTCACAGTTTTCACTCTATGAATTAGCAAACTCTGCTGACTCTCTCTCCTAAATCTCTCTGCCCTCTCTGCTCCTTTACCTCTCCCACCTCGCTACAACCCCACTGAAGATAACTGTGGCATCCTAGTTGGACTCCTTGCTTCCAGGCCTACCTCCACAAGTTGCCAGAATCACTTCATTAAAATGCAAATCTAATCAAGTCCCTCCACTGCATAAATTGCTGTAATGACTTCACTTAACCTGAAACGTGACTTGCAACAATGAAGGCCTTTATGATTCCTTCTGAATGCCACTGTGTCTTTCCTCCCAACCTAACCGATGTGCAACACTAGGTTACTCAAGAAGGTCCAGGCTTCACTCTAGTGTCACGCCATGACCTTTGTGTTTCCTGTGCCTGAAAAACCCTCTCCACCCTCCACTCCTCCTCTAAGGTTCTCCCCATTTTGGGAGAATGAGTAAAATCCCCATTTCATAGACTTCCCTAGGAGTCCAATGGTTAGGACTCTGTGCTCCCAATGCAAGGGGCACAGGTTCAATCCCTGGTGGGGAACTATGATCCCACAAGCCAATCAGTGTGGCCGAAAAAATAAATAAACTTTTGGCTTCCCTGATAGCTCAGTTGGTAAAGAATCTCTCGGCAATGCAGGAGACCCTGGTTTGATTCCTGGGTCAGGAAGATCCCCTGGAGAAGGGAACAGCTACCAACTCCAGTATTCTGGCCTGGAGAATCCCATTGACCAGTCCATGGGGTTTCAAAGAGTCAGACAGGACTGAGCGACTTTCACTTTCTGTTTCATAAGTTAAATCCAAATAAACTCAAAGGAATAAGATTTTAAAGTAGGAACACACATACAAAAAAGCACTGGCAGAAGGCATACATGTATAATTTTTTTCTCTTTAAGGCAGGGGGTAGGCAAACTATACCCTGAGGGTCGAATTTAGCCTGCAGGCTAGTTTTGTAAATAAAACTTTATTGGAACACAGTTCTTCCCATTGGTTCACTGGTTGCCTGTGGCTGCTTTTCACCTGCAGCAGCAGTGCTGAGTAGCTAAGACATAAACTATATAGGCTAAAAAGCCCTTAAATATTTCCTCTCTACCCCTTTACAGAAAAAGTTGACTGACCCCCTAATTAAAAAAAAAAAAAATTAAGCCACTATTACCAAACTTAAAAGGTGGAGAATTCTGTGTATCTATAATTTGGAAACTACTGGTTCTACAAATAATACTGAAAGTTAAATGACAAAATGACAATATTAAAAACAGTTACAACAAATAGTATATATTCATGATACAAGTGAGGAAAAGATCACCATCCAAATAGGGAAAAGAGTAAATGACTTCAGCAGCTAACTGAAAGATAAAAAAGTATAAATGGACAATAAATGCAGGACAATATTTCAGTAAATACAGGATGATATTTTCTACCTTGTTAGCAATCAAAAGGGGGAAAAAGAAATAATGACTCCTAGTTTACCTTAAAAAAATCAGCAAATTAAAAAAAAAATAGTTGTACTCTATATTGGCAAAAGTTCAAAGAAATAGGTAATCCAAGAAGAGGTAATGGGAATAAAAATTTGATCTATTACACTTTTGGGGAGAAATGTGTCTTTTAGAACACCAGTCAAAAGTTCTTACTACCTAAAAACCTTAGCAATGGGAAAATGTTATTTTACTATCAGACGGTCTAAAGCATATGCTGTTGTATGGTAATGTTAAAACCTACTTTTTTCAGGAGACACGTGTGACTTTGACTGTCCCCGCACCAGCCTGCAGGTGGCGCCGTCACCAGCACAGACACCACAGTTGTCCTCCTTGGCGTTGCTCCCCAGTTGCCGGTCGCAGCCCACTGCCTGCAGACAGAAGATGGTGGTCAAGAGTGGGTAGAGATATGGGCATATCAGACCTTATGTATTTCAGAAATCATACTGATGGTGTTATCCTTCTTAAATGTATGAGTTGGCTCTCTTTGATGAGAACATAGATTTTTAAATATATAATAATAAATAAAGGGATTTCCCTGGGGGTCCTGGGGTTAGGACCTCTGGATTTGCCTCCCAATGCCCAGGACATGTGAGTTTGATTCCTGGTTAGGGAGCTAAGATCCCACGTGCCTCATGGCCAAAAAATAAAAAAATAAAATTCCAAAACATAAAACAGAAGCAATATTGTAACAAATTCAATAAAGAATTCGAAAATGGTCAAATAAAAAAAAAATCTTAAAAATAATAACATATAAAGCTTTATAGCACCATGTCATTTCTATATATGATTCTTATCCAAAGACCAAAGAATTAAAGATGAATGGAGGCTGCCCCTTGACACTCTCACACTTAGTTTTTTATTTATACTTCTGTTCAGCTACTTTATGTACATAAATTGAAAGGAACATTACAAATACTTCCTCTCTCCTCTTCCCCCAACCCCTTCCCTCTCTTTCTATCCCTACCCTAGTCCTGTTCTCTCACTTCTTCCCCCAGATGACCACTATTTTGAGGTTGATATATATCCTTCTGATCCATAGTTTAATTTTTTTCTCTTTTAATCTCAATCTATACCTACATCCCTGGTCTTCAGATCATAAAGAATCTGCCTGCAATGCAGGAGACCTGGGTTCAATCCCTGGGTTGGGAAGATACCCTGGAGAAGAGAATGGCAACCTACTCTAAGATTCTTGCCTGGAGAATCCCATGGACAGAGGAGCTTGGTGGGCTACAGTCCATGGGATCACAAAGAGTCAGACACAACTAAGTGACTAACACACATCAGTTCAGTACAGTTCAGTCGCTCAGTCGTGTCCAGCTCTTTGCGACCCCATGAATCACAGCACGCCAGGCCTCCCTGTCCAATACCAACTCCCGCAGTTCACTCAGACTCACGTCCATTGAGTCAGTGATGCCATCCAGCCATCTCGTCCTCTGTCGTCCCCTTCTCCTCCTGCCCCCAATCCCTCCCAGCATCAGACTCTTTTTCAATGAGTCAGCACTTCGCATGAGGTGGCCAAAGTACTGGAGTTTCAGCTTCAGCATCATTCCTTCCGAAGAAATCCCAGGGCTGATCTTCTTCAGAATGGACTGGTTGGATCTCCTTGCAGTCCAAGGGACTCTCAAGAGTCTTCTCCAACACCACAGTTCAAACCCATCAATTCTTCAGCGCTCAGCCTTCTTCACAGTCCAGCTCTCACATCCATACATGACCACAGGAAAAAACCATAGCCTTGACTAGACGGACCTTAGTCAGCAAAGTAATGTCTCTGCTTTTGAATATGCTATCTAGGCTGCTCATAACTTTTCTTCCAAGGAATAAGCGTCTTTTAATTTCATGGCTGCAGTCACCATCTGCAGTGATTTTGGAGCCCAAAAAAACAAAGTCTGACACTGTTTTCCACTGTTTCCCCATCTATTTCCCATGAAGTGATGGGACCAGATGCCATGATCTTCGTTTTCTGAATGTTGAGCTTTCAGCCAACTTTTTCACTCTCCTCTTTCACTTTCATCAAGAGGCTCTTCAGTTCCTCTTCACTTTCTGCCATAAGGGTGGTGTCATCTGCATATCTGAGGTTATTGATATTTCTTCCGGCAATCTTGATTCCAGCTTGTGTTTCTTCCAGTCCAGCGTTTCTCATGATGTACTCTACCTATATCTTATTCATATTGATAAATCCATCTCTCTCAATATCCTGTATCTGGATCTTTATTTCTCTTTCTGTGTCATTATCTATATTTATACCTATATATCTTTACTCATGTATATATATATGTGTGTGTGTGTGTGTATATATAATTCTTATAAAAACTTTTATAAATAATTTTTAAATATAAGGAATTAACAAGAGAGATATCTCAGAATACGTTTATACTGCATCCTTCAGTCTCTTGTGAATTATTACTTTTTGTGAGTGAAGTGAAGTGAAGTGAAGTGAAGTGAAGTGAAGTGAATGTCGTTCAGTCGTGTCCAACTCTTTGCAACCCCATGGACTTATTAGTCCATGGAATTCTCCAGGCCAGAATACTAGAGTGAGTAAGTAGCCTTTCCCTTCTCCATGGGATCTTCCCACCCCAGGGATCGAATCCAGGTCTCCCACATTGTAGGTGGATTCTTTGCCAGCTGAGCCACAAGGGAAGCCCAAGAATAATGGAGTGGGGAGCCTATCCCTTCTCCAGCAGATCTTACCAACCCAGGAATTGAACCAGGGTCTCCTGCATCGCAGGCGGATTCTTTACCCACTGAGCTATGAGAAGCTTTTGTGAGCAGTGTGTGTGTATCTGCTGAACTGTGAGCTTCCTTATATGAGAAAAAGGGCTATGTCTTATATTTCTTTTTATTTTATTAAATATGACTTTTACATGACATACACCCAGTAATATTAACACTAACTAATGAGCTGGTTTATTTCGAACTCTCTGCACACATTCAGTGTTATTTGTCTTTATACGCCTGGTGGTTAAGTGCAGAGACCTTGGAGGCAAACAGCCTGACTACAACAACTACCCAGCCCTACCACCCCTCTCAAGACGCAGGATGTACAACAATGCAAACTACTCTAGGAGACTCATTTTCCTCAAGAGGGAAATAGGGACACTTAGATATACTTCACACAGGGTCTACACTAGGAATGAAACGAGAAAATACATGTAAAACTCCTGGTACAGTGATTAGAATACTTGAAGGGCTCAACAAAAGAGAGTCCCTTGAATCACCTCTCTCTGTTTTTCATTTTGCCTGGACTGCCAGGTTGAGCCCCTACGCTTCAGCTTGGGGGAACTGCTGGATCAGAGTCTGTATCCAAGGTGTTGACGGGAATATAAAACTGGAGGAAGTCGAAACCACATCTATAGACTGTTCTTTCCAAAGTGCTGCTGCTGAAGGGAAGGAACAAGATCAAATGAAGGTTTCAGGGGGAGGTGGGAAAAGTTCCAAGGAAGTTTGAGGAAAGGCCTATGATTAGAGATATTTTCAAATTCACAGAGGGATGTCGTGAAGAAAGGCTTTACATTTGTTCTGTGTATTTTCAAACAGTGAAAGCTACAGATTTAGGTGTAATTTAGTTCAATATGAGAACGTATTTAGAGTCAGTTATCCAACAATAAATATTCAATCACAGGCTAAGTAGGAGACTTTGGGACAGGAAAACTGGAGAGGGGATTCAATTATTTGATGAGCAGCTGAATCCTTTGAGACCCTTTCATTCTGATTATATGCATTTTTATAAAGATAATAGTGAAATAGTAATAATAATAGTTGATTTTTATTGAATGCTGGTGCTATGCCAAGCATGTAATACACGTTATTTCATTTAATTTTCATGGCCACCTTTTGATACCTTTTATCTCTATTTACAAATTAGGCATCTGACTGTTTCTGAGGTTACATGACTTTCCAACATTACACAACTAGTATATTGTTTGAATATCCAGGTCCTCTGACACCAGAATCTTATCACTATGTTCTTCCTTCCTCACCTTTAGTATCAGCAGATGGACAACAACAAACCCAGTTACACAGACTTTTATATTAACATTTACTAAGTACATGTGGAATAACTTAAGAGTGATTGATTTTGGAACCATACTTGCATTTTTAAGATTCAATCAATGAGTAACTTGTGTTCAAGCAACTTTCTCCAAGGGGAGTAATTCTACCACTAAATTATAGAAATACTGTTGCTGGGCCAAGCTCTGTCCTCACACATGTGAGTCCCTGAGCACTTCACATTTCATGAGAATGAGAATCGCTCTTTATCTGGTCATCCAGGAAGGGTGTGGGTTTAGGAGCTAGGATGGGCTTATTTTGAAGAGTGTTTACAGCCTTGCAAGATCTTGGGCAATCAAATACCTCCCTGAGCACTGATATTTATTTCATAATTTTTAAAGCTATAGTTCATCCAAATCTTACAGCCAATAAAATCATGTGACAACATCACAGAAAAATAATATCTGAAAAGATCTGATTGCCTTGTGACTCATAGGAGATAAGCCAAAACTGCCCTTGAAATTGAGGGACTACTGAATATTGGCTTTCAGATCTCATCATAATCAACAACGAGCAACTTTTTAAGAATTGCCAGAAGCATTTTCAAGTTCAGTGACTTCTCCTGAAGATCTCTAGCTGTAATAATTTAAAAATCACTAATTGATAACCACATCAATAAAATGTATTAACATCCACACAGCCAATTTATATAGAGCCGGGCATTACAGAGTCTAAATTAATAAGATGGGATTCCTATTTTACAGTGCAGTTGATGAGACAAGTTACACAAGACAGGGGATAATATAAATAAAAATTTAAGATATATGAGCAGTGCTTTGGGGAATAAATACTCATATATAAATCGTCACTTCAGCGAAGGATTATTCATAGTTCTGGCCTATGATTTCTTACACTGTTCACAGAAGTCAGTGTTTAAATAAGGGTCTTTACTCCAGATGGAGCAAAGTATGAATTTCCCAGATCAGTCAAATTTAATCCTTCAAGAAGCAAATAATTTTTTGAGTCAACTTCTCTTTGAGATCTCTGAAAACTGAATTCTACATTATAAAAATTCTAACATTTCTGCCTGAAAAATCAGAGTATATGGACTATGGCAGTCACTAAGAATATTCATAAATAATTAGTTTCTCCCTTCAGCCCATGGAGGTCTGCACTTCCCCACTCTCCCTTAGAAATAAGTGTGGTCACTGACTGTCTTTGGCCAATGAAATATGAGTCTAAGGTCTGCATCACTTTGGTTAGAAGCTTCAAAGGTCAGTCAGTGCATGAGTCACACGTTCCCCTCCTCACTACTGTAGTTATTATGCAAAATGTGTATGCAAATAAAGGCTCCTTCAGTCTGGGTCTCTGAGACATTCAGGGCAGAGACCCCTGCTGACCCACATTGGCCAAGTAGCATGAGTTAAAAGTAATCTTTGTTTTAAGCCATGGAGCTTTTGGAGGGTTGTTTATTGCTGAAGGAAAACCTAGTCTGTATTATATTGGAGTTCTACTTAACTATTGATGGATAGAACAAGGTCATTAACATCATGGTGTTTCTTGACATTGAACACTTCACATTAAAATCTAGATTTCTGGCTCCTGTTGACAAAAACTGATGTTTATATATGGTTGATCCCTTGAGCACATCAACAAGCAGGTATATATTCTCCAGCTCATGACAGCTCTCATTACTCACTATGACTACACCTGAGCAGTCTTCCTCCCTGAGGGGGGTGTAAATATTTGAGTTTCAGCCTCTATCCTAAACTGTCTAAGTATCACTCATCTATTGTGCTACTGTCGTCTACTGGAATCTCATCTCGTTTCCAGTTACAAACTTCAGTGACACTTGCAGCAACACAAAAAGTACAAATATCATCAATATAGCACAAAGGTTAAAAAAACAGATTTTGGAATTCAGTTTCTTGGGTTCAAATTCCAGCTCTACCATTTTCTAGCTGTATCATCAGGGCAAATCACTTAGCCTCTTCAAATTCCAGTTTGCTTATGAACAGAGTGAGGATAATGACAATCCCAGCTTCAGAGTGTCAGACGAGCTAACACAGCCAAGGGCTTAGACAGTGCCTGACCCCGAGTAAGCATCCAGTATGTGTTGGATGCTATTCTTTTCACTAGAAACACAGAGTGATTTCATTTACCCAGTTGTCAAGGAATTCAATAAACCTAAAAGATATATTGGAATTGTTCTGCAGATCTGGTTCCAAACAGGTCCTATTTCTGGTAAAAACCAAGCCCCCAAAGCAGAAGCAAATTTCATTGAGTGAGTATAGCTGTCTAATGTTAGATGCTGTGCTCAGACTCACAGTAGGTTGTTCTTAGGAGCACAGTGACACAGTCATGTAAATAAGCAAACTCTAAACACACTTACAAAAATTATTTGTAGTCTCTGCCAAGTGAACATCAGGGCTCAGTTCATTGATCCCGAAGTAATCAGAGAGAACCACACAGTTTAATTTCTCCCATCCCGATAACTGTAGACACCCACAGCCACACTGTCCAGGAAAGGGAATTTATGTGAACATTATCCCGTGGAAGGAAAGATACTGAATTCAACTGAGAAATATGTAAGTCACTTCTGAAGAAGTGTATACAATTCTTTTGACCTGAATGGCCTTACCAGAAGAGCACTCAGCTTTCAGCAAGGTACCACCTGCCCAAAAAATCTGCTTGCCCATCAGACTCACAAAAATATGACAGGAAGCACACATTCTACTTTAATTTTTTTTTTTCCATCTGATCCTAGTTCCCCAACCAATGATCAAACCTGTGTCCCACCCTCTGCATTGGAAGCATGGAGTCTTAACCCCTGAACTTCCAGGGAAGTCCCAGGAAGCACACATTCTAGAGGGACTAATTCAGCACTGAAAACCACCTTTATCCTGTGCACCTGCTCAGTCGCTCAGTCGTGTCTGACTCTTTGACCCCATGGACTGTAGCCTGCCAGGCTCCTCCGTCCATGGCGTTTCACAGGCAAGAATACTGAAGTGGGTTGCCATTTCCTCCTCCAGGGGATCTTCCTGACCCAGGGATCAAACCTGGGTCTCCTCCACTGGCAGGTGGATTCTTTACCACTGAGCCACCTGGGAAGTCCTCTTGTTATCCCAACTTAACCTATTATCTGCTCTGACCCCATCTTCCCCAGATATCTGCCACATTGCCACTTGACTGACCTTCCTAGAGACAATCCCAACCGAGCTATTTCTTAAAAAAAAATTCTTCACTGGCTCCTTTCACAACTTTCAGAATTAGTTCATGATTGGTTTCCACTTACAGCTGCAGTCTCAACTTCTAGCCTTGTCCCACAGGTATTTTTCAGTCTCAGCTCTACAAAATGAGTCAAAGATGCTTAAACACACCTACTGTCACATCTCTTTACAAACTCTAATCTTCTGCCTGGGATTCTCTTCCTCATCTTGGTTTATGCAACTTCTACCCAAGTCTTCAAAGCCTCAGTGTCCAAACATCGACTGGATTGCATTGCTCCTCTTTAGCCCAGATTAAATTGTTTTTCATAACAATTCATTGTAAAAAAACATATAAAACAAAAAGGCATAATTCCACTGAACAAAAATAGCTATTATTATTATTTCATGGAAGAGCCCAAAAGTTAACTGGTGGTTATAAAGGGAAATCACTGACAGCATATATAATAAAAGAATAAAGTCATAAACTCTGACCTTTGGGAAGATTAGTCAACAGTAAATGGCAACCCACTCCAGTGTTCTTACCTGGAGAGTCCCAGGGATAGGGGAGCCTGGTGGGCTACCGCCTATGGGGTCACACAGAGTAGGACACGACTGAGGTGACTTAGAAGCAGCAGCAAACATCAAATAAGATGATTTATGAGTAGAAGAGAAAGGAAGAGAGATTGGTTAGGCCACAAGGGAGATTGGCTAGTCTAGTTTTGGAGTAAAAAGGTGGCTAGTCTAGTTTTGGAGTAAAAAGGTGAAAGTAGAGAGGGAAAAAAAGTGAAATGTGAGAAATTTGATAGAAGTATCAGGAGAGAGGACATGTAAGCAAATACACTTGGTAACCACAACGTGAATTCAGGAAGGTGACACTGAGAATTGTGGTGTCATAAACAGAAATTAATAGATAGCAGTTTAAATAACTAGTGGATCTGGGAAGAACAATACTAGTTCATTTGAGAAGGGGTGGGGACTGAAGGAATTCCCACGGTGTACTGGAGGAATCTGTGGAATCTCCCAGAATGGACATCAAACTTGAACTAGAAAATTCAAGACTGGAGGCTGAGAGAGAAATAAAAGAGACCAAGAGATATGAACAACCTTTGCATCTGCAAGTAGATAAGACTCATTTATTCAACCAGTTTTTAATTAAGGACCTTTGATGGGGACAGACACTGTGGAAGTACTGGGGTATGGCAGTGAGTTGAAATGTACAAGTTAAAAAGATAAAGAATGTCACGGTAGCTCAAAAAACAAGATCTAACTATGCTGTCTGAAGGTAGAATTGACTCAGCAATAGATTACATGTGTAGATTGAAAGAGAAAACTCAAGAATGATTTTTTTTAAAAGGTACAGATGAACCTATCTGCAAAACAGAAATAGAGACGCAGACGTAGAGAACAAATGTACGGACACCAAGTGGGAAAAGGGGTGGGACGAACTGGGAGACTGATACAGATACACATATACACTATTATGTATAAACAGATAACTAATGAGAACCTACTGTCTAGAGAGTAATACAACACTGTAAACAACTGTACTCCAACAAAGTGTTTTTAAGAAAAGAATGACTCCAAGGTGTTATGGTGAGCAATGGGAGACTGTTTTCCAGATGGAGGGATGTAGGAAGGAGAAGCTCATCTGATAAGCAAGACCACGGTTCCTCCAAGTATAAGAAGTCAGAGATACCTGGCAGGGTCTGATACTTAGTAGATGGTTAGGGACATTTGCTACTATTACTGCTGTTTTTGTTATGAACATAATAGGGTGGATGGAATAGTAAGCATTCCCTATGTTTACAATTTTTTTCCAGTGATCAAAGGAATGGAGTAGAATTCTATCCCTTCCCAACAATCTCCACACTGTCTCAGCAACCTGTCATAGTCCTCTGAGTCCTCACCCCTATTACAAGCCATGGGGGGTTATACCTCAGTCACATTCATCACAACTCTGCAAAGATCAGTCTAAAAATCTGCTGGAGTACACTCATGCTAACTACTTAGTAAATAAGTCACTGCTCCCACAGGCCTCAAACAATGAATTACTTTTAACAAGAAGATTCAGAGAACCTATCAATACCAATAAATCAGTAGTTCTCAAAGTAGGGTCTCTGGGATAACAGCATCAGCACCTCTTGGGAACTTGTTAGAAAGCAAATTTTGAGGCCTTACCCTAGACCTTAAAGCTCTGGAATGGAGTTCAGAACATTGTGTTTTAACAAGTCCCTCAGGTGATTCTGATGTACTTTCAAGTTGGAGAACCACTGATCTAGAAAAATCCACGAGTCATATATTATTGTCTTTTGACTCTATATGGGCAAAATTTACACTATTTTGAATAAGTAAAATATAATCTACAGGAGAATAACACTCCTTAAAATATGTTTTACATTAAAATCCTCAAAGGCAATATTTCGTCTGCATGAACAGAAGTACAGAAGAGAAAGGTTATCTTTGCTGACAGTGGTTGCAGCACTGGCTGGAGACAGGGACCCGGGAAGCAGGTGTGGCTTACCTGGCAGATGCCACTGATACACATGTCCAAGGAGTCAGCAGTGCACCGAGTCCCGTCCAGGACTTTGGGTGCCAGCTCCACCACCAAGTTTTGTCCCCGGGCTTGACACCTGAGCGCGCAGGGGGCGGCAGGGTCGTTGTACTGTGGAAGCCATTCATAATAACGTCCCTGGTACTGAACATCATTATAGGCTGAACACTGCTGGGCTCGGAAGTCCTCTGCGTCCGGAGGGCAGTCCTAAAGCAGAGAAAAAGGGCCACAGGCACATCACGAGGTGAGCTGGGCCAGCGCACGGCTGACCAAGAGTCCCATGAGAGCAGACCCCCACCTCCTCTCCAGGAGTCACTTCATTCCTTCCTTTTTTTAAAAAAAAACTTCAGAATCTTCAGTGTGGAATTCTACTGTGGAATTTTCTGATCACAGAGGGAATGACCTAATTTATTCAGATTATTTTTCCACTCAGGTAGTTTTTTTCAGATAATTAAAGCTTACCCCATGTAAATGCCTAATTCTGCTCTATTTTAAACATATTGAATATAAATTTTCAAACATATTACATAACCTCTTTGTTTGTGAAACAAGGGAAATGGAATGTTTTTGGAGTTTTCCCAGTGACCTAAGGCCTTTCATAGGAAATATTAATCATCATCCATGCCTTCAGGAGCCATTTCAACGTAAATGATTATTAGCCATTATCTTAACTGGCCCCAAATTGCTGCACTCATGTGAGAACTTGAGTTTGTTTCACTATTTTGTCATCTAGTTCATGGCCTTTTCCTCTCTTGCTCTCAGGCCCCCAGCCATTACTTTACTGGTACCCAGTGCCTGCCTTTGACTGGCTCTAGAATGGAAAGAGACAACATGGCTTTTTCAAATCTGTCTACAATAAAAAGCTAATAAACAGCCCCAAGGAGCTCTCACGTGAAAGTCGTGGCCAACTGTTTGCAACCCTAGTCCTTGGAATTCTCTAGGCCAGAGTGCTGAAGTGGGTAGCCTTTTTCCCTTCTCCAGGGGATCTTCCCAACCCAGGGATCAAACTCTGGTCTCCTGCATTGTAGCCAGATTCTTTACCAGCTAGCCACAAGGGAAGCCCAAGAATACTGGAATGGGGAGCCTATCCCTTCTCCAGCAGATCTTCCTGACCCAGGAATCAAACTGGGGTCTCCTGCATTGCAGGCAGATTCTTTACCAACTGAGCTATCAGGGAAGCCCCAAGGAGCTCTCAAACTAAAGGTAAAAAGTGTTTGTACAAGTTTTGATGACTCAAGGATCTTATTTAATTACTAACCAATCTCATCAGACATTTCCAAAGCAAGATACTGAATGACAAAAACGCTACTTTGCTCTTCAAAACTGAGCACAGACTTCCCAATTAATGGGAATGAATTCACTTTTTAATTAAATAAAATAGATTCAGAGAGGTGATTTTTTTTCGTATTGCTAAAGAAATAAATGTTCATCGTAAAAACTCTGCAACTAGTTTCTATTCAAAAGAAGAATAAATAACAAAGATTCTTATACATAAATCTTTGACCAAATTTTATTATTTCCCACGGACAAACTTCTGGAAATAAAATTTCTGAGAAAAAGGGTATGTCTCATGAGCATTTCAAAACTATTGCTTCATTGCCCTCCAGAAAGTTCTTCTTATTATCGTCAGGATACATAAGTTCCCTTTTCTCAGTATCTCTTCTCGGTTTGGATATAATTTTCCAAATTTTTTTCTAATCATGTGTTAAATAGAATTTCAATATTTTTTTAATTTCAATGTTTTAATTTGCATTTCTTTTCATTATTTAGGTTTAGTATCTTTTCATGTATACTTGCTTCTTGCATTAATTCTTCAAAAATTTGGTTTTTGTCCTTCATTTATCTATGGAATGTTTGTGTTTTTATTATTTTAACAGATAAAGCTATTAAATTTCATAGTGAAGCTATCAACTCCTTGTTGTTTGTATTGAAAATATTTTTCTCATTTAATTTTGTTTCTGGTGCTTTGTGAAGTCAAGAAGTTTTAAATTTTTATGTAGTCATATTCACATTTCCTTTCAAGGTTTCTTTCTTTACTAATGAGATATGCTTTCCCCACCCTGCCATGAAAAAGATGAACACTTAAATGTATTTTTCTAGTTCTTTTATAGTTTAGCAATTATGCTCAACTCTTTATTGCATTTGGAATTTATTTTGATCTATGGAGTAAGGTAGAACTCTAACTTTATTTTTCTGCAAATAGTTATTAACAGATTATCACCCAGAATTTTAAAATATAATTTCTTCTATTTATCCTCTTTTCACTACTTGATTTTTATATTTTACTGTGTTTATGCTTTAGACCTTTATAAAATGCCTCAAATCCTTTTTGAATATAGTACTGTCCATGGAATTCTCCAGGCCAGAATGCTGGATTGGGTAGCTTTTTCCTCCTCCAGGGGATCTTCCCAACCCAGGGATCAAACCAGAGTCTCCTGAATTGCAGGCAGATTCTTTACCAACTGAGCTATCAGGGAAGCCTACATATAATTAATAAACTTTCCCCTGGAATTAGTTGTATTACTTTATTGTGAATCAATCTAAAATCCTATATTGTGTCTACATTTTTTTTTTGTTTTAGCAAGATTAACCCTTAACCAAGGTCACAGATATGAAAGAATCAAGTTGAAGAAGATTAAAACAGGATGACATTTTTCTCTTGGAATAGGGCTTTGTCTTCCATCTAGCCATAGAGAAGATCATCAGTAATAAAATTATCTCAACTCCTCTTTCCTCAACCATGGCCTATTTTCTCTATATCTGACTCTTTGAAATCCAAACCAGAGAATTTTAGAGAGCAAGGTAAAAATAACTTCTCCTACATCAGGCCCACTTACCATCCTAAACGTGCTCCAGGAACTGTAAGTGCTGGCTGACTCTCGAATATCTTAAACCCCCCAAACCAATGAAGCTTTACAAAATCAGCTAATTAACAGAAAGCAGCTAGGAAGCTAGCCGAACCTGAGCCCTTGCTGAAGGGGTGGCCAGGTTGGTCTGTGTGACCCAGCCTCCTTTGCCAAGGCTGACTGTCAGAGGCAAACAACTAGTCCATGCTGGGTCAACCTTTTCCAGGAATTTGGAATTGCAACAGAAGAATTGAAGCTGAGAACTCACATTAGTCTGGGCTAGGCTAGTCATTTTTTTTATGTGATGCATGTTGAAGCAAAGTGAGCCAGTTCCCACAGCAAAGAAGAAATAATTAGACATGAAAGAAGGTCAGATCACAAATTATGGGTTTCAATTGAAGGAATAAGTAACCCGGGCTTCACCTTCTGATTCCTGGGTCCTCAGGATGTGCTTATGCCTAAATTCCACTAAACACTCACCCATCCATTCAACGAATTCCATCTCTTTAAGCTAATCTGAGTGGGCTTCTATTCCTTACAAATGATGACCCCTGATTAAGACAGCCATATATCTGGACAGTGTTTTCTTGTTTACCAGGAAATATCACTGACATTCTCTCATCATAACCACCCTTCACATGGGGTAGGTCAGGATTTCATTAGCCTTGTTTTCATAAAGGGAGGAAACAGATCCAGAAGGTCTTCAGTCACTAGCTCAAAGACAGACAACTAGAATATGACAGAGCCAAGACTGAGGCCCCAAAGTAATGAAAATTCCATCCCATGATACTGCTTTCTAGTCATTCTGGGGGACAGTGACTACTTATATTAATGCTTTCATTCACATGGTGCTCTTCCAGTGTCAACACTAAGCCTGTCTAGTCTGCTTCAGCTGGGTTCCATGCCCTGGCTCGAGACAATCTAGGGATCCTTGTGTCTAAAGTTTAGTTGATGTTTAGGAAGCTTGGATGCCAAACATCCTTCTGCTTCCCTTTCCCCGAGAAGTGTTTCTTCACATCAGTTAAGTGCAAGACAACACTTATTTATTAAATATACTTTATGGGTTTTGCCCAGGTGACATGCTGCGAGGAACACAAAAGAAGAATATCATCCATAAGCTACTTAGTGAGCTTGTTATTTATTGGAGATGTAGAATCTATGTACCTGGAATTCACTGAAAGAGTAGGTTATCTATTACTGTTTGTAGACTTACAGCAGGACTTTGCAATGAAAGAAATAAAATTGTTATCCAAAAATTAAATTTAAAATTGAATAAATAGAGTTGATTAGGAAAGAATCAATCTGATAAGGAGAGAATAGATCCTAATCAGGAAGACTTGACTCAGTCAGGAAAGAGTAGCCGGCCTGGGAGGCAGAAATGGAAAAGGAGGAGGAGGAGAGAGATGAAGAGGAAGATAAGGAGGGGAAGAGATGGGGGGAAGGGAAGATGGAGAGGGAGGTGGAGAGGGAATGAGATACAGCAGACAACAAACAGCACCCAATTCAAGGACCATTCTAAAGACAGAGGTCTCCCTTCCTTCCTAAAGCCATGAAAATACATCAACTGGTATGGACGACTTAGGGAGAGAAGTTGAGACAGAGACTATCTGATAAACTGAGTATTTTTATGCAAGAGAGACCATTTCCTAAGAGATGATTTATACAGTGGGACTGGACTAAACCTTAATTTGGATTAGATATATTCCCCTAGATAACCAGTGAGTAGGGACTCAGGAGAAATATGATTTTTGTATAAGCAAATATGAACATTTTATCTTATCTTCCTATCCATATTGTAGTATGAGCTAAATCTCATGATCCTCTTACATACCAAATGACAAATTTCCCAGCATAAAAATAAATTACCATAGGTGGCCATTATCAGCTAGAATAAGCAAATGATGCATCATGAAGAAGTAACAGTTCAGAAGGGACCTAAGGGTGATATGATGTGAATAGGACAAGATATGAGAGACAACATAAGCAAAAGGCAAACAGTAGAAATAAGTTCAATATCTATGAGGCACAGCCTTGTCCAGCCAGGGTGAATAAGATATAAATCTCACCAACTGCTGGAAGGCCTGAAATGCAAGTGAGGGGAATTGAAAGCAATAAAGACCTATGGTGGGGAGTGACACAGAAAAGGGACACAATACATGGCATTTTAGGAGGGCCAGGATGATAACAAGATGGGCTGGAGTTCTGAGACAGACATGAGAGGAAGAGGTCCTTGCCTAACGTAGGAGTAATGAGGGGGAAAAAAAAACAGTTCTAAGAAAAAACTGTCAGAAATTAACCTATGAATATAGGATCCAGAGGATCTTTCAGGGGTCACATCAAATGTTACCTCTTCTGGAAAATTGTCAGGGAGCCCAGGGAACCCACTGTGCAGAATTATACACGCCTCAGTCTGTGTTCGTATAAAAATGTGTTCAGGCTACAAAAACACTCTTTCCAAATTATGATATACTCATTTTTTAAAATATGTTCCCTTTGCTCTCTTCTAGCTTTACCTTTAATCCCATAAAGTCTGGTATAAAAACATATGAGTGAGTGAATTCAGGTGTAAGGCCTCCTTACTGACATGCATGACTGCTCTTGGAACTTCTCCACTTCTCCATATACCCCTGATAAGGATAGTTTTTCCCTGAGGCCTCAGTGGCCCAGCCCTGGCTGCAAGAGTCCACGCTGAGTGCTGATCGGAGGATCATGTCTGAGGACAGCCGTTACCTGAAGCCATAGGACTGCACACAGGCATGCTCTGTTCTCTTCGCCTCATAGGCCTTCCAGCCCAAAGTCTCATCTCCCCTAATCACTTTCAACTTTGTAGGGAGTATGAGGATTAATTTACTTATTCATGAAAAGGCACTCAGAACAATGCCTAGGATTTTTTTTTTTTTTTTGGCTAAGATCAAGTGGTGGCTCAGGCGGAAAGCATCTGTCTACAAGGTGGGAGACCTGGGTTTGATCCCTGGGTCGGGAAGTTCCCTGGAGAAGGAAATGGCAACCCACTCCAGTACTCTTGCCTAGAAAATCCCATGGACGGAGGAGCCTGGTGTCCATGGGGTCGCAAAGAGTTGGACACAACTGAGCAACTTCATTTTTCTTTTTTTTTCTTTCTAATGAGTCTGAGCCATTGTTGTTGCTATTATTATTGATCTTGGTTAGGAGTTAGGAAGCTGATACACATGTGAAAAATTACATGGTCCTAAAGCTGAGAGCCTGAGCCTTCAAATAACCAGGAACAGAAAAGTATTAGCAACCTTGGGAACAGGACCGAATGTCAGGGCTCACCAGCAGTGGCTTCTGCTTCTCAATATAGCACACTCCCCTTCGTGGCCACTGAGTGACATCCCTTGGACGGAATGGGAGATCTTGCAGTCCCATCACATAGAGCTCTCAGGTCCCCAGCACTGTAGGTGCAGGCATCTTTGGATCATGAAGCAAGTTTCCCTTATAGAAGAGTGCCTGGCCTGGGAATCACTGAAGGCAGCTTCCTTCAGAGGAGTGGGTGACGTGTCCCATCCCCAGGGACAGGGGAGCCACTGACTACTGAACGAGTGTGGCCTATTTCAGTGAGGACATTGGAAGCACTGAGAAGCAACAGCAGGACTCACAACTCAGTTCTCCCTCCACTTGATGAGGGCTGCAGAACAGTCCCCACTCCTGCTCTCTGGACTCCTTGGAGATTTCAACAAGGTTATTCTAAATCCCTAATTAATAAAACAGGAAGCATCTCAAGTAATTACATGTAAAAAAAGAAACCAAGATGTGACCATATTCATACCCTGAGTTCATTCTGGTTACATCCACTTATGGGGCTTCCTAGGTGGTTCTAGTGGTAAAGAACCCACCTGCCCAAGCAGGAGACATGACAGACACGGGTTCGATCCCTGGGTCAGGAAGATCCCCTGGAGGAGGGCATGGCAATCCACTCCAGTATTCTTGCCTGGAGAATCCCATGGACAGAGGAGCCTGGCAGGCTACAGTCCATGGGGTCAGGAAAGAGTTAGACACAACCGAAGTGACTCAGCATGCACGCGTGCACATAGACTGCGGCACTGGACACCCTTGCAAGGCTTCTATAAGCACTTCTGAAGAGGAACAGATCTTCTGCAGATCATCGACCCTGCAGCTAGGGCTGCCTTTATTCATGTGGTCTGCAGCAGGGCTTGAGTATCGTGGCTGCAGATATTTGGCACATGGAGAGGGAGGGGCACCCTGAACACTACCGATATGAGAGACCTGCCACAGGGTGCCCTTCTTCCCTGTAAAGAATGTTGTTGGAAACTCTGCATTTGTAACAGCAAGTGCAGAAATTAATGTCCTATTCTAATGAAATCTAACAACCCTCATAGGACTCCAACTCTGAGAAACAGAAGAGGGTGACATTTACATGGCTGTCCTATCCACTAGCTCCCACCTCCTAAGCATCTCCTTCTTACTAGCCTAGAGGTGGTAAAGATTTCTGCAGATTCCTCTGAGAGGGGCATCAGTTAGATATCAAGGTACTCTCAAGCCTCTCAGAGCCTCAAAGGCATCAGACCTTCACTCAAACCAAAGTTTGAGTTTGACCATTGTAACCAGTTCAGTTCAGTTCAGTTCAGTCGCTCAGTCATGTCCAACTCTTTGTGACCCCATGTATCGCAGCATGCCAGGCCTCCCTGTCCATCACCAACTCCCACAGTTCACTCACACTCACATCCATCGTGTCCGTGATGCCATCCAGCCATCTCATCCTGGGTCATTCCCTTCTCCTCCTGCCCCCAATCTCTCCCAGCATCAGAGTCTTTTCCAATGAATCAACTCTTCGCATGAGGTGACCAAAGTACTGGAGTNCCTTGACGTACTCCTTTTCCTATTTGGAACCAGTCTGTTGTTCCATGTCCAGTTCTAACTGTTGCTTCCTGACCTGCATATAGATTTCTCAAGAGGCAGGTCAGGTGGTCTGGTATTCCCATTACTTTCAGAATTTTCCACAGTTTATTGTGATCCACATAGTCAAAGGCTTTGGCATAGTCAATAAAGCAATACACACCAATTTTAGAGATTATGTTTTATCTCTCTCTATATATATCTATATCTATATATCTAAATATAGATATAGATATATATAGTATGGCCCAATAATCCTAGACCTTTATCACCTTTATCTTTTGTGCTGAAAAGAGAAGTCTTTTGGAATTAGCTAGAACAGACACACCCTAGAATGAAATCTCAGAATGCAATATCTTGATCTGGGCATTTAAAATGAATTCCCAAGATAGCTTTACAGAGTACTGCTTGACAGTATACTGTTGTGAAATTTATTCTGGAATGACTGCAAGGAATTTGCCATACCAATTTGTTTGAGAAGACAAGCTGTTCCAT
Organism: Redunca redunca; assembly: GCA_006410935.1. NCBI lineage: Eukaryota > Metazoa > Chordata > Mammalia > Artiodactyla > Bovidae > Redunca > Redunca redunca. The sequence continues at coordinate 136,636 of SJYQ01001864.1, read as the reverse complement.
GGTGTTCATCAGAATAATGCACCTTCCCCAAAGATGGTCAAAACATAATCCCTAGGACTTGTGATTAGGCTAGTCAAGGCTATGGTTTTTCCTGTGGTCATGTATGGATGTGAGAATTGGACTGTGAAGAAGGCTGAGCGCCAAAGAATTAATGCATTTGAACTGTGGTGTTGGAGAAGACTCTTGAGGGTCCCTTGGACTGCAAGGAGATCCAACCAGTCCATTCTGAAGGAGATCAACCCTGGGATTTCTTTGGAAGGAATGATGCTAAAGCTGAAGCTCCAGTACTTTGGACACCTCATGTGAAGAGTTGACTCACTGGAAAAAAACTCTGATGCTGGGAGAGATTGGGGGCAGGAGGAGAAGGGGACGACCCAGGATGAGATGGCTGGATGGCATCACGGACACGATGGACGTGAGTGTGAGTGAACTGTGGGAGTTGGTGATGGACAGGGAGGCCTGGCATGCTGCGATTCATGGGGTGGCAAAGAGTCGGACACGACTGAGCGACTGAACTGAACTGAACTGTGATTAGGCTGCCTTATATGGCAAAAGGGGCTTTGCCCAAAGCATCCTTTGACTACGGTTAAGGACCCTGAGGTGGGGAGATTATCCTAGATTATCTGGGTAGGCGAAACTTGTTCAGTTGTCATCAAAGGCCAATGTGACCACATAAAAATGGACAGAGAGATGTAGTGTTGCTGGCTTTGAAGACGGAAAAGGGGTCCACAAGCCAAGGAATGAGGGCAGCCTCTAGAAGCTGGAAAAGACAAAGAAATAGATCCTTCCCTGGAGACTCCAGAAGGAATGCAGACCTGCTGACACATATTAATTTTAGCCCCGTGAGGCCGTTATCAGACCTCCGACCTTCAGAACTATAAGATAAATTTGTGTTGCTGTAAGCAAGTGTGTTGTAAGGCATTACAGCAGCAATTAAAAAATATAATGTACCCAGGCAAAAGGCAGCAGATCTAAAAGTCATGTGTAAGTTCCCCAAGCTGCTCATGCATCCACATGCTAGACTCTGCTTATCCCTAAATTCCAGCCTGTATCTATGCTCAGGTCAGCTTCTCTCCCTCCTTAATCCCCTCCTGGATTCCAGCTCACTTAATTGTGTACCTAAGCACACGTGTGTTGCTCGACTCTCCAAGCTCATCTTGTCTTAAGGACACACGGAACCTATTTGCTTTGTCTCCCCAAATCCCTTTTAGGACATAGTGAACACAAATATATCTACCTGAGGGCTGGGTGTCATTGTATTTTGAGTGCCCTAAAAATTTGTTGATGTCGTTCAGTCGCTAAGTCATGTCTGACTCTCTTCGTCCCCATGGACTGCAGCACGCCAGTCTCCTCTGTCCTTCAATATCTCCCGGAGTTTGCTCAAACTCATGTCCATTGAGTCGGTGATGCTGTCCAACCATCTCATCCTCTGCCCAATAAATAAGAATTTTTCCCACCCATGTTTGAGAAAGAAACATTTCTGCTTCGTCACTTATTAATCACTTATTAAAACAGACTGAAAACATGGCTTGAGTTCCACAGACAAAAGGTCTTGCTAACACTGTGTGTTCTCCACTCCCTAAGTCCAGAGCTGCCCATGGAAGAGAAGTTCCAGTCAGTAGAACAGAAATGCTTATTCAGGACTGCAGTCTCACACTGGCCCAGGACAGAGGAGGAGGAGAGAGGACAGTCCCCCAATAAGTGAAACATTTAGAATAAATGGATTCAGATCTCCAGGGTTTCAGAATTTCCTTTGAACTCCTGTCATTTCAATGGGGGTATAAAATAGGATTTGTGGTTTCTGACACTTATTTTTCATTGCACATTTGTATTGGAATTTTATTTTTTGTTCCTTTTGATCACTGTAGGATGAGAGTAAGGTTTATAAACCCTTCCCAGGTGTGATTTTCTTGAGTCATGACCTTCAGTACTCCTTAATACATTTTGCAGGGGGCAGGACAGGTGTTTTGGAGCACGAGAAACAGCACTAGAGAAGGTCAAGTCTGTACTCTTCCCACGTGGTCTCTGGAAAATAATTTCACCTCCCTCAACCCCAGGCCCCTCATTTGAAAAAACTAACCACACCTCATATGCCAGCATCTCAGAGATGGTTGTGAGGGTTAGGTGAAATCCCACACACAGAGCACTTTGAACTTGGAAGGCATTTATAAGTATTATGTATTGTTTCTATGAAATCAGAAGTTATTAAATGCTTACCAAATTAGACCATAAAGTGACCTAAAAAAGGTAGTATAAATGGAAGGTATAAGATACACAAAACCTGTCATCAATTAAACAAATATTCAAATTTTCCACAAGGGGTACCAAGAGGCCATTAGCTTTACAATACATAATATTATTACTTAAAACATGAACGCATTTTATGGGATTATATATTTTTATGACAGAACTTACATGATTGCTGCATGTCTTGTATCGAATATTCTGCCCTTCACAATTCCTGTGGGGGAAAAGAAAATATGGATTTCATGGAAATTGCAAGGAGGGGGAAAAAAGGGAAAAACAAGGCACCTGTAAAACTTTTATTCATGAACACTGACTCAAAGATTCAAAGTTTAAATTCTAAGAAATAACTTAGGAATCAGGAGGCCAAAAAGTCTCATAGAACCGTCACAATAGTGAATTCTTTAGCTGAATTCACGTAATAGTATTACTTAAGCACAGTTTTAACCCTAGGGTTCATATAACCACTGAAATTAATAGTATTATAGTATTGTGTATAGTGTGTGTATGTGTGTGTGTGCGCATGCATGCACACATGCACGCACACACGCGTCTGTATAATGTGTGCATATATGTTTTTGTTTTTTTTTTTTCCCTATGAAAAGGAAAGGAAAGGTACTGGCAGAAGCATTTTGTGTAGCACCCCTCTGTGGGAGAATTTCTCTTCCTTACTTGCTGAGGTCACCAAGTTAACTGGGCCCTCTATAACCTCCCTCTCTAATCAAAACAACCATCTCATTTATATGTGAAATCTAAAATATGACACAAATGAACATATCTATGAAACAGAAACTGACTCAAAGACAAGGAGAATGGACTTAATGTTTGCCAAGGTAGGGCAGTTGGGAAGAGTGAACTGGGAGCTTGGGATTAGCAGATGCCAACTAGTATATATAGGACGGATAAAGAACAAGGTCGGACTATAGCACAGGGAATTATATTCAATATCTATGATAAACCATATGGAAAAGAATATAAAAAATAATTAAATATGCATAACTGAGTCACCATGCTGAAGGGCAGAAGTTACATTGTAAATCAACTATACCTCAATAAAGTTTAAAAAGCAAAAAAATTTTAAAGCATAATTCCTAAAAAACAAAAAGTTTCCTAATGCATTGAACAGGTATATTTAATCATATTTTCATATGTTACTACATTCACATTAACTGTGAAAATAGTCTAAAGAAATACAACTGTCTCTGCCAGGAATTAGCTTGTGGCAATGCTTATATTTTACTTCAGCCACTGGTCTTACTAAACAAACGCTACAAAATAGTGTTGGGGCAACTTTCTTAGACTTACCAATATTGTAGGGTCTGAAGTCATATCCCCATATACATACAGGTTTGAGAATCCAGGATGACCACCACACACACTCCCCTCTCCCCTCCAGCCACTTGCTCTGGGACCCTGCACTCATCTGTCAGGCAGACTTTCCTTCTGGACATCTGGAATTCCATCTGGCAGGTCCCCTCCTCAGTGTAGGGCTTGCTGCTCTACATTCTCTATATACATTAACTCCTTAAGATAACTCACCTGTAAACTTTTCCAACTTTTCCATGGAGTTTTTACCCTTTATGTTTCCTTGGCCCATTCAATGGCAAATTTGGAGCCAGAAAAGCTAAACAAAGGCTTAACTCCTAATCTTGAAATAAAAGTCAATTGTCACTATCTCATTTGTTTTAGAATAGTTAATCTGGGAAGAACAGAACTGCTACAAATTGAGTCCAAAGAGATCATTTTTTTTTTCTTTGCTGGTGTGATTTAAATATGAGCCTATATGAAATGACTGAACCAGTCTATGTCAGCAATATATAACTCACTGCATACCCTTTCTGACGATTCTATTTTTATCAACTATAAAAAGAATAAGTGAAAACTAATAATGTGCCAAGAAGTATAGAGGATGAAAATATATCATTAAAAAAATCCCATCATCAAGACCTTTACCCTTAACATTTTAGCATTTCATCTTCCAGTGTTTCTGCTATAATTTATTTATAGATTTATTTATAGCCAATTCAACTATATATTCAGTTAATTTAATATTATAACCATATTCTTGTTTTATTAATAATTCCCTGGAAAAACTGTTTAATGACTACATAATAAACCATTATAAATACATTACTTGTCTTGTAGTTTTGCATTTGAATTTTTAAAAATTGTGGTAAAATACACATCACATAAAATCTACAATCCTAACCAATTTTAAGTATACTATGCAAAACTGTAAGTATATTCACACTGTTGTACAGACAGTGGGCTTCCCTGATGGCTCAGAGAGTAAAGAAGCTGCCTGCAATGTAGGAGACCCAGGTTCCATCCCTGGGTGGGGAAGATCCCCTGGAATAGGAAATGGCAATTCACTCCAGTATTCTTGCCTGGAGAATCCCATGGACAGAGGAGCCTGATGGGCTATAGTCCATGGGATCACAGAGAGTCAGGCATGACTGAGCAACTAACACACACACAACACACACACACACATTAACTTTTGTAGGCACTTGCGCTGTCTCTGGTTTTTCCCTTTTAAAATTTATGTACAGTAAAATTCACTTTTGCGGTGGTTCACAATTCCATGAGATTTAACAAACCTATACAGTTGTGTAAGCACTGCCACAATCAACATGTGGAACAGATCCATCATCCCATAAATGCCCTCAGGTTGCCCCCCTGTAGCCAACTTCTCTCCCCACTCAGTTCCTGGCAGTCATTGACTTGTTTTCTGCCCCCATTAACTTTACCTTATCCTGTAAATGGAATCACACAGTATATAGTCTTTTGACTATATCCATCCATGTTGATGTGTGTACCCGAAGTTCACTCCTTAACTGCTGAACAGTATTCCACTGTGTGTATCACACAATTTACCTATTCACCAGCTGGATATTTGGATTGTTTCCAGCTTTTAGCAATTATAAACACAAATGTTATAAACATTCACACACAGGTTTTATGTGAACAGAACTTCAGTTCCTGGGTAAATACTCATAAACAAGATAGCTGAGTCTCCTTATTTTATATAATAATTTTCTGCTAAATATTTTTATGCTTCCATTTTTGTTCAAATTTGGGATACATATCTAGAAATGGGTAACAAATACCAGTTTCATCTTATGACTCTTTCATGCATGCATTTTTAACTCTTGGTTGGCTAAGTATTATTTGACTTGGTTGTTTCTTCAAGAAGGGTAAATGTCTCCCACATTACTGAACTTTGTATTTCACATAGGAAAGGTAACGCTGCAAGATCTATTACTTTGTTCATGATCCTTTCCCCTCAAAACTGTAGACATGCTTTATTGACCTTTGACATTTAGACGTGCAGAAGACAAGTCTGAGTTTTATTCTATTATACATGTATTTTATTTTTTTGTGGAAGCATATAGTGTTTTGTTTCATTAACATTTCAAGCAAAAACACAGTTATGGTGTACCTATTAATAGTCGTGTATTTATTTTCGTCTATTTTGACTAAAAATGTTTGGCCTTTTTGATTGGAATACTCAGGGTCTTTATTTTCAGTGTTGTATATTATTCTCAGAATACAATTTTGATTACTCTCTTGTTCCAAGAATATTTGTAATTCTTAAGTGCTGTGCAGCTTGTGGTATCTTAGTTCCCTGAGCAGGGACTGAACCTGGGCCACGGCAGTGAACATGAAAGCCTGGAATCCTAACCACAAGGTCACCAGGGAACAAGTCTGATACACTTTTTCTTTCTTTGCAATCCTTCATGAACTCACCCTTCTCCATCTCCATCTCAAACCACCCTCACCTTACTTTCTGTTTTAACTGCAGCTTGTATCCTAGTCTCTTCATATCTGTTTTCTGGAAGATGCAATCCCTAATGCAAGTTAGAAAACATACGGGAGAAAGACATTTTGGAGTGAAATGAAGAGCACTACAGCTCCCTCCAAAAGCATTACCTAAATGATAGTTCCATTTCTGAACTGAAATACAGATGAAGTACCCAATGTTCATTTGGCTACCTTTTTATTTTTTTGGTCTTAATTTATTATATTTAAAAATGTATACATGTGTACATTCCCTTATACATTTTGAAGATGAACGTTATAAAACTAAACCTATAGCATTAGAGTTACAGACCTCATCCTGGTTGAGAATTACCAATCTAAGATCCAAAGAGCAGAATTCAATAATGATAAGATTAAGTTGTCTTTGAGGTATATGCTGGTTTTAGAAAAGGCAGAGGAACCAGAGATCAAATTGCCAACATCCACTGGATCATCGAAAAAGCAAGAGAGTTCCAGAAAAATCTATTTCTGCTTTATTGACTATGCCAAAGCCTTTGACTGTGTGGATCACAATAAACTGAAAAATTCTGAAAGAGATGGGAATACCAGACCACCTGACCGGCCGCTTGAGAAACCTGTATGCAGGTCAGGAAGCAACAGTTAGAACTGGACATGGAACAACAGACTGGTTTCAAATTGGGAAAGGAGTACGTCAAGACTGTATATTGTCACCCTGCTTATTTAACTTATATGCAGAGTACATCATGAGAAACACTGGGTGAGAGGAAGCACAAGCTGGAATCAAGATTGCTGGAAGAAATATCAATAACCTCAGATATGCAGATGACACCACCCTTATGACAGAAAGAGAAGAAGTTAACTAAAGATCCTCTTGATGAAAGTGAAAGAAGAGAGTAAAAAGTCAGCTTAAAGCTCAACATTCAGAAAACTAAGATCATGTCATCCAGTCTTATGGCAAATAGATGGGGAAACAGTGGAAACAGTGTCAGACTATTTTGGGGGGCTCCAAAATCACTGCAGATGGTGATTGCAGCCATGAAATTAAAAGACGCTTACTCCTTGTAAAGAAAGTTATGACCAACCTAGATAGCATATTCAAAAGCAGAGACATTACTTTGTCAACAAAGGTCCATCTAATCAAGGCTATGGTTTTTCCAATAGTCATGTATGGATGTGAGAGCTGGGCTATAAAGAAAGGTGAGCGCTGAAGAATTGATGCTTTTGCACTGTGATTTTGGAGAAGACTCTTGAGAGTCCCTTGGACTGCAAGGAGATCCAACCAGTCCATCCTAAAGGAGATCAGTCCTGGGTGTTCATTGGAAGGACTGATGTTGAAGCTGAAACTCCAATACTTTGGCTACCTGATGTGAAGAGCTGACTCATTTGAAAAGAGCCTGATGTTGGGAAAGATTGAAGACAGGAGGAGAAGGGGACAACAGAGGATGAGATGGTTAGATGGCATCACTGACTCAATGGACAAGTTGGGTAGACTCCAGGAGTTGGTGATGGACAGGGAGGCCTGGCGTGCTGTAGTTCATGGGGTCCCAAAGAGTCGGACACAACTGAATGACTGAACTGAATTGAACTGAGGTATATGGAGGCAATAAATTAAACTAATTCAGCCTTTTGCTGAGTGGCACTCCTAAGAGTTTTAATGTCTGTTCCAATTTTCAAACAATGAATTAGGTTATATTTTATCAGTTATACATTCATTCATTTAATCAAAACTATTTGAGTACAATATATGTATTAGACATAGGGCTGAGTACTGGTGATACAGAAATGAATGCAAATTGTTATTGAGCTAAAAAGTAAAGATACAGCTCTAAATCGATGTGATGAGTTTAATAATTAGCTATACATGGGACCTATAGAGACAAGAATCCAGGTATATAGTTCTCTTGATTGTTCACTGAAAACGTCTTTCTATATTATCACAATAGGCTGATCCAGTCTCAGTATTTTCTAACACTGTATATTTCCATCTTTGTGACTCATCAAAGGTATAAATTAAAATTTATTAAACTCCCAACCAGGATACATTAAATTTTAAACATTCCAGAAGCACCAAACTGGGGGTCTGGCAGGGAAAATTTATGAGGGAGGAGAACTCTCTTTCTTGGTCAAAAGGATACGACTCCATTCTCCTGGGAAACAACAGCCAGGCCAGTGGACAAGGTTATCTACTTACATGACTCATTTCATTGTGTTTATTATGTGTGGATAAAGGGAGAAAATAAATTATAGAAAAAAGTGAAAGGATAATTTGAAGTACTCTGGGTTTTGTTTTTTTTTTTTTTTTTTGGAAAGGCCCCAACTGAGGAAAGCTAACAGATTAGGGAGTTCAGTTCAGTCACTCAGTTGTGTCTGACTCTTTGCAACCACATGAACCGCAGCATGCCAGGCCTCCTTGTCCATCACCAACTCCTGAAGTCTACCCAAACTCATGTCCATTGAATCAGTGATGCCATCCAACTACCTCATCCTCTGTTATCCCCTTCTCCTCCTGCCCTCAATCTTTCCCAGCATCAGGGTCTTTTCAAATGAGTCAGCTCTTCGCATCAGGCGGCCAAAGTATTGGAGTTTCAGCTTCAACATCAGTCCTTCCAATGAACACCCAGGACTGATCTCCTTTAGGATGGACTGGTTGGATCTCCTTGCAGTCCAAGGGACTCTCAAGAGTCTTCTCCAAAATCACAGTGCAAAAGCATCAATTCCTCAGCGCTCAGCTTTCTTTATAGTCCAGCTCTCACATCCATACATGACTATTAGAAAAACCATAGCCTTGATTAGATGGACCTTTCTTGACAAAGTAATGTCTCTGCTTTTTAATATGCTGTCTAGGTTGGTCATAACTTTCCTTCTAAAGAGTAAGCGTCTTTTAATTTCATGGCTGCAATCACCATCTGCAGTGATTTTGGAGCCCCAAAAAATAAAGTCTGACAAAATTGTTTCCACTGTTTCCCCATCTATTTGCCATGAAGTGACGGGACGAGATGTCATGATCTTTGTTTTCTGAATGTTGAGCTTTAAGCCAACTTTTTCACTCTCCTCTTTCACTTTCAAGAGGATCTTTAGTTCTTCTTCACTTTCTGTCATAAGGGTGGTGTCATCTGTATATCTGAGGTTATTGATATTTCTTCAGGCAATCTTGATTCCAGCTTGTGCTTCATCCAACCCAGCGTTTCTCATGATGTACTCTGCATGTAAGTTAAATAAGCAGGGTGACAATATACAGCTTTGACATACTCCTTTTCCTATTTGGAACCAGTCTGTTGTTCCATGTCCAGTTCTAACTGTTGCTTCCTGACTCACATATAGGTTTCTCAAGAGGCAGGTCAGGTAGTCTGGTATGCCCATCTCTTTCAGAATTTTCCACACAGTCACAGTTTATTTAGATCACAGTTTACTGTGATCCAAAGAGTCAACGGCTTTGGCATAGTCAATAAAGCAGAAATAGATGTTTTTCTGGAACTCTCTTGCTTTTTCAATGATCCAGTGGATGTTGGCAATTTGATCTCTGCTTCCTCTGCCTTTTCTAAAACAAGCTTGAACATCTGGAAGTTCATAGTTCACATATTGCTGAAGCCTGGCTTGGAGAATTTTGAGCATTACTTTACTAGCGTGTGAGATGAGTGCAACTGTGCGTTAGTTTGAGCATTCTTTGGCATTGCTTTTCTTTGGGATTGGAATGAAAACTGACCTTTTCCAGTCCTGTGGCCACTGCTGAGTTTTCCAAATGTGCTGGCATATTGAGTGTAGCACTTTCACAGTATCATCTTTAAGGATTTGAAACAGCTCAACTAGAATTCCATCACTTCCACTAGCTTTGTTTGTAGAGATGCTTCCTAAGGCCCACTTGACTTTACATTAAGAATGTCTGGCTCTAGGTGAGTGATCACACCATCATAATTATTTGGGTCGTGGAGATCTTTTTTGTACAGTTCTTCTGTGTATTCTTGTCACCTCTTCTTAATATCTTCTGCTTGTGTTAGGTCCATACCATTTCTGTTCTTTACTGTGCCCATCTTTGCATGAAATGTTCCCTTAGTATCTCTAATTTTCTAAGAGATTTCTAGTCTTTCCCATTCTATTGTTTTCCTCTATTTCTTTGCATTGATGGCTGAGGAAGGCTTTCTTATCTCTCTTTGCTATTCTTTGGAATCCTGCATTCAAATGGGTGCTGCTGCTAAGTCACTTCAGTTGTGTCCAACTCTGTGCGACCCCAGAGATAGCAGCCCACCAGGCTCCCCCATCCCTGGAATTCTCCAGGCAAGAACACTGGAGCGGGTTGCCATTTCCTTCTCCAATGCATGAAAGTGAAGTCGCTCAGTCGTGTCCTACTCTTATCGACCCCATGGACTGCAGCCTACCATGCTCCTCTGTCCATGGGATTTTCCAGGCAAGAGTACTGGAGTGGGTTGCCATTGCCTTCTCCGTCAAATTGGTTTATCTTTCCTTTTCTCCTTTGCTTTTTCTTCTCTTCTTTTCACAGCTATTTGTAAAGTGATAACCAAAATCTTCTTGTATCATGCTCACTTATAACCCTAGAATGCTTTTGATTCTAATTTCAAAATTAGGGAGGGAAATTATAAACCATGGTTTAAGATTGTATTTGAATTGATTTTAATACGGGAATAGAAAAACTGTGGAAACTTACAAAGAGTGACTTTTTTTTAAAGTGTATTAGAACTTCAGAAATAATTTTTCAGATGCATTTTTAGTAACTGTTTCATTTTAGTGATTTAAATGAAAAACAAAACTAATTTTGAAAAACTTAACACTGAAAGGAAAGCACTTATTTGCAGGTGGCAGCTATGGTTATGTCTCATAACTACTGGTTATGACCATATGGTTTGGGTCTATACCCCAGTGCCATCTGCTATATCCTAATTGCGAGGCTCTAACTGGACTCTTGAATGTTGGGCCTGAAAATCTAAACCTAAAATATAAGTGTATCTCTACTAAAAATCCCACTACAACTGAAGCAAAGTGATATGAAAAAAGAGCATTTTATTTCATGAATTCTCAAAATATAAAGTACCATTTTAGACACATTCCTTCTCCAATGACTTTTTATGGTAAACCTATCATGTACTAGGATGTGGATATAAGGATACAGGAAGGTTATCTCTTGGTTCCCATAATAAGTCAGTAGTAAGGGTTTTTAAACTCAAGTATCTGGTGGACATTTTTCACATCCTACTTCACTTTGTCCAACTGAACACATGCTGAACCCCCAATGACTGGCCTATATTGATGTGGCATGCTTTGGTTACAATTTAGCATGAAAATGAATGGCCACTTTATGAAGAGGAATAAAGTAAAATGCAAGTTATTTTAAAGCTAAGGACACTGAAGTTCTAATTCCCCAAGCAGGAACCTGCCAGCTTATTCTGGAAATAATTCCTTTGGCTCAAAGCAGCTGAGCTGCAGAAATATGACTTCCAAGTTTTTAATTTCATTCTAATTATTATTTGTAAGAGCTAATGGTTATCAGGAGTATATAAAAATTCAAGAACATCATTTCACAATTATGTATTTTCTATCCATTACAACATTCATAACACCCTGAAATTGAAGATTTTTGAAGCCATAAATTTTATGAATATATAAAAAACATATGTTGATTCCACATGAGGATACAGTAAAAACATTAATAAAATTTCCCTGGAGTTTATAGCACTATAATTTATTGCATTCATTTGCTGATATATCGACTCAAATACTAGTGTCTTAAAAACTAACAAGCATATGTTTTGAAGAATAGAAATATATTAATTTTTTAAACCAGTAGTTAACTTAAACCTGTCTTTCCCATGGTTGGCACTTGACTAGAATATCAAATTGCAAATTTCTGCAAGCAAAAGAGACATTCTGGCTGGCATATGGTCCACAGTGCAAAAGAACTATGTGTATTTAAATGTAATCAAATTCTGAAATAACTTTATCCACAAAGAAATACATAAGCAAAATAGCCACACTCATGTCCTTTCCTAAATCATGAATTTAAAGGACACTGACAAAAAGAGAAGGCACTGAAATGCTTTCTAAAACTTCGGGATAGCTTTCTGTTGGTTTTTATTTAACCACCTCCGCATACCTCTTCCAAGAAAAGTTGACCACAAAAGCTCAATATTTATGAAGATTTAATGAGTCTCTAAGGCTGTTCAAGAATAAGGAGACCTGATAAGCTTTCCAGGGGAAGTAGATTTCTTTCTTAATAATCTCAGCGTACTTCCAAAATTACAGTGAAATGTCTCAATATGCGAGTAGGTACATAAGGTTTGGGGCTGCCTAAAAGGTGCGGAGCAGGAATGACAGAATTATTCATGACCCTGCTGCCTTTCCTCTGAAATAATCTAATTTAATTTTTATGGAGAGAAATGATGTTACTGCCCCTGTTTTTTTTTTTTATCAGAGTCATGGAAAGAGTGAGTATATCACAGGCCTGGCCTTGTATCAGGAGCTAAGCTGAGAACATAGATCCCCTCATCACACCCTTGTCTTCCTATAAACATCCCATAACACACTACACTCTCATTTAACTTTTTTTCTTTCTTATATTTGGTAAAGAATCTTCCCTACTTTCAAATATGTATCCAAATTGGATGAGCTCAATTCAGTTCAGTTCTGTCGCTCAGTTGTGTCCGACTCTTCAGGGAGCAAGAAAAAATTTGGAGAATCTCAGGACCAAATGTAAATTTTAAAATACAGGTTAAGATGTGTACATAAACAGACTAAAAAATACTGCATAAGTCCTAAAAAAAAAAAACTAATTCAAGAATGGTGACTTGAAATACAATAGCAATATTTAGGATAAAACTATTTTGGGGTCTCTACAATTATTTGTGCAATATTTTAGGTCCAGAAAAATGTCAGAAGGATGCGAACTCATGTCTACACCAGTAAGCTTCATCATTTCTTAAAAGTTTTCTTCAGATTTAAGAAACGTGTCATTACAAATTTGGTGGAAGCCCCCTGCCAAACCTCCTCAATCCTATTCCCCTGCCTCTCGCCCCTTGGTGAGAAGTAACCAAGTAAATGGCATCATAGTTTACATAACCTTCCACAGCTTGATTTTTTTGTCTCAACACTATGTTTCTGAAAATATCCATGTTGATAGATGCAATTCTAACCCATCCATTTTTATGACTCTAGAGTAATCTAATTTATAAATACAGCTCAAATTCATCAATCCTTTTTATTTATTGATTGATTTTCTTAAAAGTATATGAAGGTTTATGTTGGTTCTGCAATGACCAATCTTACACTGTCACCTAGGGTACTACATTTGCAGGCTTCCCTGGTGGCTCAGCAGTAAAGAATACATCTGCAATACAGGAGACATGGGTTCTATGCCTGGATCAGGAAGATCCCCAAAGGAAATGGAAACCCTGTCCAGTACTCTTGCCTGGGAAATCCCATGGACAGAGGAGCCTGGCAGGCTACAGTCCAAAGAGTCACAAATAGTCAGATACAACTGAGTGACTCAGAAACAACAACAAAGTATACATTTGCACTAGTTTCTTAGGATACATACTCTAGTGGGTCTGTTCTGTTGTGGGCATTTACAGCTTCACGAGTACCAGATAATGACACACTGTCCTTTAAAGTGGGAATACCAATTTTCATTTCGATTAGTAGTGCAGAAAAATTCTTGTTTTTATATATCAAGGCCAATACTTGGCATTTTTAAACTGAAAAGTTTCCCAGTTTGAAGAATATGGAATATCTCACTTTTTATTTTTTGCATTTTTGTTGTTGGGTTAATATTTTCGTGTTTTAGACTATGCAAGTTCCCCTTCTGTGAATTTCCTGTTCATATCCTTTTCCCATTCTTCTACTAGTTTGCTTTTGTTTTATTGTATTTCAGTATCTCATACACTAATTCCTTTTGGTTATATTCATTATCAAGGTTTTCTTCCACTCTATGCTTTTCTTTCTTTTTTCTTTTTTTGGCCAAAACACAGGACATGCATGCAGGATCCTAGTTCCCTCACCAAGGATCAAACCCCGACCCCTGCAGTGGAAGTGCAGTGTCTTAACCACTGGACCACCAGGGTAAGTCCCTATAGTATATATTTTTATGATACAGAGGTGTTCGCTTAGTCTGCTTGAATTTATAAATATTTTCCTTTGTAACTTATGCCCTTTGTGTCTTAGTTAAGGACACAAAGCTCACCCAGAGATCATACAGATATTCTATATAGTCTTCTTCAAGATTCGCTTTTCATAAGCAGATTTTAATCTACCTGGAATTTATTCTTTAATGGATTGACATTTTCCAATATTTTCCCTTTGGATATTAATAATCATATTTGAACCCCACGTATGGAATATTCATCCTTTCTCCACCACTTTTTAAATTGCCATAAGGTTGACATTCAGTCAATACAGAACACTTCTTGTGCTGAGGGATCACAAGGATCCCTCAAACCGTCTTCTCTAGTGTGTACCTTCTTTCCACCCACCCCACCTCTTCTTTAATACCAGGCAATTACGGGTGTGTTCTACGTTTCTATAATCTTTGCATTTCAAGAATATTACCTACAGTTCCGGCAGGGAGTGCGGTGAGAAACGGAGGGCGGCCTTCAACCCGGCGCCCTCCAGGTCCTCTGGCCTCCGGTGGGCATGCGAATTAGGGGCCTCCAGGCCGGGACCTCCTGAGGGCGGGAGAACCAGGGGCCCCTGGGCCGGGACCCCCGGTGGGTAGGTGAACTGGGGGGGCGCACTCAGTCGGACAGGCTGGGCTGTGTCTTGCGGTGCCCCAGAGCTCTCACCACCGCCACCCACTGGAAGCCGCAGCAAACCTCACCCTCACCCTCACCTCAGCAGCCTGATGGCGGCGGCCGCTCAGAGCCCGGATCTCGCTGACCAACCACCCGGTTTCTTGGCCCAAGGCTGCAGGGCTTAGGCCAAGCCTCTGCCAGGAAACCGCACGGATTGAGTACCTGAGGTGACCGCTCACCGCGTGGGGCTGACAAAGGCTTTAACGACACGGAAGGTGAGCGGAGCCGCGGTGGGTGTCGGGTAGAAATAACGGTTCTGCGGTTGGTGGTGATTCTACCAAGACCTTGACGTCGAAAGATACTAATAGAAATGATGGAATAACTCACCCCATGCAGCCAATAGTTACTGCCCATTGCAATTTGGGAAGATATACTGTCCATTTATAGAAAGCCTGTGTCTATAATATGAAAAAGCTGCTCTCAACTTTCCCCTCAACCTTTCAAAAGAAAACTGTATCTAGGTCTTCTAGATGCAAAGAGGTGGCTGAAGTATGATAAAGTCAAGTTATAAAATCACCTATCTTGTAAATGCCCTTTTTTCTTTTTTAAACCATAGAAAAGACGTCTTCTGGAAATGATATTTCTAAATGAAGTTGTTTGACCACCTCTAGAAGCGACCTCAGTAGCCCCCAAGGTCCACATTTGCCCAGTGGGTTAGAGGACATGGAATGGATGACACTTGAGGAATAAAGCAGATTCTAGAGCAGACTGGCCATCCTTAGAAAACATTTCCATATTATAACCATTGTTTTGTGTGTGCGTTTTATTCCTCACTACTGTATAAATATAGTTGACAATAAGTACTTTTCGGCAAAATCTCGTCTTTCTAACGGAGAAAGCAATGGCAACCCACTCCAGTACTCTTGCCTGGCAAATCCCATGGACGGAGGAGCCTGTAGGCTGCAGTCCATAGGGTCCCTAGGAGTCGTACACAACTGAGCAACTTCACTTTCACTTTTCACTTTCATGCACTGGAGAAGGAAATGGCAATCCACTCCAGTGTTCTTGCCTGGAGAATCCCAAGGACGGGGGAGCCTGGTGGGCTGCCCTCTCTGGGGTTGCACAGAGTCTCTGGGGTTGCACAGAGTCGGACACGACTGAAGTAGCAGCAGCAGCAGCAGTCTTTCTAAATGTTCTTAAGTCCTTATATATGTTAAAACTAGAAGTAGTAAAAAGACATTTTGTAAACATCTTTATGTTAAAATTCCTTTGAAATATTGTTGGCGGGGGGTGGTTTTGGCCAAACCACCCCTTTGAACATTGCATTCATTGTATCTATGTACTGGTTGAAGGCTGGGATGTCGGGGGAAGAAGGAAATGCAAAGAGCTCCTGGCAAGACTAAGCACTGTGTTTTTTATGTTTGTGCATCTTATTTCACTTTGCTGTGTATACAGTGTATATAAGGGACAAGTGAGTTCTAATTTACAACATTTAGTCTTTCTAGATGTTAAAGAGATTGCTAGTGTAGGACAGAAATAGAGTTAGTAAATTAACATTTTGTACATTTTGTGTGAAAATTTCCAGGGAAGATTGTCTTCTGAAAATTTGAGCTTTATTGCCCTCTGGGTTAGTGGAGCGGGGAGACATGGGAGGGGGGTTGGTCTTAGGCTAGAATGCCTATATTTTGAAGATATTTTCAGATTATAACTGTTTCATGTGCACAGTTTATTCAAGACTGCTCTGAACATAGTGGACAAATGAAGTCCTTATTTGAAACATCTAGTCCGTCTAGATGTTTAGAAGTGCCTGACATAGGTTAAATGCAGAAATCATAAAATATCATTTTGTAAATATCTTTTCGCTCAAATTCATAGGAACTATTGTCTTTGCGAGTATTGAATGTTAAACCACCTCCATGAGCAAGTATACTGTTGTCTGTATTTGTTCTGTGGTTTGGAAGAGGTGGGAGAGAAAGAACTGCAAAAGGTAATATGCTAGTGTGTTCATACCTGGACATATTCAGACCAAACCATTTTCTGTATGTTATATGCATTTGGTTTGGTGGTGTATATAATGGACAAATGAGTCCTAATTTTGCAACATCTAGTTTCCAGATTGAACGCAGGAGGAGAAGGGGATGACAGAGGATGAAATGGTTGGATGGCATCACCGACTGAATGGACATGAGTTTGAGCAAACTCCAGGAGGTGGTGAAGGACAGGGAAGCCTGGCATGCTGCAGTCCATGGGGTCACAAAACATTGGACACTACTGAGCAACTAAACAATAACAAAGCCTCTACTTTTGTAAACATCTTTTTATTAAAATTCCTATGAAATATTGTTGTTTGAGGGGTGTGGCCAAACCACGTCTTTGAACACCGCATTGTATTTGTGCACTGGTTGAAGGTTGGGGGTGAATGAGGTTGCCAGTGAATGACAAAGTAGTCAGTAAAAAAATTAACACATTTTAAGTAAAATTAGTACATTTTGTACACATTGTGTGGAAATTCATAGGCCAGCTTGTCTTGTCTTCTGTAAATGACTTTTGGATATGAATTTGTTCAGTCGCCTCTAAGCATTACACATGCCTGTACTTGTCCACTTGATTGGTGGTGGAGAGAGGAAGTGAGGGAGGGAATCGTTCAAGCCAAACTGGTCATGTTTAGAAGGTACCCTAGATGATAAGCACTTTTTTGTGTCTTCTCTTGTGCTCATGCTCAGTTGTGTCCAACTCTTTGTGACTCTTTGGACTATAGCCCACCAGGCTCCTCTGTCCATGGGATTTTTCAGGCAAGAAAACTGGAGTGGGTTGCCATTTTCCCCTCCAGAGGATCTTCCTGACCCAGGAATCAAACCCACATCTCCTGTATCTCCTGAATGGCAGGTGGATTCCTTATGTGATGAACTACTGGGGAAGCCCCCAAATAATTATTATTTCTTGTCTTGTTCAAGACTGAGATGGGTGAAGGTTTATTTAGCAGTACTATGTACACAGTGGACAAGTATCTAGTCTACTTTTTACAAGTATCTAATAAAAGACAATATCTAGTTTTAGATATTTAGAAGTGTTTAATGTGTTAAAAGTAGAAGTAGTAGAATAATGCTTCTTATAAATAGCTTTTAAAAACTGATGGGAAATTCTGTTTTTGTAAATGGGATTGTTAAACCTCCTCTCTAAACAGTACACTCTGTGTTTGTCCATTGGGTTGAAGAAGGTAGGAGGGAAGATTGCAAAGATGTTTTGCTAGTGTGTACTAGAAACCTTTCAACTTATCCATTGCTCTGTGTCACATGTATCTCATTTACCTTTACTGTATATATTATGTATGTACTGGACAGATGGGTCTCAATTTTATAATAGCTAGTCTCTAGATATTAAAGAGGTCGCCAATATATGATAAAGTGAAGTTGTTCAGCCATGTCCGACTCTTTGCGACCCCAGGGAATATCCATGGAATTCTCCAAGCCAGAATACTGGAGTGGGTAGCATTTTCCTTCTCCAGGGGATCTTCCCAACCCAGGGATCAAACCCAGGTCTCCCGCATTGCAGGCGGATTCTTTACCAGCTGAGCCACAAGGGAAGCCCAATGCATGATTAAAGTGGAGTTAATAAATTAATATTTTTGTATACTTTGTGTTATAATTCACTGAAAGGCTGTCTTCTGAAAAGGAAATTGTAAATCACATCTAAGTGAAACACGTGAGTATACTCCACCTACTGTTGGATAGACAGCAAATAGGAGGAATTGGGAAAAATGAAGGGTTCTAGGCTAAAATACTCCTTCATAGAAGATACTTTCGGATATAACCATTGTTACATGTGTGTAGTTTATTCAATACTACTGTGTATACAGTGGACAAACAAGTCCTTATTTGAAACATCTAGGTTTTCTAGATGTATAAAAGTATACAACCTATGTTGAAAATAGAGTTAAAATAACACCTTTTAAGTATCTTTTCTGTTAATTCATAGGAATGGTTGTATTGGGGCAGTGGAATTGTTAAACTTGAGTAAACTCTCCAAGAAAAGTAAGTTCATTGGGTGGTGGGGAAGCAGGGGCAGGGAAGGAAGTACAGAGAGAGGGGTTCTGTACCCATCAGTCTTTATACAAGTTCAGACTATATAACCATTTTTCTCTTTATGCATTTTAGTTAATACTGCAGTGTTTTAACCATAATTTTGCCAATATCTTTATCTAGAGACCTGCTGCCATTTTTGTACTTTCTGAAATTTTTGTTGCTAAGAAAGTCAGAATTACATTTTTTACCTTCCAGATTGAATTGGTATAGTATATTCTTAGTTATCAAAATACTCATAGCCTTGGGATTTTGAAATGGTAAATATTCATGATGTATGAAAAACACAATACATAACTAACTGTATGGTCATCCAGGTCATTGCATCTATCAGTGGTTCAATTCTTTTTATTGCTGTGTAGTATTCCATGGTATTGATATACTATAGTTTGTTTACCTATTCACCCACTGAAGGGCATGTGGGTTGTTTCCTTTTTTTTTTTTTTTTTTTGGATATTATGAGTAAAGCTGCTGAAAACATTCAGGTTTCCATGTGAAAACAAGTCATTTCTCTGGGATAAATGCCTAGGTGTACAACTGCTGGGTTGTACAGTAGTTACATGTTTAATTTTTTTAGAAACTGCCTGTGGCCATACTGTTTTACATTCTCTCTCCCAGTATAGGAGTGATCCAGTTTATCTGAATTCTTACCAGCATTTCATGTTGTCAAATTTTTTATTTTTTAAAAAAAGCTATTCTGATACATATGTAATAATGTCTGATTGTGACTTTAATTTGCATTTCCCTAACAGCTAGAGTTGGACTGTGAAGAAGGCTGAGCACCAAAGAATTGATGCTTTTGAACTGTGGTGTTGGAGAAGACTCTTGAGAGTCCCTTGGTCTGCAGGGAGATCCAAGCAGTCCATTCTGAAGAAGATCAGCCCTGGGATTTCTTTGGAAGGAATGATGCTAAAGCTGAAACTCCAGTACTTTGGCCACCTCATGAGAAGAGTTGACTCATTGGAAAAGACTCTGATGCTGGGAGGGATTGGGGGCAGGAGGAGAAGGGGATGAGATGGCTGGATGGCCTCACTGACTCAATGGACGTGAGTCTGAGTGAACTCTGGGAGTTGGTGATGGACAGGGAGGCCTGGCGTGCTGCGATTATTCATGGGGTCGCAGAGAGTCGGACACGACTGAGTGACTGAACTGAACTGAACAGCTAGAGATATTAAGCCCATTTTCATGTACCTATTTATCACATGTGTATCCTCTTTAGTGAAATAACTGTTCAGCTCTTTTGTTCATTTTCTAATTGGATTCTTTGTTTGTTTGTTTTTAAATTGTTGACTGTTTTGTTCTTAATGTAAATCCTGGTTCTTTATCAGCTACATGGTTTGTAAATATTTTCTCTCATTGATCTAGGTACTAATACTACAGTTTTGGCTATGTAAGTCTTATATCAGGTGGACTGATTCCTTTTACTCTTATTTTTTTCAAAATTGTTTTAAGTATTCTGTGGCTTATACCTTTTGATATAAATTTTAGAATAATCTTATTTAATTTACAAAAATAAAACTTTGTAAGAATTTTGAGTGAAATAAATCTATAAATCAATTTGGGCCCAGCTTTATGCCCCACTTGTCTCCTAGAATATTGAAATCAGAAGATCCTTGACTGAGAAATCAGAGCAACACAAATAAAAATACCTAAAAAACATCATCAGGCAATGAGATAGACCAGCCACATCTCCTTAAAATTAAGGTCATATCTCTTTTCCTTAAATATGAACAAGAACCAACAAGGATCACCAGAAATCTTAGAAAAGTCTTTATTATGAAATATGATGACATAAGACAGAAAATAGTAATTCAAAAAGAATTGAGACAATGCAAGGGAAAGAAAACCACCCCCCAAATTCTATTTATATGCTGAGAGATAAAAGAGAAGATGTTGCATCTGAAACAGGGACAGACTGCTTTAAAAAATAATAAATTAAGGAACAAAAAATATCTCAGAAAAAAAAACAAAGAGGAAAAACGAAACTACCTAGAGAATTGGAATGTAAGTTCAGGTAAATCTCCCAGAAAGTAGGGCAAATGGAAAAAGAGAGAAAAATAGTTAGTCTAATATCTGAATAATACATACATATACAACTTTTTTAAAATTATAAATAAAAATTAAAACTTAAAAATACCTTTTGGTTAAAATTGTATAATCTCTAACATAATTTTCAATATTCTTCACAAAATTACCCATTCTTACCTATCCCCTAGAGCCATACTATAGTCAAGAAGCCTTTTTAAAATCAGTCTGGGATTTATTAATTCATTCATCTATTCATTAATGGAATAAAATATATGAAATCCACTACATACCAGTGGTAATGTGGGACACAGCACAGAGAGGAAAAATACATATATACCACCTAAAATTTTGTTTCAGTTATTTAAAAAAAATTTTTAAATAAATAAACACTGTGGTAAAACTATATTCACAAGATCCTATAGAAGCACAGAAGTACTGCATCTAACCTAGAAAACGGCAGAAACTGCCAACAAATGCTTTAAGGAAGAAATGGAGATTCAAAGGAGTTTCCAAGGTCAACTATGTGTTAACAACCAAAAGGAGAAAAAAGATGCTTCAGGCAGAAAGAAGAGCATTGACAAGAGATGTGAAGTGATAGGTGAGCACACATTCACCGTTTACCCATTCAAGTAACAATGTTTGAGCCCTAATCACATGTTAGAAGTTAGACCTTAGAGTG
Source organism: Redunca redunca (assembly GCA_006410935.1). Taxonomy (NCBI): domain Eukaryota; kingdom Metazoa; phylum Chordata; class Mammalia; order Artiodactyla; family Bovidae; genus Redunca; species Redunca redunca. Next base: position 115,091 of record SJYQ01001864.1, on the reverse strand, counting down.
GTAAAGTCAATGTCCATTCCCTAAAAGGAATCTTACCTGCCAAAAATGAGAAGCATAAGAGAGGAACATCAAAGTTAGACTCAGACGTCAAGAAAGATTTCCTAGATGAAGATGACCATGAAGAATAAGTAAGAATTAGCCAGATATCACACTAAAAGAGACACAAAAGAGTACATGACAAGATGTAGATGATTAAGACAATAGATACACAAAGAAGGACCAGGTTTAAAATGAAGGAAAGAATGTAAGGCAACAAATACACCGTAGCAGTATTTTCAAACATCATTAGAAAAAAATTCAAGTCGCAAGGATCTTGAAAATCATTCTCAAACACAGAGGAAAATAAATAGATGAAAGTGGCTGGAGTAAAAGTAGATGAACAGAAATAACTAGCATTCATGAAAAAGAGGACAGAAAAAAAGGCAAAAACCAACAGTAAATGATATAATAGAAGAAAATGTTTCCTATAATGAAAAAGGATCTAAATCTGTACAATAAAAACGGCCACCATGTACCAAGAAAAAATAAAAGAGACTAATATATAGAAACAACATTGTAAAACTCTTGAGAGAAAAAATAAAGCCTTCCATAGGCAGCAAGGAAAAAATCAATTATCTACCAAAGAAGAGCCAAAAAAAAAAAAAAAAAAAACAGCCTGAGAGTTCTATGAGCAACACTGTATTCCAAACTTGTGAATAAAAAACTTCTGAGGCTTGAGAGGGAAAATTTGTGTCTCAGGAATTTCACACCCAAATAAGCCATTCACTGTTTATGTGTGAAGTCAAGAGAAAAACATTTTCAGATATAGAAGGATTCATAAAGTATAAGACCCACAACTTTTTCACGAAATTAAGAAAGCTATAAAGTCTTACTGCTTGAAGTGTGGTCCACAGACAAGCAGCATTGACATCACCTGGGAATTCATTAGAAATGAAAACTCCTGGGCCCCACTCCAGACCTACTGAATCAAAGTTTATATTTTAACAAGATCCCTAGGTGATTCATATGTGCATTAAAATTCCAGAAGCACAACTCAAAACATATCCCTGCCAACAAAGTGATGATTCAGAAAGAAGAACTGAAAGTACTGACAATGAACATTGAAATAATATATGTACACAAACTCAATTAAGTTTCGATGATGGTTTGAAATATGATTATGAAAGAAAAGATAAAAAGGGGATAAATGCTGCCAATAAATTGAGTATAAGATCCCAAGTTATAATAACAAAATCCCACTGAGTGGAAATGAAAAAGAAAAGCAGAGAACATGCATTGACTTACAAATAAGAAGAGACTGGTATTTTATTATTGGCATTGATAGTTATAAAGCAATTGTTAAAGTATGATTTTTAAACATCTTAAATTTGATCATCAGAAATATAAAAGCAAAATGGCTCAGCAAGTAAAGAATTTGCCTACAATGCAGGAGACACAAGAGACTTGGGTTCAATCTCTGGGTCAGGAAGATCCCCTGGAGAATGAAATGGCACCCCACTCAAGTATACTTGCCTGAAAAATCCTATGGACAGAGGAGCCTGGTGGGCTACAATCCAATGTGTCACAAAGAATCAGACACGACTGAGAAACTAAGCATGTATATATATATATATATATATATGTATATACACACACACACACACACACACACACATATATATATATATATAATTTTGAAATTACCAGAGGTAAAGTTCAGCAAAATGAAAGAAAGAATGAAAGATTTTAAATAGTGAAGGTCATCCAAGCACATATATTGAACTCTCTCCCTCTTATAACTACCTAGTGAAATAAACAACAAAGCATATTAATAGGTTAACATCTCTACATCATAGCTAAAAATTCATAAAGGCTATACACAAGCCAGAAATTTCAATATACATATGAATAAGAGTGAATTAAAGGATGGTACACGAATATACTATTCACTTACACAAAAGAGAAGCTTGCACAAGACGCAGGTTCGATCCCAGGGTCAGGAAGATCCCCTGGAGGAGGAAAGGGCAACTCACTCCAGTATTCTTGCCTGGAAAATCCCACAGACAGAGAAGCCTACAGTCCAGAGTCATGGGGTCACAATGAGTCAGACAAGACTGAATGACTGAGCATGTGCACACAAGCGCGTGCACACACACACACACACACACACACACACCACATCTCTTCAAACAATGCTTACACCCTATTCTCTATCTCACTTTTCCTTTTAGGACTCCAATTATACATGGTTTAGACCTTTTCATCTTATATCCATACCTTTTCATCTTTATTCTATGTTCGTTCATTTTCCCTGTGTAATTTAGCCTGGATATTTCTACAAATCTATACTCTCTTCTGCTGTTTCTAATCTGCTGTTATGGTCATCTATTTAGTTTATGATTTTAGTTATCATTTGCTTCTATTCTCAAATTCCCATATAATTCCATTTTATGGATTCCAGTTCTTTGGTGAAATCCTATATCCTGCCATCTATTTTTATAAATACTTATTACAAGGGTTTTGTTTTTGTTTTAATTTTTATTTTAACTTTAGTTTACTTTACATTACTGTATTGGTTTTGCCAAACATTGACATGAATTCACCACGAGTGTACATGCGTTCCCAAACATGAATCCCCTCTCACCTCCCACCCCATAACATCTCTCTGAGTCCTCCCCATGCACCAGCCCCAAGCATCCTGCATCCTGCATCGGAGCCGATTATACAGAGTGAAGTAAGCCAGAAAGAAAAACACCAATACCGTATACGAACGCATATATAAGGGTTTTGTTTTTTAAGACACAGGTCCTAGGACCTATTTCTAACTCTAGTACCTATTTCCATCATCTGATTTTCCTCTTGTTCTTGTCTCATGGTAAGACCGATACACGAATATACTATTCACTTACACAAAAGAGAAGCTTGCACGAGACGCAGGTTCGATCCCAGGGTCAGGAAGATCCCCTGGAGGAGGAAATGGCAACTCACTCCAGTATTCTTGCCTGGAAAATCCCACAGACAGAGAAGCCTACAGTCCAGAGTCATGGGGTCACAATGAGTCAGACAAGACTGAATGACTGAGCATGTCATGATTTATTGGCATAATCTATAAAACTTTGTATACTCTCTGGTTGGTGTCATCTTCCTCTAGGATGTTTTTTTTTAAGCTTCTTGGAGGCAGTTGAAACAGCAACAAATTTCATTATTCAAGTTAGGGTTGAATTAATTAAGACTGGGTTTCTGTCTTTGTAATATCTAGTCTATTTAGGATTAGATTTCCCTTTCTCCTAGGGTATAGCCCTTCAAGGACACAAACTATCACCTGAGGTGTTTACCACAGCTTTGAACTCCAACTTTTATGTCCTAGGAGAAGGAAATGGCAACCCACTCCGGTGTTCTTGCCTGGAGAATCCCAGGGACGGGGGAGCCTGGTGGGCTGCCCTCTAAGGGGTCACACAGAGTCAGACACGACTGAAGCGACTCAGCAGCAGCAGCAGCAGCAGGACTATGAAACTGCCAGTAAATCTAGTCAGTTTCTCAGCCTCTTAGAAGCTGGTTTCTGCTTGACTTCTCTGCCTCTTACTGCTTAAAAACTGGTAAATGCCTGAATAAAAAATATGACTCAGATAAAGTCATTTTCTGCATATCACTGCCTTCAGGGATCTGGCAGTCTCAAGTTCTAAGTCCATGATTATTATTTTTTTTAAGTACAATTTTGTTTTATTTTACTTTAAAAAGATTTTATTCATTTATTTTTGGCTGTGCTGTTTATTCACTGCTGCATGAGTTTTCTCTGGCTGTGGCAAGCAGGGCCTACTCTTGAACTGCAGTGCGTGGGCTTCTCGTTGTGGTGGCCCTCTTGTTGTAGAGCACGGGACCTAGGATGCTCGGGCTTCAGTAGTTGTGGTGCGTGGGCTCAGTAGTTGGGGCTCCCAGGCTCTAGAGCACAGGCTCAACAGCTGTGGTTCATAGGCTTAGTTGTCTACGTGGCACGTGGGATCCTCCGGAATCAGAGATCAAACCCATGTCCTCTGCATTGACAGGCAGATTCTTAACCACTAGACCACCAGGGAAGTCCCAAGTTAAATTTTAGTATTTTTATTATATTTTAATTTTTAAAAAGTTAACAGTTCAAATGTCACATATAAAACAGTCAAATGTCCAATCATCACAGATAATTGTAATTTTTCCCAAGGAAGCTGAATAATTTGTTTATAACAATGTGGCTTATAACATTTGTTAGGCTATAAGTTACATTCATAACTTAGAACCAAGATAACACTAGAGTTCTCACAAATGACATGATTGATAGATGTTAAATGTATTAATACAAGCAAAAGTATATAGCATAGTGCCTGATGCATTTGTTTGAACCTTAATGCTCAGGTAAGGAGGGTCAGAGATAAATATGAAGCCTTGTAAAACATACCAGCCTAGATAGATTCTATTTTCTCGAGGATATGACATGATTGTGACCTGAAAAGATCCCTCTGATGTTCAGATGTGGTGATTCCTAGAGGCTACTGCATCCAATGGCAACCTACTCCAGTATTCTTGCCTGGAGAATCCCATGGACAGAGGAGCCTGGCGGGCTACAGTCCACAGGGTCGCAAAGAGTCAGACATAACTGAGAGACCACTTTTCACTGCATCCTTAGATAACCCTGAATGAAACCTGAGAACAGTTCTTCTGCTAACTCCTGGTAGGAAGACAGTGTAAGAATCCACTGTTCAGGCTTTCAGTCAGTTCAGTCTCTCAGTCAGTTGTATCTGACTCTTTGTGACCTCCACGGACTTCAGCATACCAGGCCTCCCTGTCCATCACCAACTCCCGGAGCTTGCTCAAACTCATGTCCATCAAATCGGTGATGCCATCCAACCATCTCATCCTCTGTCTTCCCCTTCTCCTCGTGCCTTCACTCTTTTCCAGCATCAGAGTCTTTTCCAGTGAGTCAGTTCTTCACATCAGGTGGCCAAAGTATTGGAGCTTCAGCTTCAGCATCAGTCCTTCCAATGAATATTCAGGACTGATTTCCTTTAGGATGGACTGGGTGGATCTCCTTGCAGTCTGGGGGACTTTCAAGAGTCTTCTCCAAAAGCACAGTTCAAAAGCATCAATTCTTCAGCGCTCAGCTTTCTTTATAGTCCAACTCTCACATCCATACATGACTACTGGAAAAACCATAGCTTTGACTAGATGGACCTTTGTTGGCAAAGTAATGTCTCTGCTTTTTAATATGCACCTAAGTTGGTCATAACTTTTCTTCCAAGGAGTAAGCGTCTGGCAAGAATACTGGAGTGAGTTGCCATTCCTTTCTCCAGGGGATCTTCCTGACCCAGGGATTGAACCCTGGGTCTTCCATATAATGAACAGATTCTTTACTATCTGAGCCACCAGGGAAGCTATTTATCCCAGCAACTAGAAATTTAAGGGAGTGGGAAAATCTTGCCTTTTTCAGGAAGAGAACCATTCTGTTTATTGGTTTGCTTTTAGCCGCTGTAATCCTGTAGCCTCCAAAGGCCATCTGCAGCAGCAGCCCAGAAGACTTACTGTGTCATTGTAACAACACATATAAATTGACATGAATGATCACCACAAGGCCAACATAAACTTTGTCTTTTTATTAGTCAGTAAAGTCTGAATCACCTTACCTGCCTACCGAGAAATCTTTATGCAGGTCAAGAAGCAACAGTTAGAACCAGACATGGAACAACGGACTGGTTCAAAATCAGGAAAGGAGCAAGTCAAGACTGTATAGTGTCTCCCTGTTTATTTAACTTACATGCAGAGTACAACATGTGAATTGCTGGGCTGGATAAAGCACAAGCTGGAATCAAGATTGCCAGGAGAAATATCAGATATGCAGATGACACCATCCTTATGGCAGAAAGCAAAGAAGAATTAAAGAAACTTTGATGAAAATGAAAGAAGAGAGTGAAAAAGCTGGCTTAAAACTCAACATTGGAAAAAACTAAGATCATGGCACCCAGTCCCATCACTTCACGGCAAATAGATGGGGAAACAATGGAAACAGTGACAAACTTTATTTCTTGGGTTCCAAAATCACTGCAGATGGTGACTGAAGCCATGAAATTAAAAGACGCTTACTCCTTGGAAGAAAAGTTATGACCATGATTATTTTTTACTTTTAAGTTTCTGATTCCCAGGCTCCCCTGGTGGCTCATTGGTTAAGAATCTGCCTGCAATGCCAGAGACCTGGGTTTGATCCCTGGGTTGGAAAGATCCCCCAGAGAAGGGAAAGGCTACCCACTCCAGTATTCTGGCTGGGAGAATCTCATGAACTGTATAGTCCATAGGGTTGCAAAGAGATGGACACAACTGAGCAACTTTCACTTCTGGTTCCCAATTACCCATCATTAGACTGCTAATATCTGTGATAGTTTTATTACATCCAAAGCATGGTCCAAAGTGAAGTGAGATAAATAAGGACTAAAAAGTAGATTTTTATAAACCTACATGAATTCAATTTTAAGGCAAGTCTTTTAATCTAAGATTATGTCTACTTTTTAATGCTTAAATGCAAAAATTCTGATTGTAATTCTTTCTTGAAAAGCCTATGATGGTGGACCATAGTAGAATTTTTGGTTTGTTTTTATTTTTGCTTTTATTTGACCAAATAAAATATTGACAACCTGTATCAGTTCCAAATATGCTTTTTCTTTTTGGACAGTTTCCTAGAATTTGAAATCCAAAAATCTGAGATTCTTTTCCATAGTCTACTAATCTATCTCCTTCATCAACACTGGCCCTTTCTGCTTTCTCCCTATCTACTGTTTTTCAGGAATAAAAGCCTCTTTTCATTTCCTGCTCCAGCAACTTTACATATGCTGGCTCCAGTATCTGGATTTTATGGCCCATTACCCTCCACCCTTGTAAAATTCACTTCCTCTAAGCAGTCAGGTCTCAAAAAGAGACTCTCAGTACAGAGGACTTCCCTGTGTTGGCATTATCTACCCCCTTGACAAAATGTTAATTTCATATAATTTGATTACATACTTGTCTATTGTTTGTCCCTCTAGATTAGAAGAACTATGAGGGCAAGTTCTGTGCTAGTTTATTTTTTTAACTTATTCATTTGGCTGTGTTGGGTCTTAGTTGCGGCCTGCAGGATCTTCCTTGCACCATGCGGGATCTTTTGTTGCAATGCACAGACTCTCTAGTTGTGGAACTGGGTTTCCGGAGAGACAGCCAGTAGTTGTGGCACGCAGACTTAGTTGCTCCATGGCACGTGGGATCTTAGTTCCCCGACCAAGGATTGAACCCACATCCCCCACATTGCAAGGTGGACTCAACCACTAGACCACCAGGGAAGTCCCTCTGTGTTAGTTTAATTCACAGTTGTTAAACTCCTTGCCCACACCAAGGTATAAAAAACATTTTGGAGCTGGAGACTTGGGTAGTATAAGGATTTCTGAAGATTTCTTTGAGAAATCTATGCTGGGAGCCTAATCCTCAGTCTGCTGTAACAGAAAGAGAAGAGACAAGGGCTTCGATCTGCTAACCCCCAGTCAAGAGGAAGAAATTTTGGGAATCCCAGCTGAAGAGTTCAATAGGTGTCTCTTGCAGTTGGTTGGGATCTAATTCACACTTGAGATACATAAAAGCTGAGAGCTCAGCTGCAGTGGACTGTGTAAGCAGAGAAGTGTTGCCATATTGGCTCCTAGAACTGGGAAGTTTCTTTAGCAAAGTTCACAGGAGGGTTTCCAACGAACCAGATGTGGGCTGCATGCAAGACAGTCAGTGTGAGTTGTCTTAGGAACAAACATACCAAGACAGCTGCTGAGGGGGTGAGTATATATAAATAGGGAGAGGTTGGGATGTGTCTAGGTGTCCTAGAATAGGAAAGAGCAGCATTACCAAGTTAGAGGATTGCGAATGCCACATCTCAAGTGAACTGCATGCAAAAAATCCCAAGGGATTGGGTGAGAGGCGGGGGTGGAAGCAGGAGATAACGTCTCAGAGAAATCCATCAAAGTGCTCACAACAGATAAAAAGTAGCTTTAAATACCTCGTAACCACATAGCATCAATACCTGCTCCCTAAATTAACGGCAGGAGCTTCCCAGGTGACTCAGTGGTAAAGAATCTTTCTGCCAATGCAGGCGATGAGGGTTAATAATTGGGCTGGGAAGATGCCCTGAGGGGAATGGCAACCCATTCCAGTATTCTTGCCTGGGAAATCCCATGGACAAAGGAGCCCGGCAGGCTACAGTCCGTGGGGTCACGAAGAGTCAGACACAACCAAGCAACTGAGCACACACAGACACAAAAGTCATGGCAGCACTCTACTTCTTCTCCTCCTCTACTCCTGCCAAAATCTCTTTTTCTGCGTATTTACAGAGAAGGCAGAAAAAGCTGAAGAGTTGCCCTTCCTAACTTGAAGCCCTTCCAGTAGCAGCCAACCACAGTTAGGAGAGAGAAGACACAAATTCACACTGAGATAGACTACTTGGAAAAAATCGTATTCTAGGCAAAATCAAAGCACTTTTAAAATACAGTAATAAGCATGGAAGCATTTTGGTTGTATGACAACAAGATGAAAATGCCCATTCATGGTTCTTAATATATTCCTCTAATTCTTTTTAACAAATACAAGTACATACCATTTTTATTTTTTAATTTTGCCTTTATCTCTTTTGCCAGTGGATAAGTGGAATTTATGGTGTTTAAGTGATTCTTGATTTGAATAAGGACCATTTATACCAGTGATTCAATGGAACCTTGATCAAAATTTTGAGGTTAAGTAGTCTCATCTCCTCTATTCTTCCTAATTATTGCCTTGGCATTTATCACAGGATATATTTTTTATGGGGGCAGGGCATGAGGGATGATGCCAAGGAAATATAAAATGCTCTAATATATGGAGTTTGGCTTTTATATTCAGTTGTTGGTGATTGGGGAGGTACACACCACTTTTAAAAAGTAAAAGACAAACACAAATAAACCTCACTCTTCCTATCTGAAAGTGAAAATGTCAGTTACTTCCAACTCTTTGGGACACCACAGATGGTAGCCTGCCAGGCTCCTCTGTCCATGGAATTCTTCAGGCAGGAATACTGGAGTGGGTTGCCATTTCCTATTCCAGAGCATCTTCCTGACCCAAGGATCGAACCCAGGTCTCCTGGATTGCAGGCAGATTCTTTACCGTCTAAGCCACCAGGGAAGCCACTAAATATTTAGACATTGCAGATGTTATACCACCAGCATAATACTTCCTAAAGCCATGAAGCCAAGTTGTCTTCCCAACACCACCCAACCCAAGGGGCTGACGTCCCACAGAGAAGAGCAGATAAAGCTGCCACTTACCTGCCAGTCAAACATCTCCGCAGAGAATATGAGGCCCCTCCCCCACACGTCCTCGAGCAGTCACTCCAGTCTCCCCAGGCGTCCCAGTTGCTATCTTTCTCTTCATCTGAACGAGCGTTTCTTGAGGTCTGGAAAGTGGAAAGCACAATAAATTATAGACAAAATGCTAGAGATATCCCAAAGACTTTCCTAGTTTTTCCAGACTCTTAGTCTAAGCTGTTCACAAACACTAAAGTTGCCTCAAAGTGCTTTGCTTCAGAATGGTTACATCAAACACACACAACAGTTAGGGTTTTTCAAGAAATATTTATTTGTTTATTTGTCTGCACTGGGTCTTAACTGCTGGCACACGGGATCTTCGATCTTCACTGGGGCATGTGGACTCTTAGTTGTGGCATGCAGGGTCTAGTTCCCTGACCGGGGATTGAACTAGGGTTCACTGCATTGGGAACACAGAGTCTTAGTCACTGGGGCACCAGGGGAGTCCCATACATAAGATAGTTTTATATGGAAACTAGAGGCACATGAATACCTTTCCACTTATGAGGGTTTTATCCAGATGGCTTCCGGGCTCGGTTTTAAATGTGATATTTTATCATTTCAACATTTAAACACATTGGCTAAATATTAAAAATAATATTTATTATTATTAATTTGTTTTATAGCTTACATAGCAGGGTCCTAGCTTGTACCTTGGAGAAGGCAATGGCACCCCACTCCAGTACTCTTGCCTGGAAAATCCCATGGATAGAGGAGCCTGGTAGGCTGCAGCCCATGGGGTCGCTAAGAGTCGGACACGACTGAGCGACTTCACTTTCACTTTTTACTTTCATGCACTGGAGAAGGAAATAGCAACCCACTCCAGTGTTCTTGCCTGGAGAATCCCAGGAACGGGGGAGCCTGGTGGGCTGCCGTCTATGGGGTTGCACAGAGTCGGACACGACTGAAGCGACATAGCAGCAGCAGCAGCTTGTACCTAAGGCATTCTCACCTCGGTCTGTCATTTAGACTGGTGCAAACTTCAAGGAAACCTTTGTGCATGGGGATTTGTGGAACCTCCTGAGAGAGGGTCCACCACAAGAAGACAAAATTCAGGGTCCAAGAAAATAAAGAAAGTTCAATTATGAATACAGTTGGTTTGTTTTCTAGACTTGCCACCATTGATTTATATCAATATAGTCTGTGTGTGTGTGTGTGTGTGTGTGTGTGTGTGTGTGTGTTAGTTGTTCAGTCATGTCTGACTCTTTTCAACCCCATGGACTGTAGCCCACCAGGCTCCTCTGTCCATGGGATTCTCCAGGCAAGAATACTGGAATGAGTTGCCATTTCCTCCTCTAGGAAATCTCTGTGACCCAGGGATCGAACCCAAGTCTTCTGCATTTCAGGCAGATTCTTTACTATCTGAGCCACCAGGGAAGCCCTTATATCAAAATACATTAGAGAAAAGAGAACTGGGAGAGTTTAAAATTTTTTAATATATAGATGGATATAGGCTCAATGGTAAACAATCCATCTGCCAGTGCAGGAGATGTAAGAGACATGGGTTCAATCCTTTGGTCAGGAAGATACCCTGGAGAAAGAAACGGCAACCCACTCCAGTATTGTTGCCTGGGAAATCCCATGGATATGGGCACCAGGTGGGCTACAGCCGATGGAGTTGCAAAGAGTCAGATACAACTGAGTGATTGAGCATACGTACACATTGAAATGAAAAGAAATGATGTGTATTACTTAAATAAAATCAGAAAACTTTACAAAGAGGACTAAAGCAGACTCAAAGAAATGGAGAAACATACCATAGTCCTAAATAGCTGGACTCAATACTGTAAAATGTTAATTCTCTCCAAATTCATCTATAAATTTATAACAACTCCAATCAAAATCCCAAAAGGAGGTTTTCTGGACCTTAACAAATGATTCTAAAGTTCAACAAGTGGAGTAAATGTCTACAAGAGCCAAGAAAAAACTGTAAAAGATGGGAAATTAGAAGGAAATTGCCTCAATTAAAAGAGTATAGAACTGGCATAGCAATAAGCATTCATATCTATTAAGTTTTCTTAAAACAGACCCAAGTATAAGAATAGTATAGAACCACAAGCCAGTGTGATGAATGGTTTAAAAGAAAACCATAGATAACTTCTTCACAAGATATACCAAAATTAATTCAGATATATTCCAGAACTCAATATTTTAAATGTGGAAACCGTAAAATAGTAAAAAAGTTATAGACTAAAAGTCACACAGACTTGATGTAACAAAGATTGTCCTAGATATATCAACCAAGGTAGAAATCCTAAAGGAAAAGACTGCTGCTGCTGCTGCTGCTGCTGCTAAGTCGCTTCAGTCGTGTCCGACTCTGTGCGACCCCATAGACGGCCTCCTACCAGGCTCCCCCGTCCCTGGGATTCTCCAGGCAAGAACACTGGAGTGGGTTGCCATTTCCTTCTCCAACAAATTTAATTACATTAAAATGGAAACACCGTAGCATTTTCTAACTCACCTATAGATAAAGGGATAAGTATGTGAATATCCACGTTTCCTAGGTGGCTCAGTGGTAAAGAATTCGCCTGCAACCCTGGCTTAGAAATATCCCCTGGAGTAGGAAATGGCAACTCACTCCAACAGTCTTGCCTGGCAAATCCCATAGACATAGCCTGGCAGGCTACAGTCCATGCAGTTGCAGAGTCAGATGTGATCTAGTGACTAAACACCACCAACAAATGTGAATATCCACACGAAAATGCAGCAATAAAAGCACAAGCATATGGGCTGGAAGAAAACCACCAGGATGCCTCTAAGGATGGAGGAAGCAGCACAAGGAGTGAGGCTGTTGGAGTGCCAAAAAAAAAGAGTGCCAAAGGAGCATTTTATTCTCCTCCCTCCCCCCATAAAAGATCTGACACAAACATGACAAAACATTCAATTTGATGAAGCCAGGTGGTACTAGAATGGATGTTAGTTTTCTCCGAACTTCTATGGATTTGACATTTCTTTGTAAAAATTGGGGGTTAAAGGCAATCATTGAACATCCATAGAAATTTGGAGAAAACAAACACCCATTCTAGTACCACCTGGCTTCATCAAACTGAATGTTTTGTCATGTTTGTGTCAGATCTTTTATGGGAGGAATGCCCAGAGAAAAGAGTCAGAGATTAATTAAAATGTTAGCAGCCGCTACCTCTAAGTGGAAGGATGCTGAGCAATTTTACTTCTTTATTTGTGTCTCTGCATTTTGTAAAGTTCTTTTGTAAAGCCAACACTTTAATATTTTAATCGAAAACAAGCAAGCAAACAAATGAAACCACATCCTGTTGACATACAGAAAAGCTGAAGTCAGACAGGACTTCATAGGTGAGTCCTATGTTAGAGACCAGGAGAGTTTATTTATGCAGGAAACCTTGACATCTAATAAACTGTAGCAAGAGACTCCATTAGATATTACACAGATTTCCTTAAGCCTTTAGGCCAAGTTACCTCATCCAACCAAAAAAAATAAATAAAAAATTAAGAGCGGGATCTGCAGAAAGGACCTTCAAATGTGAAATGAAGAAATAATGACTCCTAGCAAGGAGGAGGTTTTCCAATAATTTTTACCCACATCTCACCGGTCAGTCGGTTTCCTGGCTTCTTACCAAGTCACCTATTTATAGCACAGTAAGCAGCCCTACTGGAGGCAATATTTCAGCAAAAGTCAAGTGAAAGGAAAGAATAAATATCTGGCAACTGATCAAGTCTGTCATCAGGGATAAGGGCTAATTAAACCCATATTATTTACTGTTCTAATTAGACCACTGTTCAGTTCAATTTTCTACATCAAATGTCACCACACAGAACTGTGTCCTGTCTATAATGTAATATAAAATAAAGTTTTAATTCATAAAAAATACAATAAGCAGTTTAATACATTCATCTGGGCTTTTAGGTCGGTGAGTTCAAATCATTTTAGGTAAACACTTAAAATATACACAGCTGAAATTGATTTTTCATTTTGTCACTTGATATACTGATAGGTTGAATGTGAAAAGTTGAAAAACATCATCATATATATTTTAAAGTGAAAGTCGAGAGTTCATTGCAATATTGTTTTAATTTGTTTTTATTCCACTGTCCCATCTGTTCAGTTTAGAGTTTCTTTCCATAACTTCTCCACCTATACTTACCAAAAAAAGTATCTTGATTCTAAAATAACTAAAATAGGCAAGTTATAAAGGCAGGTCTTTGGTTTCTCTGATTGTATCCATGAGACATCTTTTTTTCCCCTAAGAAAACAGAAAATGACACCTCAAAGGGGTCCTCGAGTTTGTCTCCTCTCTCTGGCCATGAAGACAGTCAGATTCTGCTTTGAAATGCCACTGCTATTTCCTACCAGCCAATCTTCCCGACCATTTCATCTATCTTCTTTTCCCAACAGTAGCAATGACATCCCCATTTCTCTTCCATTTGACGCCAACAGCATGATGATAATGATGATAACACAAACATTTAGGAAAACAGAACCTCTTTTGGGCTGAACAAAGTGCCACAGGGTCTTTCTGAACATTTATATTTGTGTGTATTCTTCCTTATAGTGAAAGAGAACTTGCTTTCCTGGAACTTTCAGCCTTCAAGAGCAGTGGATGGTGGGTCTCCATCCTCTGCTACAGAAGAACTCTTCTTGAGATTTCTCAAACCAGCTGGTACCCTCAATTGTCCCAGCTGTCTCGGGAATGTTTCCTCTCTGCGCCGGAGGGATGGTACGAGGAGGGAGATGGGAGGGGGTTCAGGATGGGAAATATGTGTACGCCCGTGGCGGATTCATGTTGATGTGTGGCAGATCCAATACAACATTGTAAAGTAATTAGCCTCCAATTAAAATAAATAAATTTAAACTAAAAATAATAAAATAAAAATAAAAAATAAAACGTAGCATCCAGAATATAACATTGCTATCTGAGAACAATACAGACCACACAGCGTCCCTATTCTCCAGGTTTCTTTTGATGAAATCTAAGTTTCCATCTCCCTTCATTCCCTCCCTTTCCCTTCCTTCCTCCTTCCTTCCCTTCCTTTCTTTCCTCTTTCTTCTTACCTTTTCCAGTCGCATCACTTATTGGCTCTCATTATGGAGGCAGTATTACATAATGGTTAAAGATTGTGTGACGCTGGTTAAGAGTCATAGCCTTCTTAGCCTTTCTAAAACTCATCGAAAAATAGAGATAACTTTACTCCAACAGTATTTAAATAAAATATCATCTATATAGACTGTATCACACAGCATCTCAGTAAAGGTAATAAGTGACTGTCTCAGCCTCTCTCTCACTCAGTGTCACTCAGTTGTGTCCTATTCTTTGTGACCCCAAGGACTGTAGTCTGCCAGGCTCCTCTGTCCATGGGCTTCTCCAGGCAATAATAATGGAGTGGGTAGCCATTCCCTTTTCCAGGGGATCTTCCGGACCCAGGGATTGAACTTGGGTCTCCCGCATTGCAGACAGATTCTTTACAGTCTGAACCACCAGGGAAGCCAGAATGTCTCAATAAGTATAAGCTAGCTATTGTTCTTCAAAATAATGTCTTTTTTTCTCCAAACAATGACAGGAGAGCCAGCTCTCTCCCATCTTAACTTAGGCAAGACTTAACATTAATCGCTACTGAATTTCCTCTTGTTGGTTTTGGCCCAGAATACCAGCCTGCTGATATCTGTTTGAACCCTGATCCTGTCACCCCTTTGACAAGTCACTTTGCTCAGCTTTGCAGTTTCCATGCTCCACCCAAGTCTCTGATAAACATGCTAGACATAGCTCCCTCATCTTACAGAATTCCACATGCACATTTCTGCTTTTTTACAATAGTAAGCAGACCCTAATGCCAAGTAAGCAGCCAACTAATCAGACTTGGAATCTGTGAACACAGTTTAACATTACAATAAAAATATGAAACAAAAATCAATCACCATCATCAAGCATTAGGAGGCAGGAAGATTGGTGGGGAGGGAAAAAGCCAGCTGTCAGGAAGAATTGAATCACAGATGCTGGGGTGGGGTCTGTATTCTTGGGCTGCATGTTAGTGGTGAGTCTCCTGAGAGAAGAAGTATTTAGCAGCCCCACTTTGGTCAGCTCCAGCTCTGAAATCTAGTGACAATAAGTATGTTCGACTGATATTATTTGACCTGAGGGTCACCCTGAAGAGGCAACTTCTTTTTGTAAGTTGGGTACCACTATTCCCCATTCCTTCTTCTCAGACATCCCCATGAGCTGTCTGGAAAGTAATTAAGTGATTAATTAAATTCCTTGTTATTAACGTTTTATAAGGTAAGTTGTTATCTGAATCCTTTGTTGTTGTTGTTGTTCAGTCACTAAGTCCTGTCTGACTCTTTGAGACCCCATGGAATGCAGCATGCCAGGCTTCCCTGTCCTTCACTGTCTCCCAGAGCTTGGTCAAGTTCATGTCCATTGAGTCAATGATGCCATATGCTAACCATCTCCACCTCTGCCACCCTCTTCTCTTCTTGCCTACAATCTTTCCCAGCATCAGGGTCTTTTCCAGTGAGTCAGCTCTTCGCATCAGGTGGCCAAAGTATTGGAGTTTCAGCTTCAGCATCAGTCCTTCCAATGAATATTCAGGGTTGATTTCCTTAAGGTTGGCTGGTCTGATCTTCTTGCAGTCCAAGGGTCTCTCAAGAGTTGTCTTCTCCAGCAACAGAATCTGCAACATCAATTCTTTGGCATTCAGCCTTCTTTATGGACCAACTCTCATATCCACACATGAACCCTATCCATAGACTTTACCCCTAAGTCTGAGTCAACCAACATCATGTCAGTCAGCGACCCTGTTCTGGGCCAAACTCTGAAATGTGCACAAAGAAAAAGCTGAAGAATGTGGTCCTGCACAAAGCAGCTACCATGTTTGTACAGAGTGAGCATCCTTGTCATAGTTGGTGTCGACATTTTAACTAAGTTGTGTCCACCTCTTTGCAACCCCATGGACTGTAGCCCACCAGGCTCCTCTGTCCATGGGATTCTCCAGGCAAGAATACTACGGTGGGTTGCCATTTTATTTTCCAGGGGATCTTCCCAGGTCAGGGACTGAACCCATGTCTCCCACATTGGCACGTGGATTCTTTACCACTGAGTCACCAGGAAGGCCCATCCTTGCCAATACCTTTCCTATATTGCTTCTGACAATCTCAACAAACCCTTGAGGTGGATATTACCAATCCTCATTTTATAGATGTACAACTGCAGCTTCCAGAACTATATGCTCAAAATGTGGGGGAGACCGCGCAGAACTCCTTCTTGCCTGACCCAGATGAAGCCTGCTTCTATTCCCAGATGCTCCTTGCCTGCCCCTCTGGACCAGGAATCTAACCAAAAGAAGCAGCAACTTATCACCACTCCCAGTTGGCATTTCACATCTTGGATCGAACAGATCCACTGCTGCGATTCACTTGACCACAACATTCCTTCCATATCTCAATGAAGTCTTTTTGCTTTCCTCCCCCTCTCTATGTTGTAAGCCTATTAAAAAAACAGAGACATCACTTTGCAGACAAAGATCCATATAGTCAAAGCTATGGTTTTTCTAGTAGTCCTGTACAGATGTGAGAGTTGGACCATAAAAAAGGCTGAGTGTCGAAGAATTGATGCTTTCAAATTGTGGTGCTGGAGAAGACTCTTGAGAGTCCCCTGGACTGCAAGACTAGCCAACCTAAAGGAAATCAACCCTGAATATTCATTGGAAGGACTGATGCTTAAGCTGAAGCTCCAATATTTCGGCCACCTGATTCGAAGAACTGACTCACTGGTAAAGGTCCTGATGCTGGGAGAAATTGAAAGCAAAAGAAGAGGGTGAGGTGGTTAGATGGCATCACTGACTTGATGGACATGAATCTGAGCAAACTGCAGGAGATAGTGAAGGACAGGGAATCCTGGTGTGCTGCAGTCCACAGGGTCACAAGGAGTCAGACACAACTTAGCGACTGAACAACAACATGCTGCAAGCAGAGCTCCACTTATGTTTTTCCAAAATATTTGATTTTATCTAAATTATTCCATGAGGAAAGCCTGCCTTCTTTAACTTTTTATTCTGTATTGGAGTATAGCTGATTAACAATGTTGTGATAGTTTAAGGTGGACAGCAAAGGGACTCAGCTATACATATACATGTATCTGTTCTCCCCTGAACTCCCCTTCCATCCAGGCTGCCACATAACACTGAGCAGAGTTCCCTGTGCTATAGAGTAGGTCCTTGCTGGTTATCCATTTTAAATACAGCAGTGTGTACATGTCCATCCCAAACGTCCTAATGATCCTTTCCCCCCATTCCTTCCCCCAGCAACCATATGTTTGTTCTCTAAGTCTGTGAGTCTCTTTCTGTTTTAAAATTCATTTGTAGCATTTCTTAGGAATATTCTTGACCAATGTTCACAGCCAAGATGCATTTGTTAATTCTCTCATACACACATACACAAAGGGCTTGCAATGTTCAAGTTTCAGTGAGGATGAGGATCAGGTCCTCAAGACAGTGAGTAGCAGGTGTGATCAGAATCAGCCCTTGGTCACTGAGAGCCATAGACACAAGGGACCAGAGCAGAAAGTTCAGTTCAGTTCAGTTCAGTCACTCAGTTGTGTCTGACTCTTTGCGACCCCATGAATCACAGCACGCCAGGCCTCCCTGTCCATCACCATCTCCCAGAGTTCACTCAGAATCACATCCATCGAGTCAGTGATGCCATCCAGCCATCTCATCCTCTGTCGTCCCCTTCTCCTCCTGCCCCCAATCCCTCCCAGCATCAGAGTCTTTTCCAATGAGTCAACTCTTCGCATGAGGTGGCCAAAGTTCCGGAGTTTCAGCTTCAGCATCATTCCTTCCAAAGAAATCCCAGGGCTGATCTCCTTCAGAATGGACTGGTTGGATCTCCTTGCAGTCCAAGGGACTCTCAAGAGTCTTCTCCAACACCACAGTTCAAACGCATCAATTCTTCGGCGCTCAGCCTTCTTCACAGTCCAACTCTCACATCCTTACATGACCACAGGAAAAACCATAGCCTTGACTAGATGGACCTTAGTCGGCAAAGTAATGTCACTGCTTTTGAATATACTATCTAGGTTGGTCATAACTTTTCTTCCAAGGAGCAAGCGTCTTTTAATTTCATGGCTGCAGTCACCATCTGCAGTGATTTTGGAGCCCAAAAAAACAAAGTCTGACACTGTTTCCACTGTTTCCCCATCTATTTCCCATGAAGTGATGGCACTGGATGCCATGATGGGACCAGAGCAAGTAGATGCTGAAACAGAAACAATTTCCACCTTGGTTACTTTCCAGTTTGTTGTTCAGTCACTCAGTTGTGTCTGAGTCTTTGCAGCCCCATGGAATGTAACTTGCCAGGCTCCTCTGTCCATGGAATTTCCCAGGCAACAATACTGCAGTGGGTTGCCATTTCCTTCTCCAGGGAATACACTAATTCTGCTGGGAGCACTGGGCTAACCCTCAAATGTCCCCATCAACATCTCCAATGTAGTGAGATTGCAAGTGTGTTCTTATTTTTGACTCAAATCTATTTTCTAATTATAATGGAATTACAACACTTTCCATTTTCTCCCTTTTGCTCATTTATCTCCCAGTTTTATACAATGAACATGTATACTTTATGCAATAAAACACGCAATAAAAGTTCTTTTTCTTAAGGGGGAATAAAAACACTAAAGAGCAACCTGTGAAAAGACATCCAGAGATGCAACATGTTGTGCTGTTTGGTTAAAACTATCAAGCTTCAAGATCTTTTAGGAAGTCCTATTTTCCTAAGTAAACTTTTACCTAGGGAATATTCTGGAAGAAAAATTTAAAAAATATATTGTTTACTCATTATATAATAGGACCAGTTAAAGCCAAGAATATTGTAGGAATAAGTGTACTTACAATCTCATAAAGGCTTGAGGACTTCTTGCCTTCCTTGCATCCCCACACATAAATCAAGTCATAAAATATTTCCCTGACAAGTTCTTAAATCTGTGACTTATAATGAATAGTACAGTTCAACTAGTCTGACAAAAACGTTAGTAATTAAACACAGATTTCACATATAAGGCCACTTATTGCAAATGCTCTATTAACAACTCCATATTAAAAACAACTCAAAACAAAATAGGTTCCACTGGGATACAACTGCCCAGACATCAAGTAAATGTACATTCCAGTGTTACCACAAAGGTTATTTTAGGAGATGACAAACGGCTCAGATTTTTGTTAACAGTAAATACAGTCTTCCAGGTCAGTACTACCTTAAGATCTTTAACAATAATTTCTTAATATGAATTGGGTAAATGACATAAAATGTCACTCAAGCTGTCACAGTGATTCAATAATTCAGTTCAGCTAGAATACCTAAAATACCAACATATTGAAAGCTGTATGCTAGGCATATGCCTCTGTCTTCTCGGTTCATTCTACACTCCATTGGGAGGCACATATATCCACAGGTCATTACCATGGTGGTCAGTGACCACTAGGATTTGGTTCCCCCTTTCCTAGCCAAATGGCAATCCACTCCAGTATTCTTGCCTGGAAAATCCCATGGATGGAGGAGCCTGGTAGGCTACAGTCCATGTGGTCGCAAAGAGTTGGACACGACTGAGCGACTTCACTTTCACTTTCCTAACCAATGTGTTACCTATTATTTTGTCGTTGTTCTTCAGTTGCCAAGTTGTGTCCAACTCTTTGCTACCCCATAGACTAGCTCTCCAGGCTCCTCTGTCCATGGGACTTCCCAGGCAAGAATACTGGAATGGGTTTCCATCTCCTTCTCCAGGGGATCTTCCCAATTCAGGGATTGAACTCATGTCTCCTGCACTGGTAGGTGGATTCTTTACCACTGTACCCCCAGGGAAGCCCACCTACCTTCTGAAAACTGAAAACCCTTCACTGATTCCTCGGGACACCTGTTCTGTACCTCCAGACTCTCCATGACCTGCTCTGTCTCATCCTTCAGCTCTAGTTTCTGCAGATCAGACTCATACCACATCCCATATTCCAAGCACACCATATTTCCCATGATTGCCCAAACACATTCATCAAGTCCTGCTTACTTTTGCAAACCCCCCAAAACCACCAAGACACTCCTCTTGGAGCAGCTCTATTTGCAGGTGACCAGTGAGTGAAGATCTAGGACCAACCAGCCCTCTTTCCCTAAAGCTGAGGTCAGTATAGTTTGGGAGAGCTTCTGAGCAAGCCTCTTGCTTCTGGATTTTTCCTACCATCCCATCACTACCTAGGAGGCTGGCCCCAGGTCTGGGATTCCTCACCTCACTGAGTCTCCTTCCCTAGTTAGCCAGGCACAGAATGACCTGGTTATGTACTCCGGTCACTGTCACTCTCAACTTCCTGGTATAGAGGTTGATGCAGCCTATTGTTCCAGTCAGTCCTAAAGGAAATCAACCCTGAATATTCATTGGAAGGAACTATGCTGAAGCTGAAGCTCCAATACTTTGGCCACTGATGTGAAGACCTGACTCACTGGAAAAGACCCTGACGCTGGGAGAGATGGAGGGCAAGAGAAGTGGGCGACAGAGAATGAGAAGGTTGGATGGCATCACTGACTCAATGGACATGAGTTCGAGCAAACTCTTGAGACAGTGAAGGACAGAGAAGGACAGGGAAGCCTGGCATGCTGTAGTCCATGGGGTCACAAAGGGTAGGACACGACTGAGCGACTGAACAACAACAATTATTCTAGTAAAAGAAAAAGATCTCCAACAAATGCCATGAATAGGTCCCAAATCATGGCAACCATAGCTTCTCTGTGTCAGGATGAAGGAAAACTAACTAAACCCTTCCAGACTTCTGAGAGTGAGACAGGCTTTTCATATACAGCAACTCAGTCCAGCATGTTAGGTGGGAGAACGAGGTCCCAGCGGGAAAGAGGGCAGATTCAGATGGGGATAATTTGAGGAGTGATTATTTTTTATACATATTTTATTTTTAAAACTGATTTATTTGGCTGCCTGGTCTTAGTTACAGCATGTGGGATCTAGTTCCCTGTTGTTTTGTTGTTCAGTTGCTAAGCTGTGTCCAACTCTTTGTGACCCCATAGACTGTAGCCTGCCAGGATCCTCTGTCCATGGGATTTCCCAGGCAAGAATACTAGAGCAGGTTGCCATTCCCTTTTCCAGGGGATCTTCCCGACCCAAGGACCGAACCCGTGTCTCCTGCATGACCAGGGATTAAACCCGGGTCCCTTGCATCGGCAGCATGGAGTTTTAGCCAGTGGACCACCAGGGAAGTCCCTTGAGGAGCATTTTAAAAACACACTTTGCATACAGCATAAATTAACACAACATTATATATCAGCTGTACTCCAATCAATAAAAGAAAAGCTTACACACGCTCTACTCAGATGAGACAAGGTACAGGGAAACCTCAGGGCTGGTACAGCTCCCCATTAGACAGTCCACATTATCTGCCTGGGTCGTGCTTGCAAGATGGGGTAAAGGCAGGCAGGGGCTACATGTAAAGGGCTGGTGGATAGAAACTAAGGCCTTTGCTCAAGAATTACAAAGGACTTCCCTGGCAGTCCAGTGGTTGAGACTTCACCTTCCTCTGCAAGGGGATACAGGTTCAGTTCCCGGTGAGGGAACTAAGATCCCACATGCCTCACGGCCCAAAAACCAAAACATAAAACAGAAGCAATACTGTAACAAATTCAAAAAGGGCTTTAAAAATGGTCCTCATCATTAAAAAAAAAAAAATCTTAAAAAAAAAAAAAAGGAATTACAGCCCACAGCAACCTCGTAAAGTGAGAGCTGGGCAAACAAACACACTTCTCTCCCCCCTCAAGCCACTCCTCTGCCGTGCTCGCTACTGGCCAAACCCAACCAGGAGCCAGAGGGCCTAGGGAGACCACTGATGCAGTCCGGACAGGTCAGCCTCCCGGGGTGGGCGGGGTATGCAGCACAGGGTGGGGAGCAGTGAAGAGTGGATCTGGAGGACCACGGGAAGCTTTCCAGCCCAGTAATTTATTGACTCACTGGAATATTTTTAAGCAGAGGAGTGACTTCAGTAAATTGTATTTTGGAAAAATTACTCTGGCAGGAGTGTGAGGAAGGACTGAAGGAGGAGAGCCTCACTTAAGTGCAGAGCTGGAAGGGCCACTGCATAGAGCAGACAGGAAACAAGAGCCCAGGCTAGACACCGCCAGTGTCTGAAAGAGGAGGGCATAGACGGGAGGGGCTTTGCTGTTGTTTGTTCCATTTTTTTCATGAGACAGAATTGACGTGTTAACATTACATTAGTTTCAGGTGTACAACATTGTTGTCATTGTTCAGTTGCTCAGTTGTGTCTGACTCTTTGTGATCCCACGGACTCCAGCATGCCAGGCTTGCCTGTCCTCCACTTGCTTGCTGCAACTTGCTTAAGTTCAAGTTCATTGAGTCAGTGATACCATCTAACCATCTCATCCTCTGCCGCCCCATCTCCTTTTGCCTTCAATCTTTCTCAGCACCAGGGTCTTTTCCAATGAGTCAGCTCTTTGTATTAGGCAGACCAAGTATTGGAGCTTCTAATTTAGCATAGTACAACATCAGTTCAGTCACTCAGTCGTGTCTGACTCTTTGTGACCCCATGAACCGCAGCACGCCAGGCCTCCCTGTCCATCACCAACTCCCAGAGTTTACCCAAACTCATGTCCATTGAGTTGGTGATGCCATCTAACCATCTCATCCTCTGTCATCCCCTTCTCCTCCTGCCTCCAATCTTTCCAATGGTTCATTATTTGCACTCATTGAGAAATGATCACCATAATAAGTCTAGTTAACACCATAACCATACACAGTTATAATTTTTCTTTCTATAGATCTGAGTCTCTTTCGTTGTCTCGCATACAGGGTCATCATCCCCATCTTTCTAAATTCCATATATATGTGTTAGTATACTATATTGGTGTTTTTCTTTCTGGCTTGCTTCACTCTGTATAATCGGCTCCAGTTCCAGAGACTCAGATCTATAGAGTGAACTTTTGGACTCTGGGGGAGAGAGAGAGGGAGACGGTGGGATGAGATGGGAGAATGGCATTGAAACATGTATACTAACAAGTACGGGTAATCTTATTTGTGATAATGTTTTGATTTACAATAAACAGGTACAAAAAAAAAAAAAGACTTAAAAAAAAAAATAATTTTTCTTTCTATGTGAGAAAAACTTTTTTCTTAATTTAATTAATTTAGTTATTTCTGGCTCCACTGGTCTTCACTGCTGCATGTGGGCTTTCTCTAGTTGCAGAGAGAAGGCATTACTCTTCATTTTGGTGTGCAGGCTTTTCTCTTGTTGTAGAGCACAGGCTCCAGGGAACATGAGCTCCAGTACTTGTGGCACATGGGTTTAGCTGCACCACTGCACCTGAAATCTTCCTAGACCAGGAATCGAACCCATGTCCCCTGCATTGGCAGGTGGATTCTTAACCACTGGACCATCAGGGAAGTCCAGGAATACTTTTAAGATCTGTTCTTTCAGACATGAAGTTTTAGGGGGCTAGAACGTGAAGGGGATCAAACCTGTGTCTCTGCATTGGCAGGCAGATTCTTAACCACTGGACCATCAGGGAAGTCCAGGAAAACTTTAAGATCTGTTCTTATAGACATGAAGTTTCTTACAGATATAAAGAGCTAGAACCAGCAGGACCTGGTAGTTGACTGGATGCAGGGAGAAAGGAGACCCTAGGATGACTCTTGGGCTTCCAGATTAAATGACTTGTGGGAGATGCTCATCTCATTCAGCTACTGATTTCGAGCAGTACCTAGATTACAGCTAAGATAAAGAGAGCAAATTGGGGTCCCAGGAGGAATCTGGCCTGTGGGTCTGATTCATCTAACTATAATTGTGTAGCTTACCACCAAAAAAGGAATTATTTATAATGTTTAAAAATATGGAGATTTCACATAAAAATCTAGATTTCTGACTTCTCAGGAAAAGGAAAGAGAAAATCAGTACAGGACTCACACCTCAACATGGTAATAATTCAAACAAAGCATGGCCACAGAGTTTGTAAGGGGCATGTGCCCTCTAATTTGTCCCCATTCAGCCACTACGAGGATTCACACTATGTGCCTTGTCCCCAGGGTTGCAACTTGGAGTTTGCCAGTAATGAATGACTGTCGGTGTGAAGGTAATCAGTCGACATGTGTGTTTGTAACTGATGTCAGAATCTTCAGTCTTGCTACAGAACATGTTTTAGTGAGTAAAAAATATACACACAAATAACTTAAAAATGGGCTTCCCAGGTGGTGCTAGTGGTAAAGGATCCGGCTGCCAATGCAGAAGACACAGGAGATGCAGGTTTGATCTCCTGTCAGGAATATCCCCTTGGAGATGGAAATGGCAACCTACTCCAGTATTCTTGCCTGGAAAACCCCATCGATAAAGGAGTCTGGCAGGCCACAGTCGTGGGACCTCAAAGAGTCGGACATGACTGAGCACAGCTTAAAACAAAAGAAGAATGCTTTGCCATCTTCACTGGCGACTGAGTCCAGCAATGTGCTCACAGAAGTAGAGTTTAAGAAGTTATTCCATGGTGCTTAATGTCTAAACTCTACTCTCCTTCAATCCCTGGGCTTTGTCTCTGGGGTACTTCACTAATATAATGTATCAGTGTATTTAAGAAGCTCAAATAAAAATTCCCAAAGTACAGACAAATCATATTCTGGAATTCACCTGTGCTATCACTAACACAGGACATCATGGTCCCCAGAGAGCCCATACCAGGAATTACACAGGCCACCTCTCCACAACACCCCGACACAATCCCATATTAAGGATGAGAACATCTAGGCTATTTTTGCCATGAGTGCAATGTTCCTGGCTACTACACAAGTTAGAAAACAATCATGATGGATAAGAAAGCTGTGGTACATATACACAATGGAGTATTACTCAGCCATTAAAAAGAATACACTTGAATCAGTTCTAAGGAGATGGATGGAACTGGAGCCGATTATACAGAGTGAAGTAAGCCAGAAAGAAAAACACCAATACAGTATACTAACGCATATATATGGAATTTAGAAAGATGGTGACGATGACCCTGTATGCGAGACAACAAAAGAGACTCAGATCTATAGAGTGGACTTTTGGACTCTGGGGGAGAGGGAGAGGGTGGGATGAGATGGGAGAGTGGCACTGAAACATGTATACTATCATGTAAGAAACAAATCGCCAGTCTATGTCTGATGCAGGATGCAGGATGCTTGGGGCTGGTGCATGGGGAGGACCCAGAGAGATGTTATGGGGTGGGAGGTGGAAGGGGATTCATGTTTGGGAACGCATGTACACTCGTGGTGAATTCATGCCAATGTCTGGCAAAACCAATACAGTATTGTAAAGTAAACTAAAGGTAAAATAAAAATTAAAAAAAAAAAGTTAGAAAACAATCATAACCTCCAACTGTAGCAAGAGACATAAATATAAGTGACCCCATACAATAGGGTTTGGTTTAGTTTTCACTGCATTTTTGGTTAAAAAGAAATTCCTAAATACAAAGCTACTTTATATGAAGAAAGATTTGATAGATATTATTGATAATACTTTGCTAAGTTGGGGGAGAGTGGATACATGTCTGTGTATGGCTGAGTCCCTTTGCTGTTCACCTGAAACTGTCACAATATTGTTAATTGGCTATATCCTAACACAAAATGTTTTTGGTGTTAAAAACAAATAAATAGAAATAAATTTTTTAAAAAAAGATTTTGGAACGGGAAGAAATAGATAATATTTTGGTAAGTCATCCTGAAGCTCATACAGCACAACAACAGGTAAGACTGAACAGAGAGGAAAACCAAACGTTGCCGAATCCAAAAGTCTGATGGAGAGTAATGGTGGGCTAGGTGACCAACTATCCCACTGAGAACAACCAGAAAAGCAAAAATATCCTCCATAAATGAAATCAAAACATTTTCAGACAAACAGAAACAGAGAGAATTCACCACTGGCAGACCAGTCCTGAAGGAAATATGAAAAGGTGTGTTTAGAGGACTTCCCCGGCAGTTAAGAATCTGCCTTTCAAGCTGGGGATGCAGGTTTGATCCCTGGTGGAGGGACTAAGATCCCACATGCTGAGGGGCCACTAAGCCCTTGCACTGCAACTACCAAGCCTGCAGCCACAACTACAGAGAAGCCCGCAACAAAGATCCCACATGCCGCAACTAAGACCCAATTCAGACATAAAGAAGCACATTTTTAAAGGTGTTTTTAGGGTTAAAGGAAACTTGGAGATATGAAAAGAAATGTATAGCAAAAATTAAAATGGTAAAGAAGAATGTGGGTCATTCTAAATAAAGAGCAACTATATAAAATGGCAATTATTGTGGCTTACGGCATTTAAAATATCTCTATGGCATTAACATATCTGATAACAATGTCACATGAATCAGAAGCGTGATAAATGACATTAAAGTATTCTAAGACCCTTGTATTACCTAGGAAGGATAAAAGGGCTAATTAATACTTGACTTTGATGAATCAAGAATACATGCTTTGCTAAATGTAGAACTACCATATGATCCAGCAATCCTACTCCCAGGCATATACTCGGACAAAACCATAATTCAAAAAGATACATGCCCCCATATATTCATAGCAGCACTCTTCACAACAGCCAAAACACAGAAACAATCTGGATGTGCATCGGCAGATGAAAGGATAAAGAAGATGTGGTACATATGTACCATGGAATATTACTTGGCCACAAAAAAAAGAAAGAAATAATGCCATCTGCAGCAACACAGATACAACTGGAGATTAACATACTAAGTGAAGTCAGAAAAAGAAAGACAACATATGGTATCACTTACATATGGAATCCAAACTATGGCACGAATGAATCCATCTATGAAACAGACTCACAGACATAGAGAACAGACTCATGGTTGCCACGGGGGGAGATGTGGAGGAGGGAAGGACTGGAAGTTTGGGAGTAGCAGACGCAACCTTATATATATATATATATAAGTTAGTATTGTTGTTTTTGTTCAGTTGCCCAGTTGTGTCCAATTCTTTGTGATCCCATGAACTACAGCACACCAGGCCTCTCTATCCCTCACTACCTCCCTGAGTTTGCTCAAACTCAAGTCCATTGAGTCAGTGATGCCATCCAACCATTTCATCCTCTGTCATCCCCTTCTCCTCTTGTCCTCAATCTTTCCCAGCATCAGGGTTTTTTCCAGTGAGTCAGCTCTTCACATCAGATGGCCAAAGTGTTGGAGCTTCAGCTTTAGCATCAATCCTTCCAATGAATGAATATTCAGGGTTGATTCCCTTTAGGATTGACTGGTATAAATTAGTATATATACAATAAAAATTGGAAAGTGAGTGGAGGAGACTTGCAAGGAAGTCAAGTAATATTGACTAAAAATTAAACATGAAATTTTAAAACATAATAACTCTACCCTCCCAGTGTTTTTCATAATCTTTTGTCATATTCTAAGAGATATCTTTGAGGAAATAACTTATTATTATTCTGTGAAGGAACTTTCATCCCAAGTTTGGCAAATCCTTTAATTTCACATTTCCTTATCATCTATTAAATTCACAAAATTAAATAATTTTAATATAAAATAGCATGCATCATATGATGGCACTGTTATAGAATTATGTAGATTTATTTATCCTATTCTAACTCCTATTTATACATGTGTTTGAAAATGTCTAGAAATGCTATTTACAACGTATGAGCACTAGTTATTTCTAGAAAATGGAATATAGGGTGATTTGTAGTTTTCTATACTGCCAGAGTTTAAAATAACAAATATAATTTTAGTGTTAATTATTCTGATAAACAAATAAATCCAACCTGCATTCAAAGAAGTCATTCCACTGTGGCTTCAAAACCCAAGGCAATTCAGGATGTCCCTAGTGAATGCTTGCCAACAGGCCTTCATTGGAGGCTGGCATTCCTGTGAGCAATATTTATGGAAACTGCCCCAGGGCATCTAGAGGCTGCGTGAACAAGGCACACAGTCCAAGGCTTCCAGCCTCAAACATCTCAACATATATTCTAGAAATGAGACAGGCTGGGACCTGTGACACTTTTGCGGCAGTGCTGCAGTGCTTATACCTGAGCGAACATCTCTTTAAGTAACAAAATGCAAAGAAACTATAATAGATTAAAAATAACTGAGTGTATGCACAGCTGTGGCAAATTAAGGACCACAAGATGCAAAAAGACAAAAAAAAAAAAAAAGCCCTACTGCCGTTTCTGAAGAGCCTGGAGCAAAACCAGGGTACTGAGCATGCCCCCTGCACACAGCATCACTTAAGGGGTGGGCAGACCTCCTAAGCCACCCCTCCAGCCCAACCGTGGACATACCCCTACCCTCACTGCATAAAAGGAATCAGCTTTCTGGGGAGGGAGCAAGGGAACATGTTAATTGTTTTTGCTATTTCCTACAGCTACAGGAGCCCCAACAAAGTCTTGCTTGAATTTCTTTTCTGGTTTCTAGTCAATTTCTATTGATTGGGGAAGGCCAAGAACCCTGGTCAATATTGGTTGGTATCAGAAGGATACTTCTCAATTGAGTAGTTTTGTCCTTTGGGGCATTTGGCAATGGAGACATTTTTGGTTGTTGCAACTAGAAGAACGTTTTGACTAGCATCTAATGGACAAAGGCCAGGGATGCTGCTAAACACCCTCCACTGTACAGGACAGTGCCATCTCCCCTGCTCCCAGCAAAGAATTGTCTGACCCAAAATGTCAACAGTGGCAAGAATTAGAAACCCATTCAAGAAGGATGCATTTCCATATGACCCAGATGCTTTACTCTGATGACTTATGTTGGTTAAAGAGAAAAAAAAATTCTTTTCTAAACAAACTTAACAAGCAAGCATCATTAATATCCTCAACCTTCAGCTTAGTCTTAACAATACAAAATGCTTACTCTCACTCCCCACACTGGAACAAAATAATACCCTGCATATGTATAGCACTTCTCACCATTTTAAAGCAGGTTCATGAAGATTATATACTCTCTTGCCCTACATTAAGAACCACAGAATCATCGTAAGAAGCTCTTAATTTCAACATACCTCAAACCATATTCAAAGCCTTCAAATTTGACAATCCACAGTAGACTTTTCTTTCCAAGGAAAAAAATAAGCATAGACTTTCATGTTTAATGATATCAAGTTTTAAAAAAATTCCTTTTTGACTTCTCTCAGTGATTTACTTCCATCCATGGTTAGCCCATTGCACATAGAAAAACACAGGTTTTGTGCCAACAACTCATCAAGAATATTACCCAGACCACATTGGAGGGGCACAGGCTTGAAATAAACTCCCACAAGAAATATTATTTGACAGCCATGAAAGTAAGTAATGAAAGAAACCAGCATGTTGTTTTTATCTCATGCCTCTCCTTCTGGGATTAGCTGAATATCTGCATGCTCTGGGCCACCACAGTTACCCCAGGTAAAGAAAGAGAATTGAGACATTGTGCATATCTGAGACTGGTGACTCTGAGACTGGACGAGATGACAGCAAAATCCCAGTTCCTTCACTAGAACATGTGGTCTCTGGTGGTCCAATGGTAAAAAATCCACAGGCTCAATACCTGGGCCGGGAAGATCCCACATGCAATGGACCAGCGAAGCCCATGCTCCACAACAAGAGAAAGCCCAAAAAGAGAAGACTGCGCTGCAAAGAGAGAACAGCCCCTGCTCGCCACAATTAGAGAAAAGCACTAGCAGCAACAAAGATCCAGTGCAGTCAAAAGTAAATAAACAAATAAATGAAAAATTTTAAAGGAAGGATTGGGAACTTCCCTGGTGGTCTAGTGGTTAAGACCTGTGACCCCAGTGCCAGGGGCCCAAGTTCAATCCCTGGTCAGGGAACTAGATCCCACATGTTGCAACTAAGAGCTAGCACTGTCAAGTAAATTAATTAAAAAAAAAAAAAAAAGGAACAACAACAACAAAAAAAAAACAAACAAGGAAGGATAACTACTCCTCAGCCTGGGAGGCCAGGAGTGTTTGCTGGGGAGGTATCACTTGAGTTGAATTTTTATGGTGTGCAGGAATTTAGGAAGCCTAAATAGTGAACTGCTGCTGCTGCTGTGCTGTGCTCTGTCATTTCCAACTCTTTGCGATCCCACAAGCTATAGCCCACCAGGATCCTCTGTCCACAGAATTCTCCAGGCAAGAATACTGGACTCTGTTGCCATTTCCTACTCCAGGGGACCTTCCCAACCCTGGGATCAAACTTGTGGAGAAGGAGGAAATCTTTGCATAAATTCTAGATGGTTGTATGCAGAGTTATCAAAGGAATATGGTAACATCTAGATGACTTTATTTTGGGGGGCTCCAAAATCACTGCAGATGGTGATTGCACCCATGAAATTAAAAGACACTTACTCCTTGGAAGGAAAGTTATGACCAACCTAGACAGCATATTAAAAAGCAGAGATATTACTTTGTCAACAAAGGTCCATCTAGTCAAGGCTATGGTTTTTCCAGTAGTCGTGTATGGATGTGAGAATTGGACTACAAAGAAAGCTGAGTGCTGAAGAATTGATGCTTTTGAACTGTGGTATTGGAGAAGACTCTTGAGAGTCCCTTGGACTGCAAGGAGATCCAACCAGTCCATCCTAAAGGAGATCAGTCCTGGGTGTTCATTGGAAGACTGATGTTGAAGCTGAGACTCCAATACTTTGGCCACTTGATGTGAGGAACTGACTCATTTGAAAAGCCCCTGATGCTGGGAAAGATTGAGGGCAGGAGGAGAAGGGGATGACAGAGGATGAGATGGTTGGATGGCATCACCAACTCATGGACATGAGTTTGGGTGAACTCCGGGAGTTGGTGATGGACAGGGAAGCCTGGGGTGCTGCAGTTCATGGGGTCGCAAAGAGTCAGACACAACTGAGCGACTGAACTGAACTGAGAGATCTGTTATCATCTCAGTTGATTTTTATCT
The DNA here is from genome assembly GCA_006410935.1 of Redunca redunca. Taxonomy (NCBI): domain Eukaryota; kingdom Metazoa; phylum Chordata; class Mammalia; order Artiodactyla; family Bovidae; genus Redunca; species Redunca redunca. The sequence goes on along the minus strand of SJYQ01001864.1, from coordinate 83,861 downwards.
GCTTCTTTAATATGACCTTATGTTTACACTAGCCTCATTTCAAGTGCTTGCTATATACACATGTGGCTCCTGGCCATCACATTAGACAATGTATATATAGAAAATTTGTCATTACAAGAAGTTCTATTAGATATCAATGGTACAAATAATTGTTGAAAATATCATCACAAAATTGAAAGCAAAACCAAAACTTTTTTGGAAAAGAAAGTTTCCATGTGTGTGTATGTATACACACACATATGGATTTAAAATACAATCTTATGTTAAATAAATCTTATATTAAATATTTTATTTGATCATGAATTTAATTAACTTTAAAAATATCCAGTGGGAATTTTTAATAATAGAACTTCAATTTTCAAAGTCATCAAAGACAATGAACTCAAGTAAAATATGATCTATAAAGCAAAGTACCAAGAATAAAGAAACATATTCCAGATTTTGGCTGTCCCAAAAAATATGAACATGATAAAAAAGTAAACCAAAAGTAACAGAAATGAGAGTAAGTATTAATAAAATTGGGCACTTGGTTTTCAGTATTTTAATTTCTTTATATTCTATGTAAATGTTTTCCACAATGTCAGTTTTACTCTTCGTTGCTTCTTGTGTTACCTAAATCCTGTTATTGCATCATCTGTTTATATTCTTTCCTTAACTCTGAAGCTCTCTTTTCATCTCATTCTGTATTTCTATACACTCAAGTGTTTTCTTCAATTTTATCAACAGCTTAAGCAAATGTTATTTAAACTGTATTTGTTTCCTGCCATAAATTACCTACAGGGAGAAATCTCTCATAGGCTGGTGATTGTCCCACAAAGTTATGGGGTAGATCTTGTTGACTGGACAGATTCTCATTTCTTACCTGGACATTATAGGCAAATTTCTTACATCTAGGCTTAGGTGATGAATGAGGAATAAGTAGTGAATCAAGACTAAAAGTGGAAGGGAGGGGGTTGGAGGGAGACTCAAGGAGATATATGTATACTTAAGTTGATTCAGTTTGTTGTACAACAGACACTAACACAACCTTGTAAAGCAATTATACTCCAATAATAAAAAAAAATGTTTAAAACTAAAAGTAATCCCAAAGAGAGAATATCAGCTCTGTAGTGTCTCCTCAACATTCACTAGAGACACTGCATTAAAGAATGATGTTTCCAGATGTGTTTCCTGTCCATACCAGTCTCCACACCACATCAAGTGAACTTCCCAGCACAGCTGCTCACCCTCTTAAGAAAGGACCCATACATGCTGGGGAAAACCCACTTCAGAGAAAGGCACAAATATCCACAGGTTTTTGTTTCATCTGGTTCCTTTTGAGCTTGATATTCCCGGACCAGGAGCTTCCAAATATTAACTCACAACAGCCAACAAGGTTCCAGGAGCAATCACGTCCATCTCTCTGTCATCTATCTGAGACTTAATTTCAAGGCCACTGTTAAATTTGACTCTGCTTCTAACCTACTGGATGACCCCCAGCATTTAGTTAAGTCAGTATATGTCTTTCCTTTTTCCCCATAATAATATAAAATGCCAAAATCCTCAAAGATCTTGAAATTACATTCATCAATAATTCAAAGCTACAATCCAAGTTAACTTGCATGAGTGCCAAGTCACTTCAGTCATGTCTGACTCTTTGCGACCCTGTGAATGGTAGTCTGCCAGGATCCTCTGTCCATGGGATTCTCCAGGCAAGAATACTGGAGTGGATTGCCATATCCTTTAGAGGATCGTCCAACCCAGGGATCGAACCTGCATCTCTTGGGTCTCCTGGACTGGTAGGTAGATTCTTTCACCACCAGCACCACCTGGGAAGTCCTCTAGTTAACTGAGCCTTTCAGTTTGCAGCTCAACTGTCACTTTCTCAGAGGAACATTACCTGACTTCAGTCTATAATTATAGAGCAAACCGTGTGATTCACTGATTAATGTCTGTCTCATCAACTAGGCTATAAGCTCCATAAAATTTGGTATTTGATCTGCTTTCATCTGCCAGTGCATCTCCAGCACTTAGCATGTACCTGACCTACAAGAGGAACTTAATGAAAGTATTTACTAAATGAATGCATGAATCAACAATTTATTTAATAAATGCATAGAGATGATACTTTCAATCTAATATATTTGGGGGGAAAGTCATGTTTTGAGGTAATAAACCAAGGAATTAAAATTTCTCTAGTACAGAAAAATTTCCGTAGGAACCATTTTGAAAGAGAAGTGGGCCAGAGCCCTGAGCAGTGAATTTATCTCTTTTGTTTATTGGCCGAAATTTCCTAAATTTCCTACTTTCCTAAAGTAGCCAAAGAATTGAAGCTTTTGAATTGTGGAGCAGAGAAGACTCTTGAGAGTCTCTTAGACTGCAAGGAGATCAAACTAGTCAATCCTAAAGGAAATCAACCCTGAATATTCATTGGAAGGACTGATACTGAAGCTCCAATACTTTGGCCACCTGATGTGAAGAGCCAGCTCATCAGAAAAGACCCTGATGCTGGGAAAGACTGAGGGCAGGATGAGAAGTGGGTGACAGAGGATGAGATGGTTGGATGGCACCCCTAACTCAATGGATATGAGTTTGAGCAAATTCCAGGAGACTGAATAACTGAGAGCACATGCGCGCGCGCCATACACACACACACACACACACACACACACACAATGAGAGATAGTGGAGAACAGAGGAGATGGCACACCACAGTCCATGGAGTTGCAAAGAGTCAGACACAACTTAGCAACTGAACAACAGCAAAGTAGCTGTTGACTCTGGTCATGATACCAAGCTATTCCATAGAACCCACAAAAGAGAAAAAAAAAACCCATATACTACCCAACTCCTCAGCAAGTGTGGGCCCAAACTGGCTCATTTTTGCCAGTGTTAATCCTCTTTTCATTACTATTTAAGCAGAAGCTTAAGGAAAACTAATTCTGTCTTCTGTGGAGCTGGGTTGACTTAGCAGCTATGTTGTACTGATAAAGAAACAAAGCCCTCAGGCTTGTAATAGCTGATACCTGATGCTGGTTCAGCTTGAATCCATAATCCATTGGCTTCAAAAGTCGTGTGGAAATATGGGGATTTGGAAGGTCATGAAAGTGGAGGACCCAATTAATATCTCAACATCCAAACTGAAGACTCCAGAAGTCTGGTTTTACATTAAACAAGCCTTCCACATCTTTCCCAAGTACACAATGAAGGAACACAAATAGGGATAACTTTAATGTGGAATCACAAACTGTCAGAGCCGGAAAGGGCCCCTCAGGGTTATCATGTTTACAGATGGTGAAACAAAGGGCCAAGAGGAAAAACTACACAGTCAATCTAGTGACAGAGGTCTTGGGTGAGAATCTCTGCTTGCAACTCAGGACTCTTCCTCACTAAGCACAAAGCCCAGTTTCATGAATGGTTAGTCAACTGCCATCTTCCCATCTTTTCCCTTCTCCGCTATTCATCCTAAACAGCTAAGCCAGATATGTCCCTTTAAAACATCGCTTCACTTTCTGACTTATTTTCTGACTTACTTCACTCCATATGGTAGACTCTAGGTCCAACCACGTTTCAAGAAATAATACAATTTCACTTCTTTTTATGGCTGAGCCATATTCCATTGTATATGTCTTCTTTACCCATTCCTTATCCATTTCTCTGTCAGTGGACATTTAGGTTGTTTCCATGTCCTGGCTATTGTAAACAGTGCTGCAATGAACACTGGGGAACAACAGACTGGTACAAAATTGGGAAAGGAGTACGTCAAGGTTGTATACTGTTACCCTGCTTATTTAACTTATATGCAGAGTACATCATGCAAAATGCTGGGCTGGATGAAGCACAAGCTGGACTGCAAGGAGAAATATCAATAACCTCAGATATGCAGATGACACCACCCTTATGGTAGAAAAGGGAGAGGAACTAAAGAGTCTCTTGATGAAAGTAAAGAGAGTGAAAAAGCTGGCTTAAAACTCAACATTCAAAAAAACAAAGATCATGGCATCTTGTCCCATTACTTCATGGCAAATAGATGGGGAAACAATGGAAACAGTGACACTTTATTTTCTTGGGATCCAAAATTATTGCAGATGGTAATTGCAGCCATGAAATTAACAGATGCTTGCTCCCTGGAAGAAAAGCTATGACAAACCTAGATGGCATTTTAAAAAGCAGAGACATTACTTTGCCAACCAAGGTCCATCTAATCAAAGCTACGGTTTTCCCAGTAATCATGTATGGATATGAGAGTTGGACCATAAATCTGAGCACCAAACAATTGAAGCTTTTGAACTATGGTGTTGGAGAAGACTCTTGAGAGTCCCTTGGACTGCAAGGAGATCAAATCAGTCCATCCTAAAGGAATTCAGTGCTGAATATTCACCAGAAGGACTGATGTTGAAGCTCCAATACTTTGGCCACCTGATGTGAAGAACTGATTCATTGGAAAAGATGCTGGGAAAGATTGAAGGCAGGAAAAGGGGATGACAGAGGATGAGGTGGTTGGATGGCATCACTAACTCAATGCACATGAGTTTGAGCAACTCCGGGAGTTGGCGATGGGGGAAGCCTGGTGTGCTGCAGTCCATGGGGTCACAAAGAGTGGGACAGGACTGAGCATCTGAACTGAACTGAACATTTGGGTGCATGTGTATTTTTAAATTATGGTTCTCTCAGGGTATGGTGCAGTGGTAAAGGATCTGCCTGCTAATGTAGGATATACAAGAGATGCATGTTCAATCCCTAGGTTGGGAAGATCCCCTGGAGTAGGAAATGGCAGTCAACTCCAGTATTCTTGCCTGGGAAATTCCATGGACAGAAGAGCCTGGTGGGCTACAGTCCATGCAGTCTCAAAGAGTCAGACACGGCTGAGTGACTGAGCACATGCACACACTCACTCTCTCTCTCTCTCTCTCACACCCCCCCCCCACAGGGTATATACCAGTAGTGGGATTGCTGGGTCATATGGTAGTTGTATTATATATTAGTGAATATATGTGGAATCAAGAAAAATGGTACTGATGAACCTATTTTCAGGGCAGGAATAGGGATCAGATAAAGAGAATGGACTTATGGACACAACAGGGGAAGAGGAAGTGGGATGAGTTGGGAGAGTAGGATTAACACATATACACCACCATGTGTAAAACAAAGAGCTAGTGGGAAGCTTCTCTATAGCATAGGGAACTCAGTCGATGTTCTGTGATGACTTAGCGGGGAGGGGGAGGTCTAAAAGGGAAGGGATACATGTATACATATAGCTGATTCACTTCACTGTTCCGAAGAAATTAACACATCATAAAGCCATTGCTGCTGCTGCTAAGTCGCTTCAGTCATGTCTGACTCTGTGCAACCCCATAGACGGCAGCCCACCAGGCTCCCTCGTCCCTGGGATTCTCCAGGCAAGAGCACTGGAGTGGGTTGCCATTTCCTTCTCCAATGCATGAAAGTGAAAAGTGAAAGTGAAGTTGCTCAGTCGTGCCCGACTCTAGTGACCCCATGGACTGCAGCCCACCAGGCTCCTCCATCCATGGGATTTTCCAGGCAAAAGTACTGGAATGGGGTGCCATTGCCTTCTCCGATAAAGCCATTATACACCAATTTAAAACAAGAATTAAAAATATCATTTCACGTCTGTCATACCCACTTACTGCTCAACTATTCAGTATATTCCTACTAGCCATAAGACAAAATCCAAAGCCTTCAGCTTGTCCATCAAGACCCTCCACCTTCTCCCCTCCTACCAGCATTCCCACATCACCTTTCTCTATGTACCACCCACTACAGGCCATCACTCATCATTGCACTGACTATGCACACATTTGCTTACGCCATTCCCCTTATGGTGACACACTGATGCATGCTTGCTAAGTTGCTTCAGTCATGTGCTACTCTTTATGACCCCATGGACTGTAGCTCGCCAGTCATGGGATCCTCTGAAGATTCCTCTGTCCATAAGGTTCTCCAGGAAAGAATACTGGAGTGAGTTGCTGTGCCCTCCTCCAGGGGATCTTCCCCACCCAGAGACTGAACCAGTCTGCTGCCAGGGAGTCTGCGTCCACCAGATCTGATGACCACCCCACCGCAAGCTGCCCTTATCCATCTAGAGTAACCCAGAGTCTGAAACAGGAGCCACTTCTCCATCCTTGAAACAGCCAAGGAAAACTATCCCTTTTGTTTCCTTCTCATGGAGAACAATGGATGTTTGGGAGCCATGGGTTTGCCTTAAAACAAAACAGGATCATAATAATCCTTAGGAAGTAGACAAAAAATAAACAAAAGCCCATTTTGAGCAGTTAGAGCCAAGGCTTGAATTTTGTGATATATGAGCATGTTCTGAAAAGGAAGGAGGAATCTTCTTATTCGCTAGGAGATATCTTAAAAGCTAACACTGGAGAAAGTCCTCCTGTCAAGGTCACTGCCACTACTGCTCTGGGAAGGGAAAAGCCTTCTTTCACAGCATCCAGCCTCCCCTTCCACGTGTGGACAGATCTGGCTGGGTACCTGACAGGAAATATAACGCGTGGGAAATGGAAAAAGTTACTGAGACCATTTCTCCTGCCAGGGCAGACAGAGTCCAATGTGGGGACACTACTACTGGTTTGAAGTGCCAAATAATGAAATGCTGTTTCAACACTCTTTCCAAACGAGAGAAGAGGAAGTGAAAGATGAACAGCAGAGGAAAGCAAAACAGGAAAAGGATGCAAGGGGAGAATCAAGGAAGCAGAATGACCAGAACCAGCTCTTAACGGACAAAAGTTTCAGATGCTTGCAGCAAGAGGGCAGCCCAACACTTCCTTAAAGAACTTCACTTCCAAATGACACCAGGACCACATTATCCAGGCAGCATCCTTTGAAACCCAATCTAGACTGTCACTTCTGCAAGCTTTGGACATTTTCTTGGTGTCCAAACACAGACAAAGTATGAGAAAGTTCCAGCCCTTTAATTATCCCTCAGAAAATTCCATAACAGAGCTCTGTTTGACATTATTGAAAATTATTTATTCCGTTGGATGTTAAGTAAGGAAAATTCCTATTTTACTTCACTTATTAGAAAAATGATAAACTACTTTAAACCTGAAGTGTACTGTCTTCACCTGAGGCTAGCTTCATGTAAACACCCTTGTAAATATCATTCACATTACACAATGCCCTTCATAAAATGACCCTGATTACTGGATAATAGTCAGAAGCAAGGGCTTAAAAGTGAAATAGACTTTAGTTGATGTACTGTCAGCCAAGAGCCTTTGGCTTTGGTCTAATTACTTATCCAATCTCAATCTAAAAACTTTCCCATGGGTATAAATAATACCCATGGGAAAGAACTTGTGTCAAGACACTAAGACTCACCCCAAATATCCATGTCTTCCTCCTTTTTGAAAAAAGATTATTTGATGTGGACCATTTTTAAAGTCTTTATTGAATTTGTTACCAATTGTTTCTCTTAAAAACATTTTGTTTTGTCCCCAAGGTATGTGGGATCTTAGCTCCCCAGCAAGGGACTGAACCCACGTCCCCTGCATCAGAAGGTAGATTCTTAACCACTGGACCACCAGGGAAGTCCCAGATTCATTATTATTATATACATTAATTATTACACAACTGAAATACAGCACTATTAATAACCTTTTAATAATCTCCTCACACAATGATTATAAAATTGTTATATTTTCAGACTAGTGTTAATTAGACTCTAGTAACTCATATCTACGTTTTAATTAGTTTCCCCTGCCCCCAATCATAACAGGCAGAGAAATTAGATAGTTGTAAACATCAAATTCATTACAAATGTATATGCTTTTCTTTAGGGAAACAAATGAGTATATCATTCAAAAGGCAAAGGAAAGCACACTTTTTTAAAAAGGTACTAAAATCAAAAGAGGGTGATGTTAGATTCCTGATTTCACTCATTTAAATTGAAGGCAAATGGACACAAGGGTAGAAGAGAAAAATGGAATGATGAGGGAACCAACTCTTACCCAAAGGGAGATGATATGGGTGTTAGCATGTAAGGACAGTTACAATACCATAGGAGAGTTAAAAACTAAGTACCAACAGCAACAAACAGAACAGAAAATATATAAATAAAAATCCCATAATCAGTAGGCAAATATTAAGGCATCTCCCAGAATGTTGATGAAAAGGATAAGGAAATTCAAACAAGAAGAGAGTAAATAATATGTGTGGAGATCAAAGAATAATGTTCTAATACATGGCTTGTGTTTTTAACTGTACAGAAGGAAACTTTTCTGAGATGAAGACAGATTGCGACACAAAGATTGAAGGGGTTCATTTCAGGCAAAATCATGGAAAAGAACCACACACATAAACACATCCAGACCAATTATCTGAAGTACAAAGATTTAGAACTAATCCTACAAGCTTCTAGACAGGAGAAACGTACACAATTACAAACTAAGGAAAATCCTTCTAGCCAAGAATGACTTTATTATTTTTATGTTATCCATTTTGTTTCACTTAATTTTGTGTTATTTCTCCTTTGTTTCTTTTTTTCTTTTGCTAAGACTTATCAGAGTTTTATTCATGTTATTGCTGCTTTTTATCCAAATAACTATGTTTAAATTTAGCCTTTCAAGTGATTTTAACTATTCTAATGAACAAAATTCTGCTTTCACTTAGATTAACTTTTTTTTTTTCTAAATTCCTTAGGTATATTTTGCTTTCCCATTGTCAAGAGTTGAATGTTTGTCCAGTTCCTTTCTATTCATGCTTCCTTATGAAATTTCCTTTAATTATAGCTTAGGCTGTATATTTTAACATAAGGCATTCTTTTTATTTTTCATTTTCATTATTTTACATAAAACCCACAATCATGGATTTTATTTCACCTTAGATCCGGTAATTATTGGCTTAGCAAAGAGGGCTCTTTCATTTTGCATATGACTGGACTTATTTCATTTCTACTTGTTTTACATATTCCATTTTATTTCATTGTGATAAAAATGTAGTATATATTCTAATATGGGTGATTTACTGACTTTTCATTGTGAGCTAGTATATGGAAATATTTTTGACTTATGCCTGGGTTTCTTTTTTTTAAGATATGCTTTCTGTTTGGAAAGCGTATGGTTGAATATACATCTATTAGAGTAACTATGCTGAATATATCTCAATTTATATAACCTTACTGATTTCATCTTTCACTTTCAACAGTTCTTGAGTTGATTTTCTTAAATGTTTAGATTATAATTTCTTCAAATAATTAGTTTTGTCTCATCCTTTATAGTCTTTCAAACACTTTTCTTATGGCATTAGCTATGTATTCTCATTTAATACATAGAATTTTTATATGGTTCTATTATTCCTCCCTTATTTCAATAAGATGTTTTAACACTAATAGGATATTAACTAACAATATTTTCAAAGAAATTTTCCTTATGGTATTACTGAACTGAAAAAAATTGATTGGTATTCTGGCACTGGAGTGGCTGTGAGGAGATAGCCCACATCCAAGGGCAAAGGAGAAGACCCAGCAAGACGCCTTGTCTAACTCAATGAAACTATAAGCCATGCCATGTAGGGCTCCCAAGACAGATGGGTCATGGTGGAGAGTTCTGACAAAATGTGGTCCACTGGAGAAGGGAATGGCAAACCACTTCAGTATTCTTGCCTTGAGAACCCCATGAACAGTATGAAAGGCAAAAAGACAGGACACTGAAAGATGAACTCCCCAGGTCAGTAGGTGCCCAATATGCTACTGGAGATCAGATAAGAAATAACTCCAAAAAGAATGAAGAGACGGAGCCAAAGCAAAAACAACACAAAATTGTGGATGTGACTGGTGATAGAAGAAAAGTGCAATGCTGTAAGCTGTAAAGAGCAATAATGCCTAGGATCCTGGAATGTTAGGTCCATGAATCAAGGCAAATTGGAAGTGGGCAAACAGGAGATGGCAACAGTGAACACTGACATTTTAGGAATCAGCAAACTAAAATGGACTGGAAGGGGTGAATTTAACTCAGATGACAGTTATTCTACTACTGTGGGCAGGAATCTCTTAGAAGAAATGGAGTAGCCATCAGAGTAAACAAAAGAGTCTGAAATGCATAGTTGAATGTAATCTCAAAAAGGACAGAATGACCTCTGTTCATCTCCAAGGGAAACCATTCATATCACAGGAATTCAAGTCTATGCCCAGACCAGTAATGCTGAAGAAGCTGAAGTTGAACGGTTCTATGAAAACCTACAAGACCTTCTAGAACTAACACCTAAAATAGATGTCCTTTTCATTATAGGGGACTGGAATGCAAAAGTAGAAAGTCAAGAAACACCTAGAGTAACAGGCAAATTTGGTCTTGGAGTACAGAATGAAGCAGGGCAAAGGCTAATAGAGTTTTGCCAAGAGAATGCACTGGTCATAGCAAACACCCTCTTCAAACAACACATGCGAAGACTCTACACATGGACATCACCAGATGGTCAACACTGAAATCAGATTGATTATATTCTTTGCAGCCAAAGATGGAGAAGTTCTATACTGTCAGCAAAAACAAGACCAGGAGCTGACTGTGGCTCAGACCATGAACTCCTTATTGCCAAATTCAGACTGAAATTGAAGAAAGTACGGAAAACCACTAAACAACTCAGGTGTGACCTAAATCAAATCCCTTACGATTATACAGTGAAAGTGAGAAATAGATTTAAGGGACTAGATCTGATAGATAAGAGTGCATGATGAACTACTGATGGAAGTTTATAACATTATACAAGAGGAGGTGATCAAGACCATCCCCAAGAAAAAGAAATGTGAAAAGGCAAAATGGTTGTCTGAGGAGGCCTTACAAATAGCTGTGAAAAGAAGAGAAGCAAAAGGCAAAGGAGGAAAGGAAAGATATACCCATTTGAATGCAGAGTTCCAAAAAATAGCAAGGAGAGATAAGAAAGCCTTCCTCAGTGATCAATGCAAAGAAATAGAGGAAAACAATAGAATGGGAAAGACTAGAGATCTCTTCAAGAAAATTAGACATACCAGGGGAACATTTCATGCAAAGATGGGCTCAATAAAGGACAGAAATGGTAGGGACCTAACAGAAGCAGAAGATATTAAAAAGAGGTGAAAAGAATACACAGAAGAACTGTACAGAAAAAGATCTTCAAGACCCAGATATGATGGTATGATGGTATGATCACTCACCTAGAGCCAGACATCCTGGAATGCGAAGTCAAGTGGGCCTTAGGAAGCTTCACTATGAACGAAGCTAGTGGAGGTGATGGAATAAGATGATGCTCTAAAAGTGCTGCACTCAACATACCAGCAAATTTGGAAAATTCAGCAGTGGCCACAGGACTGGAAAAGGTCAGTTTTCATTCCAATCCCAAAGAAAGGCAATGCCAAACTACCACACAATTGCACTCTTCTCATATGCTAGTAAAGTAATGCTCAAAATTCTCCAAGCCAGGCTTCAACCGTACACAAACCATGAATGTACAGATGTTCAAGCTGGTGTTAGAAAAGGCAGAGTAATCAGAGACCAAATTGCCAACAACTGATGGATCATCGAAAAAGCAAGAGAGTTCCAGAAAAACATGTATCTCTGCTTTATTGACTATGCCAAAGCCTTTGACTGTGTGGATCACAACAAACTGTGGAAAATTCTTAAAGAGATGGGAATACCAGACCACCTCACCTGACTCTTGAGAAATCTGTATGCAGGCGAGGAAGCAACAGTTAGAACTGGACATGGAACAACAGACTGGTTCCAAACAGGGAAAGGAGTACGTCAAGGCTGTATACTGTCACCCTGCTTATTTAACTTCTATGCAGAGTACATCATGAGAAACGCTGGGCTGAATGAAGCACAGCTGGAATCAAGATTGCCGGGAGAAATATCAATAACCTCAGATATGCAGATGACACCACCCATATGGCAGAAAGTGAAGAAGAACCAAAGAGCCTCTTGATGAAAGTGAAAGAGGAGAGTGAAAAAGTTGGCTTAAAGCTCAACATTCAGAAAACTAAGATCATGGCATCCGGTCCCATCACTTCATGTCAAATATATGGGGAAACAGTGGAAACAGTGACAGACTTCATTTCGGGGGGCTCCAAAATCACTGCAGATGGTGACTGCAGCCATGAAATTAAAAGACACTTGCTCTTTGGAAGAAAAGCTATGACCATCCTAGACAGCATATTAAAAAGCAGAGACATTACTTTGTCAACAAAGGTCCTGTCTAGTTAAAGCTATGGTTTTTCCAGTCGTCATGTATGGATGTGAGAGTTGGACCATAAAGAAAGCTGAGCACCGAAGAATTGATGCTTTTGAACTGTGGTGTTGGAGAAGACTCTTGAGAGTCCCTTGTACTGCAAGGAGATCCAACCAGTCCATCCTAAAGGAAATCAGTCCTGAATATTCATTGGAAGGACTGATGTTGAAGCTGAAACTCCAATACTTTGGCCACCTGTTGCAAAAAAACTGACTCACTGGAAAAGATCCTGATGCTGGCAAAGATTGAAGGCGGAGGAGAAGGGGATAACAGAGGATGAGATAGTTGGATGACATCACCGACTCAATGGACATGAGTTTGAGTAAACTCTAGAGAGTTGGTGATGGACAGGGAGGCCTGGCATGCAGCAGTCCATGGGGCTGCAGAGTCGGACGTGACTGAGCAACTGAACTGAACTGACTGATTCTATGTTAAATAGAGCTTCCCCGGTGGTTCAGAGAGTAAAGAATCTACCTGCAATGCAGGAGTCCCAGGTTTGATCCCTGGGTCAGGAAGATCCGTTGGAGAAAAGAATGGTAACCTACTCCAGTATTCTTGCCTGGGAAATCCCATGAACAGAGGAGCCTGGCAGGTTACAGCCCATGGGGTTGTGGAGAGTCGGACTGACTGAATAAATACACAAGTTAAATATACCACATGCCTTCATGACAACTTTTGAAACAATTCTAAAGTTTTTTTTATGACTAAATTTTTCATCTATAATGACTGAAGTATAAACTATTTTTTCATCCCTAGGAAAGCCACATTTGGTCATGACATATTAACCTTTAAAAAAAAAAAACTTCCTGGATTTCATTGAATAATATTTAGGATTTTAGACTTTGGTTCATGAAATTGAAGTATAATTTTCTTCTCTGTGATTTCTTTGATATGTCAGTATTATACTAGTCTTTTAGAAAGCTTTCCATCTCTTTCTACACTATAGAATAGTTTATATTACATAGGACATACATGTTCCCTTAAATGATTGTTAGAATTCATATAGAAAATTACACTGATGACTTTCTAATTAACAGAAACTGGCTGCTTTTTCAACTTTTCCGATG
>SJYQ01001864.1:21205-70488 GCA_006410935.1 Redunca redunca | reverse complement strand
AAGTTACACATTGTAACTGCTCATGATTCATAATCCTTTCTATAGCTGTCATTCTGTTTCTGATTATTTCTGTCTTCTTTATTCCTTTATCAGTTCAGTTCAGTCACTGTCATGTCTGACTCTTTGCGACCCCATGAACCGCAGCACACCAGGCCTCCCTGTCCATCACCAACTCCTGGAGTCCACCCAAACCCATGTCCATCGAGTCGATGATGCCATCCAACCATCTCATCCTCTGTTGTTCCCTTCTCCTCATGCCCTCAATCTTTCCCAACATCAGGCTCTTTTCAAATGAGTGAGCTCTTCGCATCAGGTGGCCAAAATATTGGAGTTTCAGCTTCAACATCAGTCCTTCCAATGAACACCCAGGACTGATCTCCTTTAGGATGGACTGGTTGGATCTCCTTGCAGAACAAGGGACTCTCAAGAGTCTTCTCCAACACCACAGTTCAGAAGCATCAATTCTTCGGCGCTCAGCTTTTTTTATAGTCCAGCTCTCACATCCATACATGACTACTGGAAAAACCATAGCCTTGACTACATGGACCTTTGTTGACAAAGTAATGTCTCTGCTTTTTAATATGCTATCTAGGTTGGTCATAACTTTCCTTCCAAGGAGTAAGCGTCTTTTAATTTCATGACTGCAATCACCATCTGCAGTGATTTTGGAGCCCCCAAAAATAAAGTCTGACAATTGTTTCCATGGCTTCCCCACCTATCTGCCATGAAATGACGGGACTGGATGACATGCTCTTAGTTTTCTGAATGTTGAGCTTTAAGCCAACTTTTTCACTCTCCTCTTTCACTTTCATCAAGAGGCTCTTTAGTTCCTCTTCACTTTCTGCCATAAGGGTGGTGTCATCTGCATATCTGAGGTTATTGATATTTCTCCCGGCAATCTTGATTCCAGCTTGTGTTTCTTCCAGTCCAGCGTTTCTCATGATGTACTCTGCATATAAGTTAAATAAGCAGGGTGACAATATACAGCCTTGATGTACTCCTTTTCCTATTTGAAACCAGTCTGTTGTTCCATGTCCAGTTCTAACTGTTGCTTCCTGACCTGCATACAGGTTTCTCAAGACACAGTTCAGGTGGTCTGGTATTCCCATCTCTTTCAGAATTTGTCACAGTTTCTTGTGATCCACACAGTCAAAGGCTTTGGTATAGTCAATAAAGCAGAAATAGATGTTTCTCTGGAACATTCTTACTTTTTCAATGATCCATCGGATGTTGGCAATTTGATCTTTGGTTCCTATGCCTTTTCTAAAACCAGCTTGAACATCAGGAAGTTCACAGTTCTTGTATTGCTGAAGCCTAGCTTGGAGAATTTTAAGCAGTACTTTACTAGCATGTGAGATGAGTGCAATTGTGTGGTAGTTTGAGCATTCTTTGGCATTGCCTTTCTTTGGGGTTGGAATGAAAACTGACCTTTTCCAGTCCTGTAACCACTGCTGAGTTTTCCAAATTTGCTGGCATATTGACTGCAGCACTTTCACAGCATCATCTTTTAGGATTTGAAACAGCTCAACTGGAATTCCATCACCTCCACTAGCTTTGTTCATAGCGACACTTTCCAAGGCCCACTTGACTTCACATTCCAGGATGTCTGGCTCTAGGTTAGTGATCACACCATCAGGATTATCTGGGTCGTGAAGATCTTTTTTGTACAGTTCTTCTGTGTATTCTTGCCACCTCTTCTTAATATCTTCTGCTTCTGCTAGGTCCCTACCATTTCTGTCCTTTATTGAGCCCATCTTTGCATGAAATGTTCCCTTGGTGTCTCTAATTTTCTTGAAGAGATCTCTAGTCTTTCCCATTCTATTGTTTTCCTTTCTTTGCATTGATCACTGAGGAAAGCTTTCTTATCTCTCCTTGCTATTTTTTGGAATTCTGCATTCAAATGGGTATATCTTTCCTTTCCTCCTTTGCCTTTTGCTTCTCTTCTTTTCACAGCTATTTGTAAGGCTTCCTCAGACAGCCATTTTGCTTTTTTGCATTTCTTTTTCTTGGGGATGGTCTTGATTCCTGTCTCCTGTACAATGTCATGAACCTCCATCCATATTTCATCAGGCACCCTTGTCTATCAGATCTAGTCCCTTAAATCTATTTCTCACTTCCACTGTATAGTCATAAGGGATTCGATTTAGGTCATACCTGAATGGTTTAGTGGTTTTCTCCACTTTCTTCAAATTAAGTCTGAATTTGGCAATAAGGAGTTCATGATCTGAGCCACAGTCAACTCCCGGTCTTGTTTTTGCTGACTGTATAGAGCTTCTCCATCTTTGGCTGCAAAGAATGTAATCAATCTGATTTTGGTGTTGACCATCTGGTGATGTCCATGTGCAGAGTCTTCTCTTGTGTTGTTGGAAGAGGGTGTTTGCTTAATCAGACTTGTCAAAAGTCAGTGTATTCTACTGGTTTTCTTAAAGGAAGAGTTTTTAGCTATATTGATGAAGTATATTGTTTTTTGGATGTTACTCTTCTATTTTGTCATTTTTTTGTTCTTATCTTTACTTCCTTTGTGTTACATTGACATCATCTTTTACACTTTTTGAGTTTAGCATGCGTTATTTTATTTTAAATCTTCCCTGCTTTTGAGACCAAAACCTTTCTTTCAGTACTGCTTTTATATGGGGTCTAATTTTTAAAATATAACTATCTATCTGATCATTAGCTATTCTACATCTTAGGTACAGTTAATCACTGGGAGGACCTCAATGCCAGGACTAATAGAAAATCCAATATAATCCCAGCAGGATTGCTAAAGAATGGAAGGACTGCTTTCCCCTACTGTGGACTCTAGATTATTACAGAAGATGATATGTCAGATAAACCTGAGGGAAATTTTTGAGAATACTGCTCATTTGTGCCTTAGCAGTATAAAGGGTAGTCAGTTTTTTTCTTCCTGTACTTATGATGCCTATTGTAGATCAAGTCAAAAGGGAATATTTCTCCCTTGTTCGCACAATACGTATAGCTTCCCCATATCCCTTCTGCCCAGTAATTAGATCAAAGTAAAAGAGACTGAGGACTTTCCAGGTGGCACAGTGGTAAAGAATCCACCTGCCAAGCAGGAGACAAGGGTTTGATCCCTGGGTCAGGAAGATCCCCTGGAGAAGAAAATGCCAACCCACTCCAGTATTCTTCTTCAGATAATCCCATGGACAGAAGAACCTGGTGGGCTACAGTCCATGGGGTCGCAAAAAGTCGGACATGATTTAGTGACTGAGCATGCCCTAAAGGAACTGAGGCACTTGCAAACCTTATTGGTAACCTCTGTCTAGGCAGAGACTCCTTCAAATTCTACTGTATGTCTTAAAGGTGAGGACTCCTTCTTGTTGCCAGGAGATTGTGAGTATCACAAACCCAGTTACTTTACTGAGAGTTCTTTGGTAGCTGGTTTGACAAACGCTGGGCTTCCTGGTGGCTCAGACTGTAAAGAATCTGCCTGTGATGCAGAAGACCCAGGTTCAACACCTAGGTAGGGAAGATCCCCTGGAGAAGGAAATGGCAACCCACTCCAGTACTTTTGCCTGGGAAATCCCATGGATGGAGGAGTCTGATGGGCTACAGTTGATAAGGTCTCAAAGAGTCAGACATGACTGAGGGACTCACACTTTTCACTTTGACAGACATTGCTCAATAGCAAAATACCTGCAAACAAGCATTTAGGCTACTGAGATGCAAAAATCATACATATGTTTTAGTTTATGAAAACTTTTTCATTGACCCCAGAAGTGTCTTTATAAATCTTGTAAAAAGATTTTTAATAGGAGAAGCTTCTGGAACATGATCATTCATATGAATCTGGTAAGCAGGTTAAGGAATCCCAACATTGGAATGTTTTATTTTCAAAATCAAACATCTCCACCTTTGTGGACTAAAGCCTGTTTTTTAAAATAAAATCAGTAATTTTTTCCATCTTAAAGTAAGGAATATATTTTTGCTTCTGAGAAACACTTAGGTTATTACCTTATGGTCCCCACAAATTAGGTAACTGATTGGGTCTATCCTTCTAAGCTGGCTGGGTTTATGCCTTCAAATTGGCTTCTAGAAAGCTCAGATTTAAATATGACCTGGGTTCGATCCCTGGGTCGGGAAGATCCCCTGGAGGAGGAAATGGCAACCCACTCCTGTATTCTTGCCTGGAGAATCCCATGGATGGAGGAGCCTGGTGGGCTACAGTCCAAGGGGTTGCAAAGAGTTGGACACGACTGAGCGACTTCACTTCCACTTTCACTTTCCTATCCTGTAGTATGCATGTAGACCTCTCTAGTGTGCATTTCTATTTTAGTCTTATTCCTGGCTATAACATATTTTATTTTAGCCTTTTTTTCGCTATAACATATGCCCCTATACTTGTCTTTTCTTTGTCACCTACTGCTGGGTTATTTCATATTAGAATTTGTATCTCTTTATAGGCTGCCTTGTTTAAAATTAGATATAATTTTAAAAAAAATCTTATTCTGCAATATTTGCATAGTGAGGCTGCCTGATACAGTTTTACTCTCCACTAGATATACATAATTATGGGTGAAGCTCAGAAAATACACATCAGAAAACCAGTACAGGGAGTAAAGGCTCCCCACTTTCTGGAGACATTCAAAGAAAAGCTGGAGGACTTCATATCAGAGTTGCATTATCAAACGTGGCATCTCTTTTCCCTCCCTACCAGCAGAGGAGAAGTTGCAGAAAAGATACTTCTACCACCTGTAGCCATCATTCACTAGGTGAGATAAGAATTATCCAGGCTGCCCATGAGGCTCTCTGGGATCTGAAAAGGAGAATCCTTTCTCCTTAGCTCCAACAATGATTTGTGCTTACATAGTTTGGAAGAGAAATGTTCTACTCCTTTGTACCTTGGTGTGTTCATATCTATAAATCATGAGTCTATTTACTGAGCATCTCTTCCTCCCAGAAATGGCTACCCCTATACCTGAGCTGGCACATATAAGTGAGCAGAGGCAACTTGTCACAAAACAGGCACACAGGTGTTGTGATGCTGAAGAGTTGTAGTACTTTGATCAAGGAACTACTATATGAGCACCTCCAAGCCCAGGGAACCTGGACTCCCATCCCCAGCTTTCCTAGCTCTGATCTTGTTTTGCCCACACCAACTTAGAGACGGCTTGAGGATGAAAAATAATTTAATTAACAGAATGCTATTTTTCAGGTTATGATTCTTGCCAATGTCATTAATTACAGAATAATGTCTACAAATCCAAATTAGCATAATAGGTGACTCAGTAATTCCTTGTGTGCTCCTGCTCAGTCGCTAAGTCATGTCCAACTCTTTGGAACCCTGTGAATGGCAGCCCACCAGGCTCCTCTGTCCATGAGATTTCCCAGGCAAGAATATTGGAGTGGGTTACCAATCATTTTCTCCTCCAGGGGATCTTCCCGACCCAGGGATCGAACCTGCGTCTCCTGCATTGGTGTTCTTTATCACTGAGCCACCTGGGAAGCCCCAGTAAATCCTGACTATTGCTATAATCAATCAGATCACAAAAACTCAAAGGAGAATTCTTTTTTTTCCTGAAAACTGTAAAATATGTGTTGAAGACTTTTCTCCGCTTGAAAGAACCCACACAGATGCATCATAAATTGCTGCCATTAAAACTTACTATTTGGACTTAATATTGCTTTGAGTTCATAGTCTATATTTTATAGTTACACTCTTTCAAGCTGTAAAGCATTATTATAAAACAAAAAATATTAACAATGTTTGTCTCAGAGACTCACTATTCCCTTTATGCTAGGAGGCTCACCACACTTTCCTCCGGTCTGAACACCAACCTTTAATTAAATGTATGTCTGCAATGTCTATTCCTCATATACCATTCCAGATGTCTATCCAGTGAGAAGGGGTCCCTGGGCCGTTTTGTGGTTGATGTCCGAGTCACTTTCCTGCTTTTACTGGGCAGTAAGCCAAATAAATGATCTAAGCATTCAAAGTAGACATCAAAATTAATAAATTTTATTCATATGAAATTCAGGATCATGCACCCTGTTTTATGAAGCATGAGTGCTGTCAACAAACTAGAGGAGATTTTTTTTTTAAATAAAGTCATCCCCCTGTAAATTTACTCAACACCATTGCCTCCAGACAGGGAGACAGCTTCCTTCAGACAAAGCAGAACGAGTATGGCATAATCATTTGAAAGATTTGAGCTAAAATGTAGCTTATTGCAGAGCGAGTTATTTTCCAAACCTCTAGACTCACAAACCTTCTCTGGTGAGTTAAAATGACATTAAATTCCATGCATATGTGTGCAGCCCACAAAAACACCAAAGGACAATGAACTTAGCACCAGCCCAGAATTCCAATCACACTGAGAAGCTGTGACTCACAGTTTCTTCCCATCAAGGTCAGTACCTAATGTATAGACACCCAAGTTCCTCACCCCTAGGAAGAAAACATTCCTAATTCTCTGCTTTCCATCAACACCTTCAGCCTAGCATCACATCAGGATCAGTTTTGACCATTCGTCTGTCCTGCTGGGCTGCAAGCTAGTTGAAAACAGAAACTGTCTTGTTACTAGTTTTATCACCAAGAGCTGCTGTATCATAGGTGATCAATTTGTTGGATTGAATAAAAGATCTAGTTCATTTTTGTTTAGCAGGGTTTAAGGAGACATTTCACATTACCTTTCCCATTACATTCTTGTGATTACACCCAGACGGTCAAATTTAATGAAATGCTGAAAATGGAAATACTGTGGCAGGTCATAATAAATGCCAGTTCAGGAATGCCTTAAAAGTGTGTTTCTCCAGCACAATGCAGTATTGTGCTCTTTCCAAGGGCCATAACTTACCCAGCCCATTTTGACAGACTCTAATGAACCAAATGTCGTGTATGACAATATCCATTACCTGTGCTCACTGCAATTTGACAGCAATTGCATCCAGAGAAACACTGTATCCTAAGCTGGCTGTTTCTAAAGAAACATACCCCTTTCACACAAAGAAAGATAAACAGGAATGCATGATGATCTGATGAAAATCCAATCTGATTTAAGAAGTAGAAAGATAACCTAGCACAAACGAGGAAAATTCAATAAATTCCATGAAATGCCAATGGAAAAAAAATAACAGCTTTCTGGAATATGATCAACTGGTTAAAACAGAGCTGAACATTGTTTACATAGCTTCTAATATAGTTCTACAGCATTTCCTGTAAGTTATACTTACTATTAAGGATAAAAGCTACAACCTTGGTATATATTATTGCCCATTATTCAAACGGAATAGAGTTTTCTTAGAAAATCCATTTTTAAGGAAGAACATGGATCCCAACACGTTTCCTTAATTTCCACTTCTACACGTATGTTCTGATCTGATAAAGGAAGCATCTGTTAGATGGATGAAATATACAGAGATGACTCATTTACCTGACACTGTTACGGAAATGAGTAATTTTCCAGATAAAGAAGGATGCCCTCCAGAGTCGCATGTTTAGCTTAACTCTTTTAAAATGGAAAGCATACATTGAAGTCTTTAAATTAGGGACCTAGAAAATAAGCTTGACAACTTCTTGATGCTCAGCATCATTTCAGGGAACGACATGGATACACTACCATGCGTAAAATAAATAGCTATGGGAACCTGCTGCATAACACAGGGAGCTCAGCTCCAAGGCAGTGGCACCCACTCCAGTCCTCTTGCCTGGCAAATCCCATGGATGGAGGAGCCTGGCAGGCTGCAGTCCATGGGTCGCTAAGAGTCGGATACGACTAAGTGACTTCACTTTCACTTTTCACTTTCATGCATTGGAGAAGGAAATGGCAACCCACTCCAGTGTTCTTGCCTGGAGAATCCCAGGGACAGGGGAGCCTGGTGGGCTGGCATCTATGGGGTCGCACAGAGTCGGACACGACTGAAGTGACTTAGCAGTAGCAGTAGAGGGGTGGGATGGGAGGTCGGAGGGAGGCTCAATAGAGAGGGAATATATGTATATACATCACTGATTTCACTTTGTTGTACAGCAGAAACTAACACAACATTGTAAAACATTTATACTCCAATAATACAAATTTTAAAAATAAATAAACAAAAAGCTAACTGCTCCTAAGCACTAAGCTTTTGAGTCCTCAAGGATGGTTTTGGCTTTGTTGTGAAACTGAGCTATGGTCTCTCAAACCCCAGTCTCCACCCCACATTCTGCCCTAGTTCTTGCCCCTTTGCCGCACAGAGTGACCCAGCTCAGTCCTCTCTGTTCAACACTCCAGGCTGTGGATGGCATTTCAGATTCGGCTCCGTAGGCTTTATTCCTGGAGGCCCCACCTGGACAACGCATCAGTTTGGAACCTCCATCCCAGGTGACTCAGTCGTAAAGAATCTGCCTGCCAACACAGGAGATGCAAGAGATGCAGGTTCTATTTCTGGGTTGGGAAGATCCTCTGGAGAAAGAAATGCCAGCCCACACCAGTATTCTTGCCTGGAGAATCCCATGGACAGAGGAGCCTGGCAGGCTATAGTCCATAGGGTTGCAAAGAGTCAGACACAACTGAGCAACTGAACACAGCACATTTAAGACAAGAGAGGTGACCAGTGCTCCTGGTCTTATCACTAGCGCCTTCTCTGGGTAATCAGTACCCATAAGTGACCTAGTACCTTCTAAAATGTTCCATATCATTTTTAAACATCAGATTTTTAACGTCAGTTTTATTGGGTTGGCCAAAGAGTTCATTCAGGTTTTTCCACAAAATGTTACAGAAAAACCCAGACAAAGTTTTTGGCCAACTGAATATCCATGGTGTTATCCATCTTGTAAAGAAAACAGTTAGGACCTACAGGTCAGCTACCACACCTCTAGATTACCTGCTCTTTGACAATTCTGTCCCTCTGAAATTAATGCAAAAAGCCTAGTCCTGGGTGGTCTTTTTCAATTTGAGATCCAGAGAAGTACAGTATTTTTGAATTTTTTATGGTGAGTTTCCATTGCTAACATAATCTGAAAAATTAATCTAAGCATGTTATGGCTTAGCTGAGGGGTTGGGGGTGGGACATCTGACAGCCAAACGGTGCCCCTGTTCCCTTTGGTATTTATGTTGCTGATTGTTTTCAAGTTGATGGGTCACCCAAAGTGACGGGTTTTACTTTCAAGGAAATCTTTCCCAAACCAGAGTGCAAGTTCTCAGGTTTTGAGCATTATTGCAAGGGAACATTTCCAGAAGATCCTCTTCCCAAGGTCAAACATATCCAACCTCAATTTTTAATACCCTTTTCATCACAAAATTATTCTATTAAATGATTTAACATGAACAACTTTAAGGTGTAATGCAAATTACTGTTTCAAACTAACACTTTATTGATTAGCATTTGTATCAATAGATAGATCTTCATGTTTACGTTACAGTATGAATTTCACCCAAATATAGGGTGAAAGGAATCAATGTATGTGGGTTTATGTAGGGGAAATTGGACACCTGCACATAAACATCTCCCAAGGCTGAATCCTGCAGACATCTGTGCTCTATAAAGCAGAAAAAAGGAAAAGGTTTCCATAGGAAAATAAAGTTTCTCCATAAAATACAAAAGTAAAGCTGAGGTCTTTCTGCCTTATTAGTGAAGTTCTTCAAAGAAAGACAAGAAAAGAAATGACCCACGAGGCATAGAACTTGGTGGTCGCTTATTCAGTGTTGAGTCTTGAGTATATTCATTCCCTAATCTTTTCCATTTACTAAAACTGCCCCCACCCTTCAAAGTATTCCAGTATTGTTAGCCACTCCCCCTGAGTGACCCTTCCTCACTATTTAGAAAGAATATTTATCATGTTTTAATGATCAAAGTATTGTACAGTCAACTGTAGAAAGCCTAGAGAATATACTTAAAATAAAATTTTAAACATCCATAATTCTGAAGTCCAAAGATAACCACTGTTAACAGCTTGGGGTATTTCTTGGTGTTTTTCTTTCTGTCCACATATGAAAAAAATTGGAGACTTCTATGATTTTGTGACCCAATCTTACAATCTATGGATATAATGTTAATGTTTCCCATGTTATTTTGAAAGTGCATATATAATAAAAATTTTGTAATAGTCCATGTTAGAAATCCCATAATTTATCCAACCATTTCCTTATGGCTTAATATTTAAATTGTTCCTGGTTGTCACATATTATGAATAATGATGAGATCAATGTAATTTTGCATAAAACTTAAAAAAAACTTAAAATATTCCCTTGACTAATTCCCAGAAAAGACATAAGTTGGCTAAAAGTAAACATATTTTTAAGGCTCCGAATAAAGATGACAAAACTGCTTATCAAAAGCATTGCACGTATTATTATTCACTAGCATCACATACGTTGAAGGCAATGGTAGCCCACTGCAGTGTTCTTGCCTGGAGAATCCCAGGGATGGGGGAGCCTGGTGGGCTGCCGTCTCTGGGGTCACACAGAGTCAGACATGACTGAAGCGACTTAGCAGCAGCAGCAGCAGCAGCATCACATGGCCTGACCTTTTGTGTCACAATTGCTAGCATGAAGTTTTCATATTGTTCCTTTTTTAAAGTAAAGTTGGGGGGGATGCTATGTGGTCATTGCTTGGATTTACATTTTATTGATTACAAGTAAAATGGGGTTTTTCCACATGAGTTAACAGGTTTTTCACTTTCCTTTTAGAGGAATAAATTATTTTCCTTTACTATTTTCTTTACTTTTTCTTACAAAGAATTTTACACAGTATTTTACCATAATTTGAATATGTTATTTTCCTTTAACTTTTCATTTGAATGATTTTCAGTAAATACTCATTTTTAAGCCTTCCTAATAGTCAAACCTACCAATACACTCTATTTTCCATTCATTCTNTTTTTAAATGTCCAAGAGTTTATACTTTTTGTCTTAAAACATTTGTCTTAATGTTTTTTTGATTTATTTAGATTCGGAGAATTTGGGCTACATTCATCTCAATATGCTAATTTTTCTATATTTGCATTTCCTAAATTCTAAGATGCTGCTTCTCACTTTTTAAAAAAATCAGAATGCAATATAATTAACACATATATTAGCAATATTTGTGGATTTTCTTCACAAAATCTTTTAGTAAATCAAAAGTGACTTATAGCATTTATTTAACTTCTTCTCTTCCACTCAATCTCTTCTGCCATTTGTGAGTATATATTAATAGGTTAGCTCTCTGAGATCTGTATAACATAGCTACCATCTTCTTCTCATCAGTTTTATTACCCTGTCTTCTTCCTCTGTTACTAAGTTTCTGAAATTTATTTTCATAATTCAATTTCCTGTGAAACCAGAATACTTAATACTGACTACATCTTGACTTCTTTGACACTGGGTGTGTGTTTGCTCACCCACTCTTTGTGGCCCCATGGACTGTAGCCTGCCAGGCTCCTCTGTCCATGGGATTCTCCAGGCAAGAATTCTGGAATGGGTGCCGTTTCCTACTCAAGGAGATCTTCCCAACCCAGAGATCAAACTGACATCGATGAACAAGGATTTGGGGAGAGGGGAGGAAGCAGAGGAGGATGTTCTAAGCAACCAAGACAATTTGTGTAAAGACACTGATGGAGAAGAGCCACATGAATGGACACACAAAAGCTTCATTAATAAATCCAGGCCTAGACTTCCCTGGTGGTCCAGGGGTTAAGAGTCCACCTGCCAATACAGAGGATGGGGGTTCGATCCCTAGTCAAGGAACTAAGATCCCGTATGTCACAGGGCAGCTAAGCCCATGTGCAGCAACTACTGAGCCTGAGAAACAACTCTGGAGCCTGAGAGACACAACTAAGACTTGACACAGCTAAATAAATAATTTTTTGTTAAGGTTTTGGCTTTTTTCCCAAACTTATTTATTTTTAATCAAAGGAAAATTGCTTCACAATCCGGTACTGGCCTCTGCCATACATCAACATGAGTCAGCCATAGGTATATATGTGTCCCCTCCGCCTTTAACGTCCCTCCCACTTCCCACCTGTTCCCACCCATATATGTTGTTATAGAACCCTGGTTTGAGTTCCCCGAGTCATACAGTGAATTCCCAATGGTTATCTATTTTACACATGGTATATGCCTCCATGTTACTCTCTCGAAAAACCCAGGCCTGGAAATTTATTGGAAGACAATGCCAAGAGAATGTCCAGATGGGACACCCCTAACAGCTACACTCTTGTACCCCACTGGCTCTTGGAATGACCCACCAAGCACAGTAGCCAGCAGCACCTCAACCTCAGGTCCACTGATCTCAACTGCTAACTCCAGCCCAACAGAAATGTCCAAGTTGGAAAGCTGAGTGACCACCTGTCCCAGTTTGCCTGGATGATTTCAGCCCCAAGAAAACTGGGACAGTTGGTCGCCCTACGAAAGTGGACATGAGGCTTATATTTAAAGTATCATAAAAGGTTAGATAGAAAATAACACTAGAGACACTTTTAAAGATATTTACGATTTCTTTATTTGGCTGTGCTGGGTCTTAGTTGTGGCATGTGGGATCTTAGTTCCCTAACCAGTGATTGACCCCATGTCCCCTGCGTTGACCACATGGAGTCTTAGCCGCTGGACCACCAGGGAAGTCTCTGTGGACACTTTCAAGGTACTTTTCCAACTGGTCTCAGGGATCCACGTGCCAGAACCACCCAAGTACCACATGAACAGCCCTCAAGAGGCCTCTGCTACCCAAAGTCCACGTCCAAGAAATACTGTCCAGAGTGATACAGCCTCAAGCACGAGCAGACAAAAGCATCCACAGAATGACCCAAACCTCCCAGAGCCTTAGCCCCCCAAGAATCTCTTTGCAAGCCATGCCTGTACTTTTGTGCTGTAGGCCAGGACTTGCCCAACCAAAAATAACATTTCCAAACTCCAAAGCAGCCAATCAAAACATAATGCTTAAAATCCCTCATGATAGGGTATAAATTCCACTATTGCCTGGACATCTAGCCCTTCCAACTTCAGCTTGCATAGACTCAGCAAAGTCTTTTCTGGCCTGACATGGCTCTCTCACCCAGCCAGCGAATCCACTCACCTTTGTCTTATAGCTCTCTCCGTCTCTGTTCTTCCTTGACAAGAGAAAGAAATAACGTGCTTCCATCCAGTCTTCTACCTGCCACTTACTCCCCATCCTCATAGCAAGCCCGAAAGGCCAGCTTCCTGGCCCTAGCCTGCCTTGGTCGAAGACAGCAGACACCACTAAAATCCACTCACATTGCTATGCCTGAAGCAGAAAGAGACCACAGTAGATTGTGAACCCTGACATTCACTTAAAAGAAACTTATATTTTGTAACAGAGAAGAGGGGCCCAATGGCTTTCGTGTGTGTGTCCCAATAAAGTTTTATTTACAAAAACTTAAGAGTGGGGCAGGTTTTGACCTGTAGGCAGTACTTTGTAGGCTACTGATTAAAGTGACTTGTTCAAGGTCATAGGTCTGATGAGTATCAGAATTTGGATAGAATTCAGATCTCCTGATTTCCAATGTGTTTTTCCATTCTACTATGCTGTTGCCTTTATAATTTATTTTGCACTCATCACACACTACCTTGTTTTATTATTAATCTTATATGGCTACTTATGATCTTTTGGTAGTCCAAGAGGCAGTGGACATCCAAGGACTAAGGGTGACACAGTAGAGCAATTAGAAATAACCTAGTCTCAAAGTGCTTGAAGACCTAGTACATTCTGGGCAAGGACAGGCCAGACCTCAGAGAGAAGAGAAATCTGGGCACAGGCAGCAAGGGCTGCACTGGAAACTGTTTGGAACTTCAACATCTTGTATCTACCATTTAATTCACCTGACGAACGGAATTTGAAAAATTACCCAGTACCCCAAAAATGAGTCAAAGAAGACAGCATTAGAAGAGGAAAATGTCTGCATGGTTCAAAAGCTCAACTGACTCTCCATTAACCAATCTTTTTCTTTAATGCCTGAGAATGAGCTGATGTGCAAAAAACTCCATAATAATGAAATTCAGAGTGCATGTATACCAGAGTGAATCAGAGCAGCACGTATGGCTACGTGTGCAGTATTCACGTATCTGCAATGTGCCTGAATTAGGAATCAAGTACAAGTCATTCCAATTAATGTGTTCCTGTCTTCTAGCATTGATCTAATGAGAAAGCAAGCTCGTGGTCTAACTCTTTGGAATACTGAAGGAGCCTAACTACATTTGACCAAGATTACTCACTAACAAAGGAATGAACTATTCAAACTCAAATGGCTCGCTGCTTAAAAACATTATACACACAGGCCAGAAACAACAAAGAAAGCTCTCCTATGCAGAGAACATGTGGGCTGCCCATTTAGATCCCCAGAGACACTGGCAATGTCCTAAAGGTACAAGGGTTGTGTCCATCTCCCTTCACGAGAAACTTCAGAAGCTGGTATATGCTTCCCAAGTTTAAAACTATTATATGAATAACTTGGGAACATCAAGTGATATTTCTGAGGCCTGCCAACAGTTTAACCACAATGAAGCTCCCAGCCAAGATATTCATGAGAAGTTCAGAAGAAGTTACTTTGAGAAAGATGGACTCGCAGCAAACAGATTTCTTGTCCTTAGAAAGAATACATAAATCAATACTCAAACAAGCAAAATGAAAATTCAGTTTGTTCATAATCATTGAAGAAAAAAGACATTTAGAAGTTTAGAAAGAAGACTCCGCAAAGAGTTCGTTATTAACATGTTATTGTTACGGTGCACATTAAAAATTCATTCAAACATTGCTCTCATACTTTTCCTTCCCACAGATTAGAAGTAAAAAATGTCTTAACTGAGCTGCAGGGCAAAAAACAGACACTTGGCTTTGCTACTTCTTGGCTGTGTGATCTTGGGTAAGACACTGTTCCTCTCCGAAGCTCCACTTCCTCACCTGAAAAAACAGAATCCCTAAACTTCCTTCCAACTCTGTCATTCTATAATTCCAGGGCCACACATCCTCTCTGCTGATGGAAATAGTAGAGAAAATACAAACTGAAGTAGCGTTTTGCGACAAGAAATCATACAAGCAGGCAAAGAGTTAACTTGACTCCAACGATGACGTTACTCTAATTTTTGACAAACAGAGAATTTTACAGTCATAGAGTTTTACAGATGTAGAATGATCAAACTCTGAATTTGACTTCAGGAAAGGAAATGAAATTTTTGAAAATAATGCTGTCTAAGGTGAGAGGGGGTATGGAGGAAGGAGATGATAGAAGTCAGACTTTAAGAGCTAAAAGGAGGAGGAAAAAGCAGCAGGAGAAAATGAGAATTTGGAAATCAAGTAGTCACTGGTAGCAATGGTAGATAAGAGCATAGGTGACAGTGATTTTTAACTTGAAAAAAAAATCTTGAATCCACTTAAATGTGGGCAGAAAGAGACAAAATAAATACCAGATCGGTCAGTGACAGATGGTGACAGGGAAGAAGAGATGATGGGTATAAATAGTATAAAAGGATCTCTGCAGGGGACTTCTCTGGCTGTCCAGTGGTTAGGACCCCATGCTTCCAATGCAGGGGGTTCAGGTTCTATCCCTGGTGGGGAAGCTAAGATCCCACATGCCTTGAAGCTACAACACCAACAAAATATAAAAGGGCCTCTGCAACACAAAATCCAGGTGTTTCTCTCCCAAATGTCCATAAACTTACATTAAAACTTACCCTAGGTTAATTAAGCTCCAATACTTTGGCCACCTGATGCCAAGAGCCAACGCACTGGAAAAGACCCTGGTTCTGGGGGAAATTGAGGGCAGGAGAAGAAGGGGGCGAGAGAGGATGAGATGGTGGGGTGGCATCACCGGCTTGATGGACATCAGTCTGAGCAAACTCCAGGAGACAGTGAAGGACAGGGAAGCGTGACATGCCGCAGTCCATGAGGTTACAAAGAGTCAAACACGACTCAGCAACTGAACAACAAATAGTTAATTCCAGTTAAGAATGAGCTCATGAGGCAGCTCATGAATTTGAAATTATTCCCTTGGATCTGCTAAGGTCTCCAAAGCCCTATTCACTGTAATAGTGGTGGTGATTTAGCTGCTAGCTAAGTGGTGTCCAACTCTTATAACTCCATGGACTATAGGCCACCAGGCTCCTTTGTCCATGGGATTTCCCAGGCAAGAATACTGCAGTAGGTTGTCATTTTCTTCTCCAGGGGATCTTCCCAACCCAGGGATCAAACTCAGGTCTTCTGCATTGCAGGCGAATTCTTTACTGATTGAGCCACCAGGGAAGCCCACTCTAACAGTGGAATTCGGATTTTTAGGAAAAGATAATTTTTGACATGATTCTTCCAAGAGAAACAGCTAGGTGTATCTCAGAGTGGGAGAGCCTAAAGTTTAGAATATAAGTTTCAGTTTTTTTCACATAACCATCTAGGTGTCCTTGAGTAAGTCATTTGCATGTTCAGAGTGTCTGTTTCCTTGACTCTTGAAATACGACATTTGAGAAAAGGCTCCACCAGCTATAAAATCCTATGACTCTCTAAGTAATAGTTTACTGCATCGCTGGCATGACTGCCTTGATCATCAGCATCATCCAATTAACACTCTGTAATGTAGAATATTTCTGTAGTTTCGAAAAGTAGGCTATTTAGGACAGGAAGGAGTTTGGAACATGAAATACAGT
Source organism: Redunca redunca (assembly GCA_006410935.1). Taxonomy (NCBI): domain Eukaryota; kingdom Metazoa; phylum Chordata; class Mammalia; order Artiodactyla; family Bovidae; genus Redunca; species Redunca redunca. The sequence goes on along the minus strand of SJYQ01001864.1, from coordinate 53,926 downwards.
CACTTTGTTTTTCAGAACAAATGAGGGGGCTTCCCTGGTGGCTCAATAGTAAAGAATCCGCCTGCCAAGGCAGGAGACACAGGTTCCTTCCCTGGTTCAGGAAGATCCCACATGCCCCAGGGCAACTAAGCCCGTGCGCCACAACTTCTGGGCCAGAGCCCTAGAGCCCAGCGCTCTGCAAGAAGAAGCCACACAATGAGAAGGCTGTGTACCGCACCTAGAGAGCAGCCCCTGCTCATGGCAACTAAAGAAAAGCCCGCACAGCAACAAATACCCAGCGCAGCCAAAAATATTCCTTTCTTAAAAAATGAGGACTTGGAGGTCGAAAGATGCTGAATGACTTTGTTAAATTACAAGCCAATCAGTGGCAGAAGCAAGACAAAGGCTGCCTGACTAGTCCTGCCTGCACCAAAATGCATGGCTACCAGTTGGCTTCAGGATGGCTGGCATACTTCACTAGAAGCTGCCCCAGTCCCCTTATAACCTATAGTGCGCTTTTTATGTGACTCATTAAACACAGCCTACATCACAGCTGGGCTTTACTGGCCTCAGGGCTCTTAGTTTTCCAGACATCTAATCCAGGGGACATTGGAAGAGTGGCCTGAAGGTCGTCATGCCAATACACCAGAATCGAGTACGCTTTAAAAAGTTCTACAGGGTCATCGAAGGCAGCAAGTATCTATACACTGTCTGCCCACTTCCCATTTTATCAAATGAGTATGTGATAGGCGGAAGTTCCTGGTGAACCCAGTCCTGATCCACAACTTCAGGAACCAGACAGCAGCCTCCACAGCATAAGCACTTTGTCACTCTGGCTTCAGGCTGCTGGGACAGTGGGATGGCTGCCCTGAAAACCTCTGAGAGAAAATCTGGGGATTTCTGTGTAGGAGCAACACTGCCTGCCACGCAATATGCTGCCACCTGCTCCAAGATGAGACAGTTGGTTGCAGATAGCACAAGGTACAGACATTAAAACCTGAACTACATCGGATCCAGCAACCTGGTTGTATCTCTCAGATATCATAATGTGGGAAAGGAGTTGAACACAGATTAGTATGTGCTGTATGATCCCATCAAAACTGGGTCATTTGTAGAGACATGGATGGACCTAGAGTCTGTCATACAGAGTGAAGTTATAAGTCAGAAAGAGAAAGACAAATATTGTATATTAACATATATATATCTAGGAAGATGGTACGGATAAACCTCTTTGCAGGGCAAGAATAGAGACAGCGACATGGAGAATAAACAAATGGACATCAAGTGGGAAAAGAGAAGTGTGAAATAAACTGTAGATTGGGATTGACATACACATACTATTGATACTACATATAAAAAGACAACTAATGAGAACCTACTGTTTAGCACAGGGAACTGTACTCAGTGCTCTGTAGTGACCTAAATGGGAAGGAAACCCAAAAAAGAGGGAGTTTACGTATATGTAGCGCTTCCCTGGTGGCTCAGCGGTCAAGAATCCACCTGCAGTGCCGGAGACGCAGGAGACGCAGGTTCAATCCCTGGGTCAGGAAGCTCCCCTGGAGGAGGGCATGGCAACCCACTTCAGTATTCTTGCCTGGAGAATGCCATGGACAGAGGAGTCTGGTGGGCTACTGTCCACGGGGTTGCAAAGAGTCGGGCACGACTGAAACAACTGAGCATGCACACACATGTATACATATGACTGATTCACTTTGCGGTACAGCATAAACTAACACAACATTGTAAGGCAATTATATCCCAATTTAAAAAAAAAAACAGAAAAAAATAAAACAAAAACCAAAATGAATCTATAACAGTGATAGAAGTCAGGCTAGTGATTACTTCCTGGGTGAGAGATATTGACCAGAAGGGGTCCATGGAGCTTCCTGGGGTGGGAAAATGTTTAATTGCTGGATCTGGGTGGTAGTTACACAGGCATATAGATATTTAAAAACTGGTCAACTTCTACACTTCAGATATGGATGTCATTTACTATATGTATGTTATACTTTAATAAACAATGAATTTAACATATTGTGTGCAGACCCTTGATATGAATGGAGAGTATGCTTCTTCCTTTTCTTTTCCATAAGAGTATCTGAGATTCTCCAAATTGAATCTTCACAAACAATATTACTAGCAATAACAATAGCTACATGAAGTACTTTTATGCACCAGAACCTGTGCAGACAGACACAGGAATTACCTGAATTATCTCCTTTAATTCTTAAAACATTTCCATGAGGTTGACCAATACCATCATATATCTCACGGATGACAAAACTAAGGCACAGAGAAGTGAAGTAACTTGTCCAAAGTCACACAGCAAGTAAAATATCAGAACTGAAATTCAAATCCAAAGCAGTTTGACTCCTGAGTCTATGTTCTTAACTTTTCATTACATTTGATGGTATGTTGCAGGAAGGGGGAAGTTTTCAAACTGAGGAATATTTTATCTAACTTTTCTCTGATATTACAGTGCAGTTTGCACACTCAGCATGAAGAGGAAAGAGGATACAGGGTTGGGCTGACAGGTTAACAATTCTCTAGTTGATTACATTCTTGAGATTCATTCAACAGATACACCTAGTTTGGTAAAAATGCCTCTTTTTTTTTTTTGTCTTTAATAGCAGAGGGTAGGTGCTATTATTGGCTTGTTATAGTTTGACTTTGTTCCTTCAGCGAAAAGAAACACAGTGGGAGCAACAGAGAATGTTTTCACAGGCCATCCACTGGGCCCTGCAGAACACTATGTCCTAGGACAGAATTTCCACCGTGTGCCACATGCTTTTAAGGTCTGCCTCAGGCTTTTTGGAAAGACCGAAGGGGCTTACTTTCCTCTTCAGATAGCTTTTATATTGTTATGATATTAAATATAATTTATCTGTAGAAGCTGGAGAAGGCATTAATCACTCTTTAATTAAAAAAAAACAAAGCTCGTGATTTTCTAGACATCCTCTTCTATCCTTTACTGGCTCCTCGATTAGTTTCTTTGAAGCTTTTGTATGAAAACCTATTAAATCATTAATTTCTCGATTAAAAGGAGACATAAATCATAGCTGAAGCTCCAACACTCTGGCCACCTGACACAAAGAGCTGACTCACTGGGAAAGACTCTGATGTTGGGAAAGACTGGGGACAGGAGAAGAAGGGGGCGACAGAGGATGAGATGGTTGGATGGCATCACTGACTCAGTGCACGTAAGTTTCAGCAAACTCCAGGAGACAGTGAAAGACAGGGAAGCCTGGTGTGCTGCAGTCCATGGGGTTGCAAAGAGTAAGTCACGATTTAGTGACTGAACAACAACAAATCACAGAGCCTTAAAAATCCATCCAGGAGAAAGGGCAGAAAGCAACTTGATGGTTCAGCCCCTCTTAGCAACCAGGCCCAAAGCATCAGTTGAAGTCTATATTATGAAAATGACTTCCCAGGTGGATCAGTAGTAAATAATCCACCTGCCAGTGCAGGAGACGTGGTTTCAATCCCTGGGTCGGAAAGATGCCCTGGAGAAGGAAATGGCAACCCACTCTAGCGTTCTTGCCTGGGAAATCCCCATGGACAGAGGAGCCTGGGGGACTACAATCCGAGGGGCCACAAAAGAGTAGAACATGACTTAGCAACTAAACAACAACGACAAGGCATCAATGTAAATCGAGAATGGGAAGGCATAGTACCGAGGGTGCAGTTTTGCTCTCTGCATCTCAGCCAAGCTCAAGTCTTGCTCTCCAGTGGGGTTTTGTGCAGTGATTTAAACACACACCCATGTGCACACAAGCACATTCACACAGAGGCAGGTATCTGTTTTCCTTTCTGGAAAATGGGCTTGAAAAAGGTAAGTTCTGGTACTGGTCAAAAAAAATTAAATAAGAGCTCAGAGAGCAATGAAAGCAAAGCTTAATCAGAAAACAGAACTTTTAGATAATTTCAGAATCACATGATGAATTTGGCAACAGCTAAATTGAACAAATTTAAATATTTATCTTAATATTTAAATATTTCCGATGAAAATCAGAGACTGTGTCTCTCTAGCCAATGCCACAACCAGAGCAGGAGCCACACATTGTGCAGGAAGCTACACGCAAGCGTGGGCAGCCCGGGGTTTCAGGGTCCTTCCTGATGTCACAGGTCTATTGTACTAGTTGTGCTGAGGAGGAAATAGAAAGATTTTGAAGCTATTTTTGAGAAACTGTTTCCTGCAACTGGCAAATGGCAGAGCCAAAAATAGGCTCTCCAGTGAGGCTCTTACCTGGTCATCATAGCGATACGTGAGGAACTGCTCCCCGGTCGTGTCCTCCAGAAAACTCCCCTGAGGGGAAAGTGCAAACTCAGGAAGGAAGTAGGCCCCAGGAGACTTCTCTGCTGTGGTCTGAAAGGCAAGATTGCTTGGTTACAAATAAGGCCTCAGTAAGGACCCCCAGCGGGCTTCCCCGGCGGCTCAGCGGTGAAGAATCTGCCTGCCGATGCAGGAGATGCAGGCTAGATCCCTGACTCAGGAAGATTCCTTGGAGAAGGAAATGGCAACCAATAATGGCAACCATTATTCCTGCCTGGAAAATCCCATAGACAGAGGAGCCTGGCAGNTAAATGCTGGAGAGGGTGTGGAGAAAAGGGAACCCTCTTGCACCGTTGGTGGGAATGTAAACTGATACATCCATTATGGAGATTCCTTAAAACCTAGGGATAAATCTTCCATATTACCTAGCAACCCCACTCCTTGGCATATACTCAGAGAAAACCATAATTCAAAAAGATACATGCTCCCCAGTATTCATGGCAGCACTATTTACAGTAGCCAGGACATGGAAGCAACCTAGATGTCCGTCAACAGAGGAATGGATAAAGAAGATATGGTACATATACACAATGGAGTATTACTCAGCTATAAAAAGGAACAAAATTGTGCCATCCAGAGACATGGATGGACCTAGAGACAGTCATACAGAGTGAACTCAGAAAGAGAAAAACAAATATAGTACACTAATGCATATTTATGGAATCTAGAAAACTGGTATAGATGACCTTATTTGTAAAACAGAAATAGAGACACAGACACAGAGAACAAACTTTTGGACACCAAGCAGGGAAAGGAGGGTGGGATGAATTAGAGATTGGGATTGACATATACACATTATTGATACCATGCATAAAATAGATACCTAATGAGAACCTACTGCATAGCACAGGGAATTCTACTCAGTGCTCTGTGGTGACCTAAATGGGAAGGCAATCCAGAAAGGAGAGGATATATATATATGTATAGCTGATCTGAGCTTCCCTAGTGGCTCAAATGGTAGCGAGGCATTCAAATGAGTCTGCCTGCAATGCAGGAGACCCAGGCTTGATACATGGGTTAGAAAGATCCCTCGGAGAGGGAATGGCAACCCACTCCAGTATTCTTGCCTGGAGAAGTCCATGGACAGAGGCGCCTGTGGGGCTATAGTCCATGGGGTCGCAGCGAGTCGGACACAACTCAGCCACTAACACACACATAGCTGATCCACTGTACTATATAGTATAAGCACTATAGTGTAAAACAACTATACCCCCAATTAAAAATAAATCTTTAAAAAATCACTTTTGAGGACTAGATGAATTACTAGGAGTAGACTTCTCATCTAGCTTATGTTCCTTATAGTGTAGAAACTCAAACAAATATATTTTCCTCCTCTTTTTGTTCCCCTCCAATCTCCAACAATCTGTGTAGTAATTTCCAAATACTGACGTTCATCTGGTTAAGAATTCACTGAGGAAATAAGCATATAGATTTCTGGATCATATCTGGAAAAAATAATTAAAAAAATGAAAACTGAGATGGGAATAAAAACTTGCACATGAAAATCAAAGGTGAATTTGATGGAAAAATTCATTTCTGTATTTCCTAGGAAGCGTGAGCACTTGTAAAAGTATTGTTTTTCTCACCAAAATAAAAACACATCTAGGTAAACCTCAGGGCCAAATTTTATATGACTACTTGAAAATAACGGATTCTATCTTAAGATAGTTCATGGAAGCTGATAACCAAAATGCTCAGCAAAGATCAATAAATGTTACCTGCCTCTATTGGAGAGATCATAGAATCATAGTTTTAAATGCCTGAAGAGGCCTTAGAAGTCATCTAGGTTGAACTCCTAAATTTAGAAATGAGTGAACTAAGGCTCTGAGAGTCAAGATGCTTGCCAAACAGCACAGAGCAGGAGCCAGTGGTGAAACCTGTTAGCAATCACGTGCAAAGACAAAGTTAGGTCATTTCACCAAGGGCTGGGGGCTGGGAGCAGCCTAAGATCACCACCCGAAACTAGCTCCCTAAATACACAAAGCCTCCCTGGGTAACGGGCTTCTCAGATGCCTCAGCAGTACAGAATGCCCCTGAAGTGCAGAGGACGAAGGAAATGTGGATTGGATCCCTGGGTTGAGGAGATCTCCTGGAGAAGGAAATGGCAAGCCCTTCTTGTCCCCTGCCTGGGACAAGAGGAGGGACAATCCTAAGGACAGAGGAGCCTCTCGGGCTACGGTCCATGGGGGTCTCAAAAGAGTTGGACATAATTTAGTGACTAAAAAACTACAATCCTGTATGATGCTTATCTTTAGTTGACCATACATCCAACACATGTTTATTGGGCACCTACTGAAGAGGCCTTAGAAGTCATCTAGGTCGAACTCCTAAATTTAGAAATGAGTGAACTAAGGCTCTGAGAGTTAAGATGCTTGCCAAACAGCACAAGCAGGAGCCAGTGGTGAAACCTGTTAGCAATCATGTGCAAAGACAAAGTTATGCCTGAAACTGTTCTGAGTGCTTTGGATACAATGACATACAAGACAGATAAAGTATCTCTTTTCATGGAGGCTATACTCTAGTGGAAGAGACAGATTTTTTTAAAAAGCAAACAAATTTCTACATGTGAAAATTAAATCTCTAAGTGCTATAAAGTAAATAAACAGGGATATGCAAATAAAGTTGGGAGAGGGTTATTTAACTTTATATAAGAAGTGGGGTGTTAGAGAAGGCTTTTGAGAGTCTCTTGGATGGCAGGGAGATCAAACCAGTCAATTCTAAAGGAAATCAACCCTGAATATTCATTGGAAGGATTGATGATGAAGCTGAAGCTCCAACACTTTGGCCACCTGATGCAAAGAGCCAACTCACTGCAAAAAGACCCTGGTGCTGGGAAAGACTAAAGGCCAAAGGAGAAAGGAGGAGACAGAGGATGAGATGGATGGATGGCATCGCAACTCACTGCAAAAAGACCCTGGTGCTGGGAAAGACTAAAGGCCAAAGGAGAAAGGAGGAGACAGAGGATGAGATGGATGGATGGCATCACCGACTCATTGGACGTAAGTTTGAATAAACTCCAGGAGATAGTGAAGGACAGGGAAGCCTGGTGTGCTGCAGTCCATGGGGTCGCAAAGAGTCGGACACAACTAAAGTGTTAACACACATGTACATACTAGGTCCCAGGGATGCCTGGTTCCAAGATCATCATCCTTTTATCCCCATCATCTTCTCCGACCCTCCCCACCCCAGCTCCCTTCAGCTGTCTCACCTCCAAGCTGGCTCTCCTTCCTGGGCTCCTCTGAGGCACCCCCACCACTGAAAAAAACATGCTGCCACATTTACTCCCAAGTGGCTGCTTTCTGCAGCAAGGGGGACTGTCCTAAGCCTCCGTGATCAGAGTATTTGTCTGCTGTGCTTCTTCTAAGCTATTAACAACAACTACAAACATTTCTTAAGCTCCAATGAGCCTTATTATTATTATTATTTTTTTTTTTGGAAATTCGATTGGGTAAAATGATATGTGTTTGCCTTACATTTTGTTCACTGTATTCCTATTCCAGGCTTCTGCCTCTCCCCAAAGGCATCTCAGTGCAGCATTGTGGAGGCAGTTCCAGAAGGCTGAGGGCTGTGTCTCCATCGTGTCTGTGTTCCCCATGGAGATGTCTGCTGTGATTCAGTGAGTCTAAGACTGATGGCCACTACCTGAGCCATGCAGTAGGGGGCGAAACTTCTCAAACCCATTCTGTGGGAATTAAAGGCTACCAGTTCCTGGACTAGGGCTTCCCTGATGGCTCAGACAGTAAAAAATCTGCCTGTAGTGCAGGAGACCCAGGTTTGATCCCTGGGTCGATAAGATCCCCTGGAGAAGGGAATGGCTACCCACTCCAGTATTCTTGCCTGGAGAATCCCATGGACAGAGGAGCCTGGCGGGCTACAGTCCATGAGGTCTCAAAGAGTCGGACATGACTGAGTAACTAACACTTTCACTTTTTCTTTTCAGCCCCTGAGTAGACCAGATTCTCTCTAGGCTCACATCACACCCTGTGTCACTGATAAACTGGCTTTACATTCCCCTCTCTTGATCAAAATCCTTCCTCCCAAGTCAATTTTCAATGCTGTGGGAGTTGATGCTGCAGCCTGGTGCAGTCCAAGTCCTCTCCATCTGTGGTGGTCAGCGCGGGCTGCCATGCTTGTGTGAAGTCTGAAGTGCTGACCTGTAGCATCCCAGGATAATGAAAGCTCAGTGCTGGAATGGGCCTTCTCAGTCATCCAATCCAGCCTGTCCCCTCAGCAATTCTGCCCGATGCCCTGCAGCCTCTAAGTGAATACCTTTATGACAAGGAACTCACTCCCTCAGAAGGCAACAGGGGTTTGTCAGAATCTAGCAAACTAGGGTTGGGAGAAACTGTGAGACTGAGATTGATACCATTTCCCTGGTGGCTCAGCAGCAACTAATCTGCCTATGATGCAGAAGATGCAGGTTTGACCCCTGGGTCAGGAAGATCTCCTGGAGGCGGAAATGGCAACCCACTAGTCCAGTATTCTTGCCTGGAGAATGCCATTGGGAGAGGGGCCTGGTCGGCTACAGTCCATGGGGTCACACAGAGTCAGACACAACTGAAGCAACTGAGCATGCAAAATGCATATATACTAGGTAACTAATGAGAACCTGCAGTACAGCTCAGGAAACTCCACTCAGTGCTCTGCGGTGACCTGAATGGGAAGGAAATCCATAGAGGAGGAGGTACATGTTAAAACAAAAAGTAAAAGAAATCTAGCAAACTATTCTGAAGTGGCTCATTGCTCCCCAAGTGTGAAATGAGGTACCTTTCCACCTTCTGTCGTCCTCCCCTACAGCCTTCCCCTGTCTTCCCCCGCCCCTCTACAAATGCACATATACCAAGTTGAATTCTAAAGTCTAAACACATCAGAATCTAGGCAGGGACTAACATTTGAGTCACAGATCTGTATAACTGGAAGAAACTGTTGCTGTTGCTGTTGTGCAGCCACCAAGTTATGTCCAAATCTTTGTGACCCCATGGACTGTAGCCCAGCTGCCAAGTGAAAGTTCACCCCCGGCCCACCCCCCAGCTCCCTCCATGGGGACAGTCTTAGGAAAACCAGACTTTTCCTTAAGGAGAAATGGCTAAGTTCTCTTATAACTTCAGAAAGCAAGCAGCCTGGGCAGCAACACACACACACCACCATTCTCACCAGATAGGGAGCCAACTTCCTACATGTTGGGGAGACTTGGTGGCAGGTGGCGCCTCTCAGGAAAGGGTGATGAGGAGGTCAGGGCCCTTAGGCAGCAACAATTGAAGGGAGGACGGGGAGGTGGAGTGGGGGAAGGGAGGCTGGACCAGGATATGTGCAAGCTTCCCATGACACATCCAGAACCAAGGAGAGAGGTTGCCAAAATGCATCATCCCACCAGCCACTGTCCAAAACTGCTGAGTCACCCGGGCTGGGGGTCAGGAGGAATCCAGATGGCCCCTTCAGGGACCCAAGAATGCAGCTTACTCACCTCCCTCTCCAGCCGAAGGTTTTGACTTTGGCAGAAGAGAGTACGGGATGGTGATTCAAGGACAAGATTTGCGTGCCCCAGACTCCATCTATATAGTCAGAGCTATGGTTTTTCCAGTAGTCATGTATGGATGTGAGAGTTGAACCATAAAGAAGGCTGAGAGCCGAATAATTGATGCTTTCGGATTATGGTATTGGATAAGACCCTTGAGAGTCCCTTGAACAGCAAGGAGATCAAACCAGTCAATCCTATATGAAATCAATCCTGACTGTTCCTTGGAAAGACTGACACTGAAGCTGAAACTCCAATAACTTTGGCCACCTGATGCGAAGAGCCAGCTCATTGTAAAAGATCCCGATGTTGGGAAAGATTGAGGGGAGGAGGAGAAGGGGGCGACAGAGGATAAGATGGCTAGATGGCATCATTGACTCAATGGACATCAGTTTGAGCAAACTCTGGGAGATGGCCAAGGATTGGGAAGCCTGGTGTGCTGCAGTCCATGCAGTCGCAAACAGTTGGACATAACTGAGCTACTGAACAACAACAAGAAGCCTCCATCAGCACCCCGGGTAGGATAGAGAATGTCTCTCAAGACTTGGCAAAAGATTTGGCTGATATGATGGAAGGAAAGACAAGTGGAGGAGAAGTGAGTGTTTCTATACAAAAGAATGGGAACCCAATATGCCTCAAAAGTCAAGTGGTCACCATTGACATTATACAGTGGGATTCCCACTGAATTTCAACAAGTCAGTTTAAACCCTTCTCCCAAGCTTGGTCTGAGCACTATAGGTGAACGTCTATCTCTCTCCAGAGCATGACACAGCCAAGCACCACACCACTGACCTCTACAGAACTGTGGTCAATAAAGGTCAGTAAGGCTCTTTCCTGGGCTTCCCTGGTGGCTCAGACAGTAAAGAATCTGCCTGCAATGCAGGAGACCCAGGTTTGACTCTTGGGTTATGAAGATCCCCTGGAGAAGGGAATGGCTACCTAGTCCAATATTCTTGCCTGGAGAATCCCATGGACAGAGAAGTCTGGCAGGCTACAGTCCATGGGGTTGCAAAGAGTCAGACACAACTGAGTGACTAACACTGACTTTTCACTTTCACCTTTCAAGGCTCTTTCCTACCTGTCACTGTGAAGTCATGTCTGTAGTGGAGAGATGGACTGTACTATCCCTGATCATCCAGGCTCTCTTTGGATCTGACCCATCACCCCAGCCTGCCAAGGCTCTTTTTGGATCCTGTCTCCATTTATCAAGGGTTGTATCACTCTCTCCCCACTTCGTGTCAGCTGGAATTTGAGCATGCGCTCTGCCTCCTTGTTGCAGCCACAAACACTTTGCTGGGACAAGATTGAGAACGAGGCTCTTCTCCAAGCTGACAAGGACTTTACCAGTTTTGAGTCTCCTCATTTCAGAATCCTCAACTTGGTCACTAGAGAGTCAACAAACAGACTGTCAGATTCTGTAGTGACACAGACAACACATGGAAGCAAGACACTAGTTCCAAGAACTGAGACTCCAGCTGGGCTTTATAGGTCAGGACAAAAGCCAAAGGATACGAAGACATAACCCTGAGTCACTATTTTTTTAGATTTTTTTTATGTTAACTATTTTTTAAGTCTTCATTGAATTTGTTACATTATTGTTTCTGTTTTATTGGGGTTTTTTGTTTTTTGTCATGAGGCAAGCAGGAGCTTAGCTCCCCATCGAACCCATACCCCCTCTGCATTAAAAGATGAAGACTTAACCACTGGACTGCCAGGGAAGTCCCCTAAGCTACTACGGCACTACAATTCCCTGTGACACCAGGGTTTAATAGAGGCCAATTAAAGTCACCATCAGGAATCTGAATGCATAAGAAGTCAGTCTCAATTAACGGCAGCTAAAGTCTACAGGGAAGAGTTAGCTCCAGGATGGAAGGTGCAGACCACTCCTACAGGTGAAAGGTCCCTTTATATTTTTTTCCTTTTTTTGGCTGCATTGTGTGGTATGTTGAATCTTAGTTCCCTGACCAGGGATCGAACTTCTACCCCTGAATCTGGAGCACAGAGTCTTAACCACTGGACCGCCAGGGAAGGGAGTTCAGCTCAGTTCAGCTCAGTCATGTCCAATTCTTTGCAACTCCATGGACTGCAGCACGCCAGGCTTCCCTGTCCATCAACAACTCCTGGAGCTTGCTCAAACTCATGTCCATCAAGTAAGTGATGCCATCCAACCATCTCATCCTCTGCCGTCCCCTTCTCCTCCTGCCTTCAATCCTTCCCAGCATCAGGGTCTTTTCCAATGAGTCCTCTTAAATGATAATATTTGTTGAGTCTTAAAGTGTATGTTTTAAACAGAATCCCCAGACTCTGGGTCAGCCTGCAAGGAATACATTCCCTGGAGGGTCTCTGGGTGTTATTCCTCCCATCCTGGATTACACACGGGATTTTACAGTTTCTACCTTCCAAGGTCCATGAGGGAATAATCAAGGTAACCAACATTATTTAAATTCAGGATACCAAGTGCATTTTTGTTCCAAGATGCACGATGTGCATTTTGTTTCCTGAACCTGAAATGAAGGCTCAAAAAGAACCTTTCTGGATCATTTTGCTTTTTCAAGTAAGATGTCATCATCCCAAGATGTTTTACTTCATAATTAAATATGAAATATATTTACTTTGCCAAGGTTGACAGGATTAGCTGAAAGAAAATGATTTTTCACAATTATTTGAGTCTTTACAAAAAATGATACTAGGAATTTAAGGTTCCTCTTCTCTATTTACCATCAACAGATGAATACACTGGGCTTCCCCGATGACTCAGTGGGTAAAGAACCCACGTGCAATGCGGAAGGCACAGCAAATGCACGTTCCATCCCTGGTTCAGGAAGATCCCTGGGAGGAGGAAAACGGCCACCCACTCCAGTATTCTTGACTGGGAAATCCCATGGACAGAGGAGCCTGGCAGCCTACAGTCCACAGGGTCGTAAAAAGTCAGACATGACTGAGAGAATACATTCTCTCTATCTTACTGGGTTGAAAGGCCTATCACTTGAATAAATGCCTGAGTACGAGTACACCTCAGCTAAAATATTGGATTGGTCAAAAAGTTTGTTCGAAGTTTTCCATACCATGTTACAGAAACACCAACACCAAGTCGTTGCAAACTTAACCTTCACTCTGAGTCACATTTTCCAAAGAAACATGAGTGGCAGACCCTTCTGGGTCCCTCCTAGTGCTGAGAGGAGGGTGAAGCCTCGTGGGTGTGCATATTCGGAATGAGCTGTTCCATGGAGAAGGTCTTTCCTTGAGTTTAAATTTATCCTATTAAGACTCTCTTTCGTCAACTGGAATGTGGATCTTATCAATGTCACTCACAGCAGCACTCTTCCACCTGCCACTAAACACGTGGTGTAGCGGTTTTAGTTGCTGAGCTGTGTCCCACTCTTTTGCAACCCCATGGACTGCAGCTCACCAGGCTCCTCTGTCCATGGGATTTTCCAGGCAAGGATACTGGAGTGGGTTGCCATCTCCTTCTCCAGGGGATCTTCCAGATTCCTGCAGATTCTTTATCAGTGAGCCACCAGGGAAACCCCACTAAACACATAGTCTCTCTCAAATTTCTCTCTCTTTCTCTCTCCTTCCATCTCCTTCCCCTATACACACACACACACACACACACACACACACACACATCTTTACTCAGCCCTGGCAAGCAAGGCCAAAAGTAATCTGCAAAAAGATCTTGCTGGAACAGACTTCACCTTGTATTAATAGTTCCTTGAAAGGAGAAAACCTGAACATGAAATCACAATACTTCTTTATATATGTGAACCCTCTTCAGTCCTCAGCAATAGACTTGGTGCATAAAGAAAGTCAATAATTAATTGTCTTTCCTGGAAAAACCAACATAGGTTGCCCTTCCACCCCCACGGAGAGCCTGACATGACTGATGCTTGAATATTCTTTCTGCCACAGAAAGACGAGAATGCTCTGGCTGAAGACCACGCTGGCACTTCACAAGGGGTTATTTAAAAACTAGACTATTACTCTAAACGGGGAGAGGAAAGAAAGCCTGCCTGTGCCAATATATACAATATAGATCCTCTTTCCCCAGAGCCCACCCCTCCCACAAAACTGTACTTAGGAGCCCATTTTTCAAGGACTTGAAGTAAGCTCACCCATTGGAAAGAGCCTCAATCACCAAAATGTCACGTGGAAATAATTGTAAAACACCTCAGGGGAAAGAAATGGAAAATTGTATTCCCTGAACAGCACTCCACAGGTAAAGAAAAATCTAGATGGATGATCATCACAAATCATCAGTTGTAAACTTCCTACCCAACTTTTTCCTTCTCCTAATTCCTCCCCTCTTCCTGGTCCAGTCATACCGGTGATCATCCACATAGAGAAGGAAGTGATCATTTATTTGAGGAAAGTAAGCAAAACTGTGGTTGCTGAGAAGTGCTGTGTGTGAGAATAATCCAGAAGGGGAAAGTGCCATGGAGAAGGGAGGTGTTTCCTGGGAGAATCTCTGTACCTCCCTCCCCAGCATCATCATGTCCACCCTATCAGGTGTACAAGGCTAAGGGAGGACCAGTCTCGGGGGGATCCAGTCTGGGAAGCAGAATCTACCCTTTGATCTCAAAGTGAAATATATATTTTTCCCCATTGACACTCATGATTACCTCCCTGGCAGAGAAAATGCATCTTTGCTTTTTAAATAGAGTACAAATCACTATTTTACTTTACCCCAAATGGCAGGAGGAGGGGACTCCCCAATACATTGCTGTCCAGATACTTCTTGATGGTACGTCCAGGGTCAACATACTGTTTGTTGAGCACCTACTAGGCACTGAGGCTGTAACAGACAGAAATCACTTTTCTCAAGAAGTTCATATTCTAATTAGGGGAAACAGAAAATGAACATAATATATAAGGTGTATAATGTCACATGGCTTCCCAGGAGGCACAGCGGCAAGGAACCCACCTGCCAGTGCAGAAGATACAAGAGATGTGGGTTTGCTCCTTCGGTCAGGAAGAGCCCCTGGAGAAGAAAAGGGCAAGCTACTCCAGTATTCTTGCCTGGGAAATCCCATGGACAGAAAAACCTGGTGGGCTACAGTCCATGGGGTCACCGAGAATTGGATGTGACTGACCACACATGCATGGCACGGCATGGCATGGTATAATATCATACGGGAAAAAGAAGTTGGAAGTGCTGGGTGGGTATAAATTGCAATGGCTTTTTGTTTTATTTAAGGTTGTTTTTTTTTTCATGTGGTTCATTTTAAAGTTTTTATTGGATTGATTTGTTATTAATACGGTCTTGCTTCTGTTTTTTCTGTTTTGGCTCTATGGTGGCAGGGCACGTGGGATCTTAGCCCCCCAATCAAGAATCAAACCCACCCTCCCCTGCATTTAAAGGCGAAGTCTCAACCACTGGACCCACTGGACCACCAGGGAAGTCCTTGCAGTTTTAAATAGAGTGATCAGGATAAGGGGGGCAAGGTAGGGGAGGGTTTCTTAGGGAAACACTTCTTATTTTCCACTTCTCCAAACACACGAGTTGGAGCCTGCCCTTTTCCTTGCAGGCATCACAGCGTTGACTCTCTCTAGGAACCTGGGATCTGCCAGGCTCTGGAGTCATTTGCTTCTACCTACAGCAGCGCTGTGACGCTTTGCTCCTTGGCCCCAAGTGCCTGTCTGCCTCCACAGCTCTCCGACTCCAGCCAGGCCAGGCCCCAGCCCTCCTCTCTGGCTATTCCAATGTCTCCTGCTCCCAACGAGCCACAGCCCACCCTGCCCAGGCCCCAGGAGCACAAGTGCAGGCCTAAGTAGGCAGAAAACACCGTTACTGGGCAACAGATTGACTACATGGGCACAGTGTCTTTGTTGCCAACGTCAGAGTCCAACACTAAGCATAATGCATATCAATGTATATCCCAATACATGAACTTGTATAAGCCCATCAGTGAGAGAGGAAAAGGAAGGAGGGAAGCGAGGTAGGGGGAGAGAGAGGGAGAGAAAGGGAGGAACAGAAGGAAGGAAGGAAAAGAGGGGGGAGTGGAAAAGAGAGAAAGAGCAAGACAGAGAAGGAGGGAGACAGGAAGGGAGGGAGAAAGAGAGAAAAATGGAAGGAAGGAGGGAGGAAGGGAGAGAGAGGACAAGAAAGACAAGGAGGGAGGGAAGGAGGGAGGGAAGAAACAGAGAGACAAGGAAGGAAGAGAGGGATGGAGAAAGGGAGAAAGAAAGAAGGAAGGAAAGGAAAAAACGAGGAAAGAGAAAGAAAAGGAGGAAAGGGGGAAATGTTACCAGTGCTTCCCCATTTGGCAACGAGACATCACCCAACCTGACAGAGTCCAGAAACACATCGGGGACACAGTCATGTTTATTCAAGGTCTTTCTCACCCTCACGGCTTTCTTTCTTTCAGGAAACAGCTCGTCTATGCAGCTGAAATCCTACAGGCTTTCAAAACGCAGGCTTCCAAGAGAAGAAAAAGACAGAAATGTGCTGTTTGCATATATTCCCCAAAACATTTATATTCATCCTAAGCCAGTTTGTTTTTCTAAGCTCAGCAGGGCAGGAAGTCTTCAGTGCTAACACGTCAGCAGAGCTGCCAGATTTGCCTTTTGGATGCTCCTGCCTTTCAGAATTCTTAAACAAGCAAGGCGATAGGAAGATGGTGATTTATAGTCAGGATGTCTCTGCTCCCTGTGCAGAAAATGGCATCACTCAAATTCCCATAAACTATCCAAAAATACTGGGGGTTTAGCATCAAATGGTAAAGACTTCTTGAAAACCCAAAGTGATGCTTTTATAAAATTAAGATGCTAACATTAATCCCAACAATTCAATGGTTAACAAAGCTATACTGGAGGCATACATCAGAAGAAATTGTAACAAACAGATTATCTTCTGTTCTTTTTAAAAAGGAGAAAGGCAAACTAGAGTGTTTGTTCCAAGCAGGACATTGGCTGAGACACAGGTTTGGGGATTTAAGTTGGTATATTTTTAAGGTATAATTTTAATTTTTTAATGATGTATGAAATGACAGTAATTTTCTTTTGCAGGCTTAAAAACACAACCCCATCGTTCCACATTTGTTTGACATGAAAATGTCACTGAGGTTTAAATCCTGAATAAACATAGGATTAGTTTTACGAACAGTACCAGACACATGGAAAGTCACACTCATAAGCCAAACTTGGAGATGCTGGACACCTGTTAAAAGTGGTGATGGATATTCACATTTAGAAAGGGGTCCAGATTTGTGGTGGGGAATCCAGGGGTCCAGCCCACCTCCCCATAAACTCCAGGGGCCCTGCCATATTCTTTCATGTCTCTAGTTCTTGTTGTTTTGTTCTTGCTGTTTGCTGTTTAGTCACTAAGTCAAGTCCAACTCTTTTTGACCCCATGGACTATCGTTCACCAGCCTCCTCTGTCCATGGGATTTCCCAGGCATGAATACTGGAGTGGGTTGCCATTTCCTTCTCCAGGGGGTCTTCCCAACCCAGGGATCAAATCCACATCTCCTGCATTGCAGGTGAATTCTTTACTGCTGAGCCACCAGGGAAGACTGGTAGTATAATTGCAATTACTCAATTAATCACTTAATTTGTAAGAAGCTGTACCAATGAATGCCACGATGATTCATGTCATCACAAAGTTCCCAAAACAGTGGATATGTGTTTATGTATGGCTGATTCACTTTGCCATACAGCAGAAATTAATGCAACATCGTAGATCAACTATACTCCAATTTAAAATTAATTTTAAAAAAGAAGTATGAAATCCACTGATGACTATCGAAATTTCTCAGTGTAACTTTCCATTTTAATCTAACTTGCACAACATCTGTTACAATCCCTCTATATGTCAAATGACTTCTTAAAATTCTCCTAACAAACATGAATTTTCTTTGACAAAAAAAAGGTTCCCAAAACAAGTTTTTGATGTCAGCAGTAATATAAGAATGTACTGAGTATCACCTCAGTGGGAGTGTGGAGCTAGTCATCAGAGACTGAACAGGAGACAGTCCATGTTCTCAGGGAGCCCACTGTCTAGGGCTGGAAGTGGACTGAGGCGAGATCAGCAAGTAGATCATTCAAGGCCAGGTGAGAGGCTCATCCAGGAGAGGGAGGGACAGGATGCCGCAGGGGCACAGGAGAGGGACGTGGCCCAGGCAGCGGAGGTAATGGGCGTAATGAGCAACAGAGCAAGCTGGACGAGCAGTGTGTGCACGTGGAGCGAGAGCAGAGAGGAGAGGTCAGAGGGGCAGACTCAGGCTGGAGCTCGACGTGGGTCTGGTGAGGCAGGTCGAAAAGTCAGTGTCTATTCCTAGGAAGCATCCAAGGGATATTATGTAGAAAAGTGAAACTATTCTTATGGAGAATGGATTGGAGGGGAGTGAGACAGAAGGTAGGCTCCTATAATACTCCAGGAGGGAGAAGGCAAGAACGATAGGATACAGAGAAGAATATGAGTCATAACAAATTAATGTATCTCAGAACTTAGGAGGACACGTGCACCTGTGCCTGATTCATGTCAATGTATGGCAAAAACCACCACAGTATTGTAAAGTAATTATCCTCCAATTAAAATTAATTAATTAATTTTTAAAAAGGAAACAATTATGCCAGTATATTTGAAACACTGGTATATTCAAAATTTTTAAGCTTTAGAAAAAAATTCTTAATAAGCAAAACTGACTAAAATAAAACCAAACAAACAGAAAGGGACTCCCCTGGTGGTCCAGTGGTTAAGACTCTGCACTTCTACCACCAGGGATGCAGGTTCAATCCCTGTTTAGGGAACTATGATCACATATGCAGTGCAGCTAAAAATAAAGAAATAAAACAGAAAAACCTCAATGGTCCTTTAACTATTACAGAAACAGAATCAGTATTTAATATTCTTCCCATGAATAAAACAAAAGAGCCAAATGGTTTTAAGGTGAGCTCTACAAAACATTCAAAGCGCAAAGAATTTCAATCTTAAAAAAAAAAAACTCTTTCAAAGAACAGAAAGCAAGGAACACCCAATAATTCATTTTTACGAGATTATACACTTGATAACAAAACCAAACAAGAAAAAATTACGTATCAATCTTACTCATGAAATGAATATAAAACTCCTCAAGTAGATATAAGCAAAATAATTCTACCATCATATAAAAAGAGACCATCAACAGTAGAATGCATCAATAAATTTTGGTCTGTTTATACCCTGGGACACAATGGAGCAATGAAAATGAATGATCTCAGCTCCACATATCGAGAGAGATGACATTTTAAACCATAACACTGAGCAGAATAGACAACAATATGATTACATTCATATAAAACTAAGAAAAGGCTAACCTCCCATAGTGCATTATTTGGGGATATGCACTCAAGTGGCTAAAATAAAATTCACCTTGTTGTAGTGATGTCTGAGCAGAGAGGAGGATGCAGAAGAGAAGGAACACACAAGAG
Organism: Redunca redunca; assembly: GCA_006410935.1. NCBI lineage: Eukaryota > Metazoa > Chordata > Mammalia > Artiodactyla > Bovidae > Redunca > Redunca redunca. Next base: position 34,688 of record SJYQ01001864.1, on the reverse strand, counting down.
ACTGCAGGGGGATTGACAGCATCCATTTCATAAGCGCCGTGGTGGGTACACAGGTATTCATTACACTATTACGGCTGCCACCTCAGGTATGGCTGTGCAAGCTGGGTATTACTCAGTATATGGCCATCTCCCCTTAAGTACCATGTTATATAAGGAACATTATCTGTGTATGCAAAATCATCATCAAAATAAATGTTATAAAAATTAAAATATATATGCAAAATAATTATAATCAAATGATTTATGATAAATTAATAGTAATATAATAAGAAATAAGCTTTAAGTCAAACCTGTAAGTATATGAATGTTTATACTTAGCACAAGATGAACATAGCCTTTTATTTATTTTATAAACATACCCTTTTATATCAATGGGAAAGTGGTAGATTAGCCAATAAGTTCTTTGAAACAATAGGTAAATTAGGAAGAAAATGGGCAAACTCAGATCCCTTCTTCAATCAATGCATCAGAATCAATTTCATGTAGATAAAAAATGTAAATGTAAATGTTAGTATATATGTGTGTGTGTATATACACAATATATTCCAAAAAGTGGTGGAATTTTTTAAGGTCAAGAACTGTGGGGAAAAAAGTCTGATATCTGTCTGATTGTTTACCCATTGTAAGTTATTTTATCTTTCATCTGAAAGTTTTGAACATATTTATAATATAATTACAATATAATTATAAATGTTATAATTATAATATTTCTAATTTAAAGTATTTGTAGTGACAGACAACAACTAGATTTAATCACGGTGATCACCCTGAAATGTTTAGAAATATTTAAATATTATGTTGTACACAAGGAACTAATGGAACTAATGGCACCATAGGTCAATTGTACTTGGAAAACTAAGAAACAAACAAACTCAAAGAAAAAGAGGTCAGAGATGTGGGAGCATTGGATGAGACAGTTAAAATTTTCAGCTATAAGATAAATTACTAGGGATGTAATATATAAGATGTTAAATACAATTAACACTGCTGTACATTATATATGAAAGTTAAGAGAGTAAATCCTAAAAGTTCTCATCACAAGGAAAAAAAATTTCTATTTCTTTAATGTTGTATCTATAGGAGATGACTGATGTTCACTAAACCTATTGTGATAATCATTTTATGATATATTGGGTTGACCAAAAAATTCATTTGGGGTTTTCCATTACATCTTATGGAAAACCCCAAATAAGCTTTTTGGCCAACCTAACATGTAAGTCAGATCTTTATGCCATACACCTTAGATGTATACAGCATTGTATGTTAATTATGGGACTTCCCTCGTGACTCAAGTGGTAAAGAATCTGCCTCCAATGCAGGAGATGCTGGAGAAGAGGGTTGGATCCCTGGGTTGGAAAGATCCCTTGGAGAAGGAAATGGCAACCTACCCCAGTATTCTTGCCTGGGAAATCCCATGCACAGAGGAGCCTGGTGGGCTATGGTCCACTAGGGAGTTGGACATGACTGAGCTATTGAGCGCATACACACACACACATACAGGTTAATTATATATTAATAAAACGGGAAGCAAACATAAAATTTAATCATCCAAAAAGGAAAAAAATAGATTAAAAATTCTAGGGAATTCCCTAGTGGCATATTGGTTAGGACTCTGCACTTTCATGGCTGAGGACCCAGGTTCTATCCTTGGCGGGGTAACTAAGATCCCAGAAGCCACGAAGCATGGCCAAAAAAAAGAAAAAGAAAAAGTTTAACACTTGGCTTCCTAAAACATTTCTGCTAACTGTGTTCTGTTCCTGTGTGTGAGCCACACTTTCTAGTTTCTTTGTGCGTCAAATTTTTATTGAAAACTGGACATTTTAAATAATATAAGGTGGCAACTTTTAACCATCACCCTTCGAAATCATAAATTTTACCAGAATATGTGTACATTTTCCTTTGTGTCTTTTTATATCAGTCCTGACGGTCCAGCGAGTCCTTTCAGACTCGAGTCTTTTCTTCTTCCCCTTCTCTTCATTCAAGGAAACATTCTACCAACAGCAGTTTCACTGTAGCCTCTTTCCCATCCACGACTTTTTCTGCTTCTGCTGCTTCCATGGTCTGAATACCAGGTCTCCAAAATCTGTTCTCCAAGTCCCTCAGCTTTTCCCTCATGATTTACACTCTGTGGTTTTCCACTGTTGCAGATGGTATTTCCTCCACTTGGACGTCCTTCCACTCATCCCCTGGATTTTTTACTTTGAAAATTTCATTTGTTTTTCATTGAGGAAAACCATCTGGGGCTGTAGTGGAATCTCCTTACATACTCTTAGTTCGTGGTTTTCCAGTTTCTTTCTGTTTCCTCCAGGGCAGTTCTATTTCTATACAAGAGGAAAACCCCATGTAAGAGTAATAGAGATGTCTGTTCTGAGTGGCTGCTTGTTGTTCCTTTTTCTGGGTGCTGAGTCCCCTTCGATGCTGCAGCTTTTAAACTCTTTTGTGTATAAATATTGGTGCTCAGATATAGTAGAACAAAGTGGCTACCATCCCACCATGCCAAGGAGGAGGCACAGTCAATGTCCCTAAGGGACCTGAGAGAACCAGCTGGCCAGGTAGCAGTCTCCTATCAAGACACCAGCAAAAAAACTCTCTTGGGACTTCCCCGGTGGTCCAGTGGTTAAGACCTCACCCTCCAGTGCAGGAGGTGCAGGTTCAATCCCTGGTCTGTGAGCGAAGTGCCATATGCCTTACAGTCAAAACACCAAAACATAAAACAGAAGCAATATGGGAGCAAATTCAAAAAAGACTTTTTAAATGGTCCACATTAAAAAATAATAATAATAAACTTCAAAAGAAAAAAAAAAGAGAGAGAGAGAAAACTTCTCTGCCCCCAAGCCCTATTCTCTTCCCAGAGGGAGAAAAGCTCAGAGCCACCATTAAGCCTGCATTAGGACCAGCCTGCCTGCCAGCCCCAGAACCTACCCATGGCCAGAGGGGCAGCTGGCATCAGATGACTACAAGATTACATGATCCTGAATTACTCTGATATAGCAACTACAGAATGAAATATATTTATATGCATATCAGATCTTGATGTGGGGAAAATCAAGTACAACATCAAAGGCAGAAACCATACAAATATTTATACAGCTCATATTAAATTTGAAAAGTGAAAAATCAAACATGAAACTACTTGAAACACACATAACAAACGATTGTTAATGCCAACATATAAAAATAGCCCTTAAAAACAAGTAAGAAGATGAGGAAGAGATTAATTTTTAAAATGGGCAAAAGACATGAATAGGAAGCTCACAAAAGAAGAAAGGCCAACAACCAAGAAAGGTATGATATCAGTAGCAATAAGAAAGAAAGTTAAAACACTTACCAGACTGGCAAAGATTTTAAAGAATACACTACTCGGCCAGCAAGCATCAGGTTTGAAACACATTTTAGCAAGTTGGACTTTCAAATGTTTAAATGCAAATGAAGAACAAACCGCAATCTTAACTTTCTAAATGTACACAAAAATTGCTACACTCCAAATAAAATCACTCAGAACAAATTCGTGTTTAAAAGCTTAGACAGCTACAACCATAATATGGTTATGAAGCCCTCTTGGTCTTAGCACATTCATTCACTCATTCATTCTGTATTTTTGAGCACCTGCTCCATGCCAGGCCATGGTACTAAGGATGACAGTGGTAAAGGAGACAGATGTAGTTCTACCCTCAAGGAGTTTAAATTCTAATGAAACTATTATAAGAGCATTTCAGGCAAATTTTGCTAATTTTAAAATATGCTAATTATATTGTTGCTTAACCTCCCAATCTAAAAACTAATATTGAGGGACATGTTGAAACATTACTCAAAACACATTTAAATCATAAGTAGCTTATCAGTACAGTAAAGGGAAGAAAGACGGAGCTTCACTTACTCCAGCCTTTGTAAAGATTCAGCTCCAGGGACTTCCCTGGTGGTCCAGTAGCTAAGACTCTGTGCTCCCATTGCAGGGGGCCTGGGTTCTATCCCTGGTCAGGGAACTAGAGCCCACATGCCGCAACTAAAGATCCCAAGTGCCACAACTAAGACCTGGCACAGCCAAATAAATAAACAAAAATAAACATTCAAAAAATAACAGAACTTCCCTGGTGCATGCTAAATCACTTCAGTCTTATCTGACTCTTTGCTATGGATTACATCCCACCAGCCTCCTCTGTCCATGGCATTCTCCAGGCAAGAATACTGGAGTGGGTTGCCATGCCATCCTCCAGGGGATCTGCCCGGCCCAAGGCTCGAGCTCGTGTCTCCTGCATTGCCAGGCGGTTTCTTTACCACTAGCGCCACCTGGGAAGCCCTCTCTGGTGTTCCAGTGGTAAAGAATCCACCTGCCAACAGAGGGGACACAGGTTTGATCCCCGGTTCAGGAAGATTCCACAAGCCACTGGGTGGCTGAGTGGAGCTCTAGAGCCCATGAGCTGCCAAGCAGAGAAGCCATCACAATCGATGCCCACTCAGCACACCAAAGAGCAGCCCCAGCTCGCCACAACTAGAGCAGCCTGCGTGCAGCAACAAAGACCCAGTGCCGCCAAAGATAATAAATGAGTGAATAACTTTTAAAACATAAATATAATTCAGTGTGACTGCATCTGATACTTATATTTAGTTGATGGCTGACCATTGCTACAAATCTGCTGGTCCCCCCTCCACAGCAAGTCAACACCAACAGTAAAAAACGGACTGATGTCGTTGGTGGTGTTTAGGAATAACTGAAATGCAAATGGATCACACACCTTCCTTGTGAGGAAGGCAGCCTATATCCTTGTTTGAAAAGCAGTTCTGTTCTGATGAAAAGTGTCTTTAAGCGTTCAGAAGAAAAAATGGTGTAGCGGCTCAAAGGCTTGCCTGCATCTACTCAGGGATTTGTGACAGGCTATAAAAGAGAGGCGTTTGCTACTTGGCGTAGCGCAGAAACCCAGGCTGTGAAGATGAGGCCAGACCAGGAGGAAGGCAGAGGGAGGACGAGGTAGCTGCCAGAAAGAAGCTGGAAAGGGCCCATCACGGGTTTCTCCTTGTCCACAGGGAAGTCGCTCGCATGGGGAGACGGTTTCATATTCCTAGAACTTTGCTGCCCTCAGTTAGGAGACAAGAGAAGGAAGAAACAGCCATAGTATTGAATGGCTTATTATGTGCCAGGCATGTATTACATGCTTGACAGTTTATCTAAATTAATCTCACATCAACCCTGCAAAGCAGTTCATATCACCACAACTTCTTTAAATAAGGGGATATATTGAAGTTCCTTTGCTTTTTTTTTGGCTGCACTGGGTCTTAGTTGTAGCATACAGGATCTAGGTCCCTGACCAAGGATTAAACCTGAGCCTGTAGAGTCTTAACCACTGGACCACGAGCACAGTCTCAAAACTGAGGTTCTTGAGGTAGAGAGAGCAGTTGAGTATCACAGTTAGTGAATGTCAAAGCCTGTTGGAAACTCATTTATTTCTTCTTCACAGAGCCACACAGGATATAAAATAACTTCCTTGGGCAAAAAAATATATGTGGCTAAACATTTAGAAGAAAATATAAGAAGATATCTGTGTGGTATCAAGGTAAGAAGGGATTTCTTTAAAAAGACATACAAGGCCAACTATAAATGATAAGATGAATAAACAGCTATCCATTCATTCAATAAATACTCTTGAACATCTACCAGAGACTGCTTGAGGAAGCTGGGATCCATCATTGAAAAAAAAAGACCAAAATCTCTACCAACAGAGGATTAGTATCCAGCATATATAAATGATGTCTACAAGTGAGAAGACAAAAAAGAAACTCATGGGCAAAAGGTATGACAAGCAGTTTACAGAAGTAAAAACCCACACGCCAGTAAACATAAAAATAATGGGTATTTAACTAGCCATCAGGAAAATAAAAATTATAAACATCAAAGAGATACATGTAACAAATACGAAACTGGCAAATGAAATGAAATGAAAAAGCTGGAAAATAGTATCATTGGAGATGATATGGTACAAGAAGGATTCCTAGATTTTTGGTTAGACTATAAATTGGTTTCCATGACCTCAGATAATAATTTGTGCAATAATAGCTAGTAAAGTTGAAGATGGTGTATTATTTCTCTCAGCAATTTCTTCCCTAGGCACAGACCCTGAAGATAAGAACATGTAATAAAATTATCCATAAAAACAAAATTGGAAACACTTTAATTAGATGTGTGACAGGAGGGTAAAAAAATATGTGTTCTGATGTCTTCACACAATGGACCATTACTCAGCAGCAAAAATAAATGAGTGAAAGCTACACTTAACAACATGGATGGATCTCACTAACACAGTGTTGAGCAAAAAAAGCGTGAAGTTGCAGACTATTCACAGTATAATTTCATTTACATAAAGTTTTAAAAGTAGAAAACCACAGTACAGGAACTTCCCTGGTGGTCCAGTGGCGAAAATTCTGCAGTCCCAATGCAGAGGGCCTAAGTTTGATCCCTGGTCAGGGAACTAGGTCCTACATGCCGCAACTAAGAGTTCTCAAGTCACAACTAAAGATCTCACACGCTACAACTGAAAGATTCAACATGCCACAATAAAGATGGAAGATCGTGCCTCAACTAAGAACTTGCACAGCCAAATAATAAAATAAATATTATTATTGAAACATGTATACTATCATGTAAGAAACGAATCACCAGTCTATGTCCGATGCAGGATACAGGATGCTTGGGGCCAGTGCTCGGGGATGACCCAGAGAGATGTTATGGGGAGGGAGATGGGAGGGGGGTTCATGTTTGGGAACGCATGTACACCCGTGGTGGATTCATGTCAATGTATGGCAAAATCAATACAGTATTGTAAAGTAAAATAAAGTAAAAATAAAAATTTTTTAAATAAATAAATAAAAATAAGTAAAACAACACTACATATTTTGTTTAGGAATATGCAGTAAAAGTATAAAGAAAAGTAAGGGAATTTTAAACTCTAAATTCAGAGTAGTTATTACATCTGGGGATAAAAGAGGAAAATGTACCTACTTCTTTGTACTGATAGTACTTCATTGCTTAAGCTGGGAGGATGTACATGAATAGGTACTGTATTACTATTTGTGTGTGTGTGTTCAGCAGTGTCTGACTCTTTGTGACCCATAGACTGTAACCCACCAGGCCCCTCTGTCCATGGAATTCTCCAGGCAAGAATACTGGAGCAGGGTGCCATTTCCTACTCTAGCAGATCTTCCTGACCCAGGGATCGAACCCAGGTCTCTCACATCTCCTGCAATGGCAGGTGGATTCTTTACTATTAGCACCAGCTGGGAAGCCCTATATTACTATTTAATCCAATCTAACTCTTAATGATTACATAATAATAAATTTAGCAAACTAAGTATAAATCTATAAAAATAGACCTTGCTTATGAGAAATAAGCACAACTCCTCAAATATAAATTAATGCTGTTCTCTGTAAGTTGTAAACAGCTAATCTTTGCTTTGGGTTTCGAATCTACCAGGAAACCATGACTTAGAGAATCAGCACAAGGTGCAGCCAGGGACATAAAGTACTGAAAACAGTGAAGGAGACATCTTAACAGCTTTTCCTAAAAGCACAATGAGAAAACAAAGACAAAAAGTCAGATTGATGGTGTTAGGTTGGCAAAGGCTACCTTAGAGATATCTCAGGGCAAAGGCTATAAAGGACAAGAGGCCCAGGTTTTTAAAACATGGGCAAGTGTGGGAAAGACCCAGAATGGTCTGGGAAACAGGGCACTCCTGAACTTCGAGTCTGAGAGTATGGGAAAAGCAGAGGGTTCATTACTAGAAGGATTGGGGCATGCCTGGATCAGAGACCCAGCAAAGCTACAGTAGGAACAACTCTGTGTTTCTCATGCTGCTTACTGGGTTGGCCAAAAAGTTCACTCAGGTTTGTCCATCATGTCCTACAGAAAAAACCAAATGACCATTTGGTCAACCCATTACTGGTCTCCCCAACTCAGTATGAACTTCTTCCAAGGCAGAGAGGAGGTCGTCACATGTCCAGGGATCTGTGCTACACTAGGAGGGGCCCAAAGGTAAAGCAGACAAAGACCTCAAGGAGTGAGAGAGCAGGGTCAAAGGTGAAGTCCAACGGAGGAGAAAGACATGTAGAAGGTGAACTCAAAGTCGAACACCATGAGAGGGGAGATGAACAGTGGTGAGAGGACTGGGAAAGACTTTGCCAGTGTCTTGAATCTTGACAGAGATAGGACTAGAAACAGAGGGGCAAGTGGAGAAAAGCTTGAGAGGAGGGGAGAATAAGCAGAGGATAGCAAGAGGCAACAACAGTTATATATGACTACAGCATGGATATACAACCAAACACACCACCATTTGAAGGAGACAGTCGCCACATCCAAGGGCAGAACTCAGTGATGCCTGTCTCAGTCACCAAGAAATGCTGACCCAGTGAAGTCTGCCCTCTGCATCCACCGGTTCCACATCTGCGGACAGAAAATATTCAGGAAGGGATTTCCCTGGTGGTTCAGTGGTTAACACTCCGCTTTCCAATGCAGGGGGTGCGGGTTCAATTCCTAGTCAGAGAACTAGTGTCCTGCATACTGCAGCTTGCAGCCAAAATTTTCAAAAAGCAAATAAGCAAACACAACATTATAAATCAACTATACTTCAAATTTAAACTGTTTTTTAAAAAGAAAAGAAAATATTTAGGACAAATTTCTCCCAGAAGTTCTGAAACAAAACTTGAATTTGTCACGCACCATCGACTACTTCCACAGCATTTACATTCTATAGATAGCTATTTTCAGAGCATTTACATTGTATTAAGTAGTATAAGTAATCTAGAGATGATTTCAAGTCTATAGAGGATGTGCTTAAGTTATATGCACATACTTGAGCATCCTTGGATTTTGATATGTGCAGGAGGTTCTGGAACCAATTTCCCTACAGACAACAAGCAATGATGTACCTACTTCCTTTCATTCTCCCCACCAATGCTAGTTACATCTTGACTCAAAGGAATGACCTGTTTTATTGAGCCAATACCTTAATCTGAATTTGTGGCCAAAATTCAAATATTTCCAAGTGAATTCTCATAAACTTCTGTACTTCTAATAAAGACTGTGCAAGCTTAGGAAGCCTGCCTGGGATGTCTTCCTCAACCAGTATTATAATAATGGCAGTTTGGTCCAGCTGACATTGGGCTGGGTAATGAACCAGTGAGAAACGTGCTTGGGAAGCAAATCAGAATAGATTCGCATTTCTTTACAAGTTATAAACAACACATTTTTGTAACCAGAGAAATAAACAGAGCTCACTTCTAAGAAAGCAAACATTTGTAGGAAAGTCACTAGATGACATCTGCTCTCTGATGGAAAATTTACGAAAAACGGCATGATCCAGGCCAAGCCAAGGGAAAGACCAATTAGTATTATTTAGACTACATCACTATTACACTTCCTTGTACAATAAACAATCACCTACCCTTTCATCTACGAATCTCTCTACCCTTTAACACCAATGTTCTCCAACTAGACACTAAATGCTTCCTTCTTCCAATAGTCAGTAATCTATTCAGCGCTCGGTGCCAACAGCAAGGATGAACATTACTGGTAGGCTCCTTTGGCTGACCTAACATATATTAGGAAAGAAGGGTGAAAAGGGATGGAAGAGAAGAAAAAGTGAGAAAAGAAGTAAAATTAGTAAGACTGTGACAGGTAGAGTCCCTCTACTCTGTCACTAGCCACCTGCATTGATGCTCTACATTGAGAAAGACATCGAATTAGAGAAGTAAGTTTATCTTAGCTCTGACTCTCACCGGTTCTGAACCTTGGTTAGATCTGTCCGGGGATCCATGATCTCTGAGGCACTCTTTATCCTGCCCTTGAGTTTTCAAATACAACTGGTCTACCACATACCATGCCACAGAGGATACAGAGAAGCCTGCTACAAGGAGTCCACCCACAAAGCGACACAGTCAAGATGTCAGCATTCATGTAACTATGGTAACCAAGTCCTCCTACCCAGAAACTGTCCCAGATGACCATAGGAAAACAGAACACAGGAGTATCAATAGTTTTGAATAACTATTTTCAAATAATGTCAACCATATGATAAAAATTTTAAGGATTTAAAAAATACAGTGTTTATTTATTTATTTGGCTGTGTCAGGTCTTCGTTGTGGCGTGTGAGATCCTGGCTGCATCGTGCAGATCTTTGGTTGTGGCACACAGACTCTGTAGGTGTGGTGTGCTGGCTCAGTAGTTGTGGCATGCAATCTTAGTTGCTCTATGGCATGTGAGATCTTAGTTCCCCAACCAGGGATCAAACCCACATCCCCTGCACTGCAAGGTGGATTTTTAACCCCTGGACCACCAGGGAAGTCCCTTAAGGATTTTTTTTTTTTTTTTTGGTGTTAGGTCAAGTATAGGTAGGATTCAATAAAAAGTCACCAAGGGCAGATTTTTAAATATTCATTCTTAAGAAAGTGGTACAGCTGGAGACCATGACAAAGCACAGAAAGAGCTTCACTTGAAGTCACTCTCTTACCAGGGACCAATACAGTCAAAGGCGGTTGGGAGAGGAGCCACATTAAAATAAGTATGCAGACAGAGCTATGACCCCAGCTCCTACAATGAGTCCTTTAGGATGCTAGATGAATCAAGGTGCAATTAAAAAAAAACTATATGATCAAAAATGATATTTTTTTAAGATTCTTTTGATGTTGACCATTTTTAAAGTCTTTATTGAATTTGTTACAACATTGTTTCTGTTTTATTTTGCTGCTGCAAGGCAAATGGGATCTTAGCTCCTCAACCAACACCCCCTGCATTGGAAGGTGAAGTCTTCTCCATTCGAATCACTGGGCCACTAGGCAAGTCCCAAGAATTATATTTGAAGTATTTAATGATTGTTAAAGCACAGGTACCAACCAATCAGATGGCAGCCATAATTACTGATTTGGCCAGGTAGGTAGGTATGGCTGGTAGGTACTTGCTTAACTAATCCCAGATCCATTCCTGACCATCTTAAAGACAGATTTCTAGGGTATACAAACAAACCATCAAGGAGCCTCTGGTAGCCATTACTACTGTTCACTACATATTTCCAGTTCTCCTCTTGGGCCCATGGTACAAGTGCATAACCCCAACCCTTTGAAGTTAGGCATGGCCATGTCACTTGCTTTGGCTAACAAAGCAACAAGCACCTAACAAAATGTGAGTGGTATGTGTCACTTCTATCCAGAAAATTTAGAGAACCAGCGCTCAACTTGTCACATTTCCTATTCTCCACAGAAATGGCAATCAGCAATGATTTAGATGGCAACAGCACTGAGAAGAAATGTGATAGATATACAAATGAGTGAGAAAAAGCCCTCTGTGTATTATGCTGCTGAGATTTTTTTGAAGGTTACTGCAGAGGATCTAGCCCATCCTGACTGACACGGAAAAATCTGCCCACTAGTTTTGGGGATAATCAAAAGGTGATGGGGCCATTGCAAACACCCATTCAAGGACATGTGAACAGATTAAAACCAACTTGGAAACTACAAGCATCTGCAGCATTAAACAACAGTAACAGAACATGCAAGAGGTAATATTTTGGAAACAAAGTTTTACTCTAGGAATCTAAACTTTAGGTAGCATTTGCTGTGAATACTTAAGAAAACAAAAGTGATCTTGGACTTTGAGAAACAAGATATAAAAGATGAGTTGATAAGACAATAGTTTTGAATGAAAGGGAAGCTGGCATTAATAAAAAAACAAGGAAACAATCTTAATGCATTAAAAGGAGAAAAGAACAGAAATTACAGAAAATAAACTGCTGCTGCTGCTGCTAAGTCGCTTCAGTCATGTCCAACTCTGTGCGACGCCATAGATGGCAGCCCACCAGGCTCCCCCGTCCCTGGGATTCTCCAGGCAAGAACACTGGAGTGGGTTGCCATTTCCTTCTCCAATGCAAGAAAGTGAAAGTGAAGTCGCTCAGTGTCAGACTCTTTGCGACCCCATGGACTGCAGCCTACCAGGCTCCTCCATCCATGGGATTTTCCAGGCAAGAGTACTGGAGTGGGGTGCCATTGCCTTCTCCAAATAAACTGGATGTAGTTTTTTAGAATACTAAGATGAGAGATCAGTAAAAATAAAAAAGAACAAGGGAAACTATTTAATCTAACCAACAGAGAGAAAATATTTTGAAGATAAAATTAACAGAGCATCGAAGACCCATTGTATAATAACAAAAGATATAAAATTTATGTTATCGGAGTATAAAAAGGAAAAAAGAAATAGCATAGGGTTAAAAATATATTTGAAGAAATAATGGCTGAAATTCTACCAATTTGGGGAAAACCATAAAACAAAAGATTCAAGAGGCTGAATCCTTAAAAAGAATTACATCAAAGAAACACACACACACATACACACAAAATACCATAATCAAACATCTGAAATCAACAGACAAATAAACACTGCCTATAGGGGAACAGCAATGGCACCCCACTCCAGTACTCTTGCCTGGAAAATCCCATGGATGGAGGAGCCTGGTGGGCTGCAGTCCATGGGGTCACAACTGAGTGACTTCACTTTCACTTTTCACTTTCATGCATTGGAGAAGGAAATGGCAACCCACCCCAGTGTTCTTGCCTGGAGAATCCCAGGGACGGCGGAGCCTGGTGGGCTGCCCTCTATGGGGTCACACAGAGTCGGACACAACTGAAGCGACTCAGCAGCAGCAGCAGCATAGGGGAACAGCAATTAAAATGGATAGTGGATTTCTCATCTTAAACCAAAGAAGGCAGAAAGAAGTAGAAGACATTTCAAGTGCTGAAATTTAAAAAAAAAAAAAAAATTTGGACCAGAACTCTATGCCCAGCAAAAATACCCTTCAGGAATAAAGGGGAAATCCAGACATTCTCAGAAGAAGGAAGACTAAGAATTGTCACCAGAAGACCTACCTTTAAAGAAATGATAAAATAGGTACTCTAAAAAAAAGGCAGGACTTCTTTGGTGGTGCAGTGGATAAGAATCCACCTGCCAATGCAGGGAACACAGGTTCGATCCTTGATCCAGGAACATCCCATATGCCATGCAGCATCTAAGCCCTCGCATCACAACTACTGAGCCTGCACTCTAGAGCCCATATGCCATGCAGCGCAACTTCTGAGCCCATGTGCTGCAACCACTGAAGCCTGAGCACCCTAGAGCCTGCTCTGCAACAAGAGGAGCCACTGCAGTGAGAAGTCCACGTGCCATAACAAAGAGCAGCCCTGCTCGTCACAGTTAGAGAAAGTCCATGATCAACAATGAAGACCCAGTGCAGCCAAAATTATTTTTATTAATTCTTTTTAAAATTATTCCTTTAAATTTAAATTAAATTAATTTTAAAATTAAAATTAATTAATTCTAAAATTATTTTTTAAAGATATTTGAAAGATGGTAAATTATAACAGAAGATCTGAAACTCCAAGAAGGAAGAAAGAACAATGTAATGGGTAAAAATAGGGTAAAGAATGCCCTTGTCTTCATGAACTTTAAAAAAA
>SJYQ01001864.1:0-15356 GCA_006410935.1 Redunca redunca | reverse complement strand
ACACCACCCTTATGGCAGAAAGTGAAGAGGAACTAAAAAGCCTCTTGATGAAAGTGAAAGAGGAGAATGAAAAAGTTGGCTTAAAGCTCAACATTCAGAAAACTAAGATCATGGCATCTGGTCCTATCACTTCATGAGAAATAGATGGGTAAACAGTGGAAACAGTGTCAGACTTTATCTTTTTGGGGCTCCAAAATCACTGCAGATGATGATTACAGCCATGAAATTAAAAGACGCTTACTCCTTGGAAGGGCAGTTATGACCAACCTTGACAGCATATTAAAAAGGAGAGACATTACTTTGCCCACAAAGGTCCATCTAGTCAAGGCTATGGTTTTTCCTATGGTCATGTATGTATATGAGAGTTGGACTGTGAAGAAAGCTGAGTGCCAAAGACTTGATGCTTTTGAGCTGTGGTATTGGAGAAGACTCCTGAGAGTCCCTTGGACTGAAAGGAGATCCAAACAGTCCATCCTAAAGGAGATCAGTCCTGAGTGTTCATTGGAAGGACTGATGTTGAAGCTGAAACTCCCAATACTTTGGCCACCTCATGGGAAGAATTGACTCATTGGAAAAGACCCTATTGCTGGGAAGGATTGGGGGCAGGAGGAGAAGGGGATGACAGAGGATGAGATGGCTGCATGGCATCACCGACTGGATGGACATGGGTTTGGGTAGACTCCAGGAGTTGGTGATGGACAGGGAGGCCTGATGTGCTGCGATTCATGGGGTCACAAAGAGTCAGACAGGACTGAGCAACTGAACTGAACTGAAATGAAGTAAAACTCCTTTACATAAATTCACCTTGCGTGTGTGTGTATGATAAGTCATTTCAGTAGTGTCCAGCTGTTTGTGACCCTATGGATCGTAGCCCACCAGGCTCCTCTGTCCTTGGGATTCTCCAGGCAAGAATACTGGAGTGGGTTGCTGTGCCCTCCTCCAGGGGATATTCCCGACCCAGGGATCGAACCCATGTCTGTTTTGTCTTTTGCATCAGCAGGTGTGTTCTTTACCACTAGTGCCACCTGGGAAGCAAAATTCACCTTACTATCAATGAATAAAGAAGAAAGAATCTATGAATTATAAGTATTGAACACATATTAGGGCTCCATTTGCACTTTTACTGTCAACTCTAGTCTTATACTGCTGCTGCTGCTAAGTCGATTCAGTCATGTCGGACTCTGTGTGACCCCATAGACAGCAGCCCACCAGGATCCCCCATCCCTGGGATCCTCCAGGCAAGAATACTGGAGTGGGTTGCCATTTCCCTCTCCAATGCATGAAAGTGAAAAGTGAAAGGGAAGTCGCTCAGTCATGTCCTACTCCTAGTGACCCCATAGACTGCAGCCTACCAGGCTCCTCTGTCCATGGGATTTGCCAGGCAAGAGTACTGGAGTCATTGCCTTCTCCGAGTCTTATACTAGTTTTTCATTAAGATGACTTTCTATCTTGACCTCAGGGATTGTAAGTCAATGGATTCATTCATTAAATCTCAGAATTATGTGCTAATCTCACAATCTTAAATTACAAACAAAGCTCTGAGCTCAGTAAGTATTTCCACATGAAAGTTTAAAAAAGCTTCCCAGGTGGTACTAGTGGTAGAGAACCTGCCTGCCAATGCAGGAGACATGGATTGGACCCCTGGGTCGGAGAGATCCCCTGGAGGAGGACACAGCAATGCACTCCAGTATTCTTGTCTAGAGAATTTCATGGACAGAGGAACCTAGCGGGCTGTGGACTATGGGGTTACAAACAGTTGTGCACGATTGAATCAACTTAGCACGTGCACGTGTCCTGTGTGCCATGGGTCTGTTTTTCAATATTTATTTATTTATGTGGCTGTGCTGGGTCTTAGTTGCAGCTTGCAAGATCTTTAGTTGCAGCATGCAGGATCTAGTTCCATGACCAGGGATCAAACCCAGGCCCCCTGCAGTGGGAGCACAGTTTTAGCCACTAGACCACCAGGGAGGTTCCTCCACGTATCTCTTGAAAGACAAGCTTCCTTTGGTAACTGCTGAAGTGGAAAAAGACTCAACATCTGTCTGTGCTGGCAAGGAAGAACCTTGGGAGCCAAACCTCCCTTGACACACCTTGTGTCTAGGGGGGGCATCAAAGAAGATCAACTGACAATATAAGAACAAATCAGCAGTGAGGCCAAAAAGAGCAGAGACATGTGGCCTGTCACACTTAAGGGATTCACCAAAGTCCCACTGTAGAAAGATGAAGGGTTATATCAGCATATAATATGTATTGCTCTGTCTGTGTACATATATGTGTATGTGCCTATCTATTAGACACTTTAATCAATTAACTACAAAATAAATAAATAATGGCAACCCACTCCAGTGTTCTTGCCTGGAGAATCCCAGGGACGGGGGAGCCTGGTGGGCTGCTATCTATGAGGTCACACAGAGTCGGACACGACTAAAGCGACTTAGCAGCAGCAGCAGCAGTTCACTCCCTAGCATGGATTGGGCTGTTTCCCAACCCTCGTCCCCAGTCTTTCAGTTGTCTTTCAGAGTGTCTGATTTCTCCTAAATGTCTATCAACAGAGGAATGGGTAAAGAAGATGTGGTACCTATATGCAACGGAATATTACTCAGCCATAAAAAGGAATGACATAGTGCCATTTGCAGGGATGTGGATGGACCTAGAGCCTGTCATACAGAGTGAAGTAAGTCAGAAAGAGAAACACAAATATTGTATATTAATGCATATATATGGAATCTAGAAAAACGGTATAAATGACCTTATTTGCAAAGTAGAAACATAGTCACAAATATAGAGAACAAACTTATGGATATCAAGGGGGATGAAATGAGAGATTGGGATTGACATATACATACACTACTATGTACAAAATAGAGAATAAATGAGAACCTGCAGTACAGCACAGGGACCTCTTCTCAACGCTCTGTGGTGACCTAAGTGTAAAGGAAATCTAAAAAAAGTGGATATAGGTAAACGTATCACTGATTCATTTTGTTGTACAGCAGACACTAACACAACATTGCAAAGAAACTATATTCCAATAAAAATTTTCATAAATAAAAACAAACTAGAAAACCAGCAGCAAAAAATAAAAAAGTGTCTGGGGAAATTCCCTGGAAGTCAAGTGGTTAAGACTTGGAGCTTCCACTGTAGGGGATTTCGATCCCTGGTTAGGGAACTAAGAGCCCAAATGCGGAAAAGTGCAGCCTCAAAAAATGAAAAAAATTATTTTTAAAGTGTCTGGTTGCTAAGAACCTCCTAAGGATCCACAAGGAATCAGCTGGATGCAGAGTGGGCATCACCCAGGCAAATGGCCTCCCTGCCTCACGGGCTGCACAGAGCCCATCAGAGCACAACCCCCGGCCACTCCACGAGTTCTTTCCCTGCTCCGTGCACCAAATGCTTTCCTGGCTCTGATGAGGGGAGCTGCTAACACATCCCAGAAAGAGTTTACAGAGTGAGCAGCTCCGGTGCCCCTCCTCCCAGGGCTGTGACCACAGATGCCTGCCACATGCTGGACCTCCCAGGGACCGGGTGGAGGGCCTGCAGGTCAGTCTGGAGCCCCTAGGTTTCCTCCAAGATGTCAGGCCACCAAGCCTGTCCTGAGGAGGGAGGCAAAGGACTGGCTGGGGTCCTGGGAGGGCCTGCCGCCCTCAGAGAACCACAGAGGTAGGGAGTAAGCATATTACATATATACGCTGGTGTCCTACCAACCACCACTGCATGGAAAGGAAGCTCCATGTTCTCAGTATGAAGTATTTGCACTGAAAGGAATTTCACTTTAACAGCTTCAGGGCATTGGACCCGCTTCCCTCTGCCCATTCCAACAATTCCTGCTTGTCTTCCGTTTCAGCATCAGTGAAGGGTGACTACAATAATCGCCAGCAAATGAACAACCCTTTCTCCAGAAGGGTGGTCATGCCCCCATGCACCCAGTCTGGCTCCTCCCCACCGTTGGCTTCCACCTTCCATCCCAGCAAGGGAACAGTCATCCCCTAGGCATCCCCAGAGAACCAAACCAAGCAGGAAAAGGGTCTTCACAGTCCCTGCCTGTACCCCAGGGCTTTTTCCTTTCCAAACTCTCCTAGAGTCTTGCCCCCCAGATTTCACTGAGCACCAAATCTTACTTATAGTTTTATCCCCCTCCCTGATGGCACCTTATTTGGGGGACTGTAATATGTAGAGGTCTCTCTTTTCATAACTTATAGTCGTTGTTGTTCAGTCCTTAAATCGTGTCTGACTCTTTGTGACCCCATGGACTGCAGCACACCAGGCTCCTCTGTCCTCCACTATCTCCTGGAGTTTGCTCAAATTCATGTCCATTGAGTCGGTGATGGTATCTAACCATCTCATCCTCTGCCACCCTCTTCTCCTCCTGCCCTCAATCTTTTGCAGCATCAGAGTCTTTTCTAATGAGTCCGTTCTTTGAAGCACATGGCCAAAGTATTGGAGCTTCACCTTCAGCGATAGTTCTTCCAATGACTATTCAGGGTTGATTTCCTTTAGAACTGATTGGTTTGACCTCCTTATAGACTAATTTCTTATTCACTTTATAACATAGCTTAACATGTACCTTTAAATGAGCACACCACCACTAATTCCCTGCTCTCATAACCAAGGTGGCCATTTCTATCTAGATTTAAGGGTGACAGTTCTTTATTTTATTGGAGCATAATTGCTTTACACTGTTGAGTTAGTTTCTGCTGTACAATGAAGTGAATCAGCTATATGTATACACACATCATGTCTGTCTTGGACCTCCTTCCCCACCCCCCTCACCCCTCTAGGTTAGCATAGAGCACCCAGCTGAGTTCCCTTATACAGCAGCTTCCCACTAGCTATCTATTTTACACATGGTAGCTTCACTTTCATGCATTGGAGAAGGAAACGGCAACCCACTCCAGTGTTCTTGCCTAGAGAATCCCAGGGACAGAGGAGCCTGGTGGGCCACCGTCTATGGAGTTGCGCAGAGTCGGACACAACTGATGCGACTTAGCAGCAGCAGTGTATATATGTTAATGGTGACAGAGTTTAAAATGTCTGGACTGCTACTAAACTGACAACATTGTTAGGAATATCAAATGCTGGTGGCTATACAGTGAGAGGGGCTTCTTTGGTAGCTCAGGTATTAAAGATTATCCACCTGCAGTGTAGGAGACTTGGGTTCGATCCCTGCATGGTGAAGATCCCCTGGAGAAGGGAATGACAATCCATTCCATTAGTCTTGCCTGGGAAATCCCATGGACAGAGGAGCCTGGTGGGCTACAGTCCATGGGGTTGCAAAGAGTCAGACAAACACACACACACACACAGTGAGAAGGGCCCTCTCCTAAGTCACGAGTGGGAGTATGAACAGGCACAACTTGGTAATTAAGAAAAATATTTGTGAATAAACATGTTGAAGATTTCATTATTTATCCTAATAAACTAAAAAGCAACCCAGAGGCAAGATCAGAAAATAGGAAAGCAGGGTTCAATCTTAGCCGACACCTGGACCCATTATTCCTCTTCAGGAAAGAATGAGCTCTGTGAACAAAAACAGCTAGACAAGGAGTTGGTGAGTTCCTGAAGACAAAGATCAGTAAAAGCAAAGGGGGAAAAAATAAAGAGACAGACCATTCCCCTCTAGAGCTAAACAGGAATTAGTGTGGGAGTGAGGAGACAGAAAGAACTGATAAAGAAAGAAAAGGGATACAGGAGAACAACACTACTTAATGCAGACAATAAAATTCACTGTCCAGTAGTCACAGAAGCTTAGAAAAAATGAATTGTTAAATATGCTTGCCACATTCATAAAATGGAGCTCTTTGAAACTGGGCATTTAAAAACTTAAAACTTTACAGGCTGCATACTCTTGGGGGAAGAAAAGATCAGAAATTAAAGCAAAATAATTTACAAATTTGTTTGCAAAATGACATAATACTTCCTTTTCCTCTGTCCTATAAAATGTCTAACTTAAATATATATGTATATGTATTTATTTATTTATTTGGCTGTGCTAGGTCTTAGTTTGCAACATGCAGGATTTTTAGTTGCAGCATGCAAAATTTTAGCTGTGGCATGAAGGACCTAGTTCCCTGACCAGGGATTGATCCCAATCCCCCCTTCATTGGAAGCACAAAGTCTTAGCCCCTGGACCATCAGGGAAGTCCAAAAAATGTTTGACTTTGTTTATATGGAAGACTTCTAGAAAAAGGTAAGTTACCAAAATTGATTAAAGAAGTAGGAGAAAACCTGAATAATCCAATAATCACAGAAAAATGTTTAAAAAGTTGTCAAAGAACTACTTCCCCCAAAAGGTCTTGGGTCCCATTTACTATCAAGGTAAAACTACCATTTATTTTGCTTTCCAACCTTCCAAGAATAGGTTATTCCTGTGCTATATAAACTGATCCAGAAAAGGAAAAAATGATGGAAAATGTTCCAATCCATTTTACAAAGTTAACAAAAATTTTGATATTAAAAACCTGGGAAATATAGCACCAACCAACATTACTTATGAACACAGATGTAGTACTTTTCAACAAAATATTTGCAAACCAAATCCAGCTGAATATTAAAAAGGCAGTATGTCATGGCCAAGTACAGTTAATGCCGGGAACACAGGAGGATTCAGTATTAGAAAACCTATTAATATGATTCATCACGGTAGAAGGTCAGAGGAGGAGAAGAATATGATCATCTAGATAGCTCTGAAGAACCTTAATAACCAACTGTGTTGGAAACTGTGGCTTTAAATGGAAACCACTGTCAACAGTTGGTTCAGTGAGGGGACACAGCACCCCAGGAAAGCAGGCTACACCAGGTGATGGCCAACCAGAATTTAAAAGCTGTGCTAGGAGCCTCATTTTTCAACCCCCTCTTTCCAGCCAAATATCAGAGGAGGAGATCAACATGCACAAAGGTAACCCTAGAATGGGGACTGTGAACTAAGGCACTGCTTGTTTTTTTCAAACTGTAAACATGGCCCATTAATGGGCGATGAAATTCCTTGGGTTTTAGCCAGCCATTTTTTCATAGAATCACTTGGAATGGAATGGATATAAAAGACAAATACCATAGTGAACCACTCATGGAAAGAATTAGCATTGTGTTCTGAAACTTTTGTTCCAGAAATATGCATAGTTATATACAAGACATGAGTCATGATGTTAAAGGCACTTTGACAGACATAGAGAACAAATGTATGGACACCAAGGAGGAAGAGGAGGTGGGATGGAGTGGGAGACTGGGACTGACATAGATACACTGCTGCTGCTGCTGCAAAGTCGCTTCAGTCGTGTCTGACTCTGCGACCCCAGAGACAGCAGCCCACCAGGTTCCCCCGTCCCTGGGATTCTCCAGGCAAGAACACTGGAGTGGGTTGCCATTTCCTTCTCCAATGCACGAAAGTGAAAAGTGTAAGTGAAGTCGCTCAGTCGTGTCTGACTCCTAGTGACGCCATGGACAGCAGCCTACCAGGCTCCTCCGTCCATGGGATTTTCCAGGCAAGAGTACTGGAGTGGGGTTCCATTGCCTTCTCCAACACAGATACACTACTATGTATAAAATAGATAACTAATGAGAACTACTGTATAGAAAAGGGAACTCTACTCAGTGCTCTGTGGTGACCTAAATGGGAAGGAAATTCAAAAAAAGAGGAGATATATGTATACACATGGCTGGTTCACTTTGTTGTACAGCAGAAACCAACACAACACTGTAAAGCAACTATATTCCAATTTTAAAAAATCTTTCAAAAATAAAAAGTTTTTAAAATAAAATGTACTTCCTCCTGTGGGCTACAATTAAAAAGCTGAAGCAACACTGAACTAGGGGACTAAGAGGAATCAATTTTTTAATTTTTACTTGCTACAGACTAAAGTCTAAGGCTAGAGTTAAAATTATGAGTGAGACAGAGAAGGCTGAGCACTGAAGAATTTATGCTTTTGAAATGTGGTGCTGAAGAAGACTCTTGGGAGTCCCTTGGACTGCAAGGAGATCAAACTAGTCAACCCTAAAGGAAATCAGTCCTGAATATTCATTGGAAGGACTGATGCTGAAGCTCCAATACTTCGGCCACTTGATGCGAAGAGTTGACACACTGGAAAAGACCCTGATGCTGGGAAAGACTGAAGGCAGGAGAAGGGGGCGACAGAGCATGAAATGATTAGATAGCATCACCGACTCAATGGACATGAATTTGAGCAAACGCCAGGAGATAATGGAGGACAGAGGAGCCTGGCGTGCTGTGGTCCACGGGGCTCAAAAAGTCAGACACGACTTAGCGACTGAACAACAGCGACAAGACAGGAAGGAAGGTGTCGTAAGCTCCCACTCTAATAGGCACACCTACCGCATGACGGAAAGCCACTAGCTTCAAGTCACAAGGTGAGACCTGCCCACAGCTCCTCATTACTGAGACTCTTCCCAACTCAGGAATATTAGTTTGTGACGGTGGTGTCACAAAAGCAAAACCTGGTTTTGCCAGATTAGAATAGATTATTCAAAAATATTCACTCCCACCCCTCATTCCACACACACAGACAATCTCTAAGGGAAGAGCGTACTTGCCCACTCCAATAATTTTGTTGGGATTTTTTTGGAGGGAGGCTTATAATTTAGGTAGCTTTATTTTTTTCTTTCTAAATTAATTTTTATTGGAGTATAGTTGTTTTACAATGCTGTTCCTGCTGCACAGCAAAGTGAATCAGCTATACACATACATATATCCCCTCGCTTTGGGATTTCTTTTCCATTTAGGTCATCATAGAGCATTAAGTAGAGTTTCCTGTGGTATACAGTAGGTTCTCATTAGTTATTTACTTTATACATAGTAGTGCATATATGTCAATCCCAACCTCCCCATCCATCCCACCCCCAGCTCCCCTTCTGGTGTCCATACATTCTCGATGCTCTCTATGTCTGTGTGTTCTCTATGTCTGTGTCTCTATTTATGCTTTGCAAATAAGTTAATCGGTACCATTTTTCTAGATTTCACATATAAACAGTATTATACAATATTTGTTTTTCTCTTTCTGACCTACTTCACTCTGTATGAAACTCTCTAGGTCCATCCACATCTCTCAAAATGGCATTACATCATCCTTCTTGTGGCTGAGTAATATTCCATTGTATTCCATTGTGTATACATACACCAATCTTCTTTATCTAGCCCACTCCAATAATTTTGGGCTTGGCCATATAACCTGCTCTGTCCTTCCCTCTGACGGTCTTCTATATGAGTTGCTTTGGCCAGTGCGATTTTACAGAAATGACATACGCAGAATGCATAAGGAAAACCCTTGTACTCTTGGACTTGCTTTCGTGTGTCTCTTTCATCACCAAGAGAAGAACATGCTCTTCTTAGCCTGCTAGTCTGCTGAGAAAGATGACAGACATGTGGGGCAGAGCCTCATTAAAAGAGAAGCCCTGTTGGAACAGAACCCTCACAAGATTGATGCATACAAAGTTTTAAAAATAGAAACAAATATAAGAAAAACGCAATCAATGAACATGTATCACTAGATAAATTACTCCAAAGAAATTATAAAGAATCTGATCTTGCTTTTAAAAAGTAATACAAGAGTTAAAAAAAAAAAACACATTTTTTTCTGTCACAACATTGTAAAGCAATTATACTCCGATTTTAAAAAATAAATACAAGTAAACATTTTAAGATGACAGAAGAAGTGAGTTTAGCAAAAGAAAATGGCAAAAATAAAAACATTACAGATTTGAAGAGCACACTAAAATAAAAAAACCTTTCTGGAAGCACATGTACTTGCCTATGAAGGTTAAAAATTATATACATCATGTCCAGATGAAAACATGAACTTTAGGATAAGGAAGAAATCATGTACGTATCATGGCAGAAAAGGGAGACACAAACAAGGGTTAAAAATCAGATTGGCCCCAAGTTCTCTTCAGTAATACTCTAATCAGTGCCAAAAACTGCAGCATCAAGATTTACCAAGACCTGAAGAATAAGTTTTATTTGATTGTGTTGTTGAATTTTTTCTGTTCTTATTGAGAAACATTAACGATACATTTGTTAGGTGTCCTTTGTTACCATTTATTTTTAATCATGTGTGTTTTCTAGTTCATCTCCGAGAGTACTTGTTCTGTACCCAAAGCATGTCCCCAGTTGCTTATTGCATTGCATTCACTTATTTCTGTCCTAGGATCGACTGTTTGCTGAAGAACAGCAAAAGGACATGAGGTGTGAGACAGGGAATGAACCAGACTAGTCAACAGCTTCCATACTGCATTGTTGCCTGACTCCTTCTCTTATTAAAGATGCTCTTTCCTTTTCTCTAGAGTCACATCTTCCTTTTATTTTCAAAATTCAACAGTTGTGAGAGTCTCAAGAAACCCCCTGGGACTTCCTTGGTGGTCCAGTGGTTAAGAATTGGCCTTGCAATGCAGGGGACACAGGTTTGATCCCTGGTCAGGGAACTAAGACCACCACATGACTTGAGGCAGTGAGCAGCAAGGAAGAACCTGTGTGCCACAGCTGTTTCAACGCAACCAAATAAATAAATAGATATTTTAAAAAGAGAAAGAGACTTCTAGAGTAGGTAACTTGAAAATTTTAAATGTCAGTTCATCAAAAAAACATAAATAAAATGAAAATATTGATGATACAACAGAGAAATCATTTGCAATATATTAGGTACAAAAGACTAATATTCTTTATCTATAAAAGGCACACACAGGTTAATGAGAAATTCTTAGTTGAAAAATGGGCAAAAAATATGAAAATAAAATCTTTTATTCTATTTCTAATGCCTCAAAGAGACCATACACAAAAGCAGTAATACAAATGGCCCTAAAGTATTTTTAAGAATCTCTCACTACTAAGATTTCCTTAAATCTTATACTGCTATACTGCCAACTACTGCGAAGTAAGATGACATTTTTATAGATGCTTTCTGAAAGGCAATTTAAAAAAATTATTTATTCATTTGGCTGTGCTGAGTCTTAGTTGTGACACAAGCTATCTGCAGTCTTCATTGTGACATGTGGTATATTTAGTTGTAGCATTTGGGATCTATTTCCCTGACCAAGGATCAAACATGGGCCCCTGTTTTGGGAGCTTACAATCTTAGCCACTGAACCACCAGGGAAGTCCCATGAAAAGCAATTTGATAGCATAAATCAAAGGTCTTACAACTGCACCTGGTTTTTGACCCCAAGATTTTGCTTCAACAAATAAATTTTCCTAGAAATGTATTCAAAGAAAATAATCACAAATATGAGCAAAGAGGATCTGCAAACATATTTTCATAGCAGCATTATTTGCAACTTCAAAAGAACTAATGAACTTAAATGTTCAGCAGTAAAGAATTAGTTAATAAAATATAACACACCAAATGAGGCAATATTATGAAGACATTAAATATTATAATGTGATAATAAACATAAAAATATCTAATAGAGAGAAATATGCCTTATATTGTTAAATCTTTACAAAGTTATCCAAATACAGTGTAATCACTTTTTAAAAGATACATATATATGCTACCACTAAGAATAATGGAAATATATACAACAAAATCCCAACAGCTGTCAGAATGAAAGGTGATTTTATTCATCTTTGTCCTTTCCTGTATTTTCCACATTTTTTCCTGAGTATGTTTCGTGCTTTTAAATCAGGAGAAAAAAATGGAAATTTCAAAAGAGAGAGTGAAGGGAATTCAGAGTCCTTTAATACTAACAATGAGTTTTTATTAATAAAATACTTATCCTTCCTTTTTTAAAAAAAATTTTCAACATAACATGTTATTATATTTATAAATGAAGGCTTAGGGAACAAATGCATTTCTGAGTATTTGACCACAATAATTTATAGCATACATTGGCTGGAGCTGTTCAGTGCTGACAAATTCCAGAAAGTAATTGCATAAAATACTTGGATAGGAAATTGCTTTATGCTTCCATGCTATTTATGGAAATTAGCATCTTTGTAAAAATAAACTGAGAGCAATCACAATCATAGACCCTGAAATGTGGTTTCCATAAGATGTTAGCTTTGCTGCTTTAAGACCCATTAGCAATGTGGAGGGGAAACACTGCCTGCTTTTTTTCTTTCCTGTTATGAAACTGTTGCATATAATTGGTTTTTTCCTCTTGGATCCTTAATCCCTCCCTTTCTCCTGACTGCTTCCCTTTGGAATGCATATGCACTGAAGTATTCACTTTGCTCCTTAAAACCTTTCTAATGACCCTATTCCCTTCTCAAAGAGTATTACCTATTTTCTTTATTCAGTGCCTCACCTTTTGCAATTTACAGCTTGCCCCCAAAACGACTCCTTCAAACATAACTGACAATTTCCCAAGATTGGGGTGAAATTTTCACCCCTCTGTGTTCCTAAAGCAAGCTCAAAACCTAAAAGAATCTTCCATACTTCCTTTGTTTTCTCTCAATCCCACATAATCACTAGTCAAGATCTTCCCTTCAGGCTCTAAAATGGTGCCCAGAATCACACCCTCTGGTCAGTGACTAACTCCCTGAACCCTCTCCCCACTTAACTCCCATCTCCTACCCCATGTACTCTTGTGAACAGTTAAAGTTCTCATCATTACCAACCTGCACTGGTACCAACAATGTACCAAGTATCTCTGACTTGAATGTGCTCCTAGTGGTCCAATGGAATCATTCTAAAATTTTTTAAATATTTATTTATTTAGTTCTTTGGCTGTGCCAGGTCTTATTTACAGCACACGGGATCTGGGATATTTAGTTGCAGCATGCAAACTCTTCGTCATGGTATGCGAGATCCAGTTCCCCAATCAGGGACTGAATCTGGACGCCCTGCATTGAGAGTGTGGAGTCTTAGCCACTGGACCAGCAGGGAAGTCTCTCCAACAGAGTCTTAACAGTGTCTTTCCCATCACCTCCTGATCAACGCCCAAGGCCAAGCCCTCTTTATCATTTATTTATTTAGCATGCTCGGCTAAATAGGTCCTAAAAAGGTCCTCTCTAGTGTAGCCACAGACTAACTTTGTTCATCCTTACTTCATACTCCATGCTGTCAAATATCTTACTCTTCAAATTTAGTGTCAGTGGAAACCAAGAGGACAAAACTGAATGAAGAACCAGTTCTGAGATGGAAAAAGGGAAGTTGAGGGGTATGGGGCAGGGGCAACAGAGAAGAAGGTCTCCAGAGAGATCCCGGGAGTCTGAGTCAAATGAGCAGAACGTGGAGAATCTGGGCACTGAGACAGAGCTGGGTGGGTGGCGAGGACTTCTGTTTAGGAAGTACTGAGGCCTCCAAGGGATATCCTGGTGGAAGCATGCAGCAGTTCATGGATATATTAATCTGCAGCTCATGGAAGAGGCAGGCGGAAACCTCTCAGAGATACTGGGCCTCTTCTATTTTAGTGAGGTCACCAAGAAGAGAGGAAGAAAGAGAGAGAGAGAAGGGAGGGAGGGAGGAAGAAAGAAAGGGAGAGAGAGAAAAAGAAAATGAGAGAGGGAGGGAGGGAGGGAGGAAAGAAGGAAGGAAGGAAGAGAGAGAGGAAGAAAGAGAAAGAAAGAAAGGAAGAAGGAAGGGAGAAAGAGAGAAAAGGAGGGAGGGAGAGGAGGGGGAAGGAAGTTATCAACATTGTGTTTTATTTCCAATGTTTACATTTAACAGTTGATGTGAAAATACACTTTTTAATCTTTTCAATGTAGATATAATCCTATTTGAAGAGAATATTAAAAGCCTATCTTTGAAAGCCTGAATCACTATGAGACCTGGCTGCTCAGATGATAACCCCAGGCAGGAGCCTCTGGAGAGAAAAACCAGCAGTGATTGATGCTGCCTGGGGAGAGCATGTGGACAGACAGAGAACAGGGCGAACAGCAGAACTCTGGGACTAAGTAGCTTTTAGAAAGAGTCAGAAGCAAGACGATGGCTCAGACGGTAAAGAATCCGCCTGCCAGCGCAGGAGACGCTGGTTCAGTCCTCGGGTCAGGAATATCGCCTGGAGGAGGAAATAGCAACCCACTCCAGTATTCTTGCCTGAGAAATCCCACAGACAGAGGAGCCTGGTGGGCTATAGTCCATACGGTTGCAAAGAATCAGAAACCCATGCATTCAAATAAGTGATCAAAAATGTTCACTTGCTGTTGCTGTTGTTTAGCTGCCAAGTTGTCTGACTCTTTGCGACCCCGTGGGCTGTAGCTCACAAGGCTCCTCTGTCCATGGAATTCTCCAGGCAAGAATACTGGAGTGGGTTGCCATGCCCTCCTCCAGGGGATCTTCCTGACGACCCAGGTATCGAACCTGTGTCTCTTGCATTGGCAGGCAGATTCTTTACCACTGCAGCACCTGGGAAGCCCCAGCCCTAGAACTAGAACCAATTAAAATCGGTTCTATCAATTAAAATTGGTATCTATCAAAACAGTCACAGGGACCTTTCTCAATGCCAAAACACTGGAATTTAGGAGGCAGAGCAGATGACAAAGAGGATCTAAGTATCCACATTCTAAAGGCTTTCCCTGGGGGTCCAGTGGTTAAGATTTGCCTTCCACTGCAGGGGACGCAGGGTCAATCCCTCATCAGGAAGCTAAGGGCCCACATGCCTTGTGGCCAAAAAACCAAAACATAAGACAGAAGCAATATTATAACAAATTCAATAAAGACTTTTAAAAATGGTCCACATAAAAAAAAATCTTTTAAAAAAAGTATAAGGAAAAATAAAGAGAACTACCAACATAAGGTGGATCTCACCCTTAGAGGTCCTTAAGAAGGACACCAGCCACCACCCCACTCCTTCCCCTCTGAGACGGAAAACTGAGACACATTGAAGAAAAAAAAGAATCACTCATAGAGATTGGGGACCCCTGCAAGGAGGGACTGTCAACCCACTCTCCAGGGGGGCATCAGCTTAGACTGGATCCACTGATCTGTCCTGGCAGAGACAGACTGTAGAACTGAAGGGAGCTGTCCAGATAGGGAGGAGGCAGCGCTGGAGCAGCCTCTACCCCCACCATCTGCACAGCACGGATGCGAACACTGTGGCCCTCCAGGCACATCTGTCACGGAATTCTCCAGGCAAGAATACTGGAATGGGTTCCCATTTCATTCTTGAGAGGATCTTCCCAACCCAGGGATAAACCGGAGTCTCCTGTGTCTCCTGCACTGGCAGGCAGATGCTTTACCACTGAACCACCAGGGAAGCCCATGGATCAAGTGGTCAACACTGAAGGATCTGGATTCAAACCATTCTGCCAGCATCCACTCAACTGGGCTGCCTGGAAGAGGATCCCAGCAGTATGAGACACGCCGGAGCTGGGCCTCCTGCTTCAGAAAAGGCAGGCACTGCAGAACCCTCTCAAGAACTCACATGTGCCACCCAGGGGGTGCAGAGAGTCAATGAGAGCCAGACAGATG
>SJYQ01001863.1:400078-411681 GCA_006410935.1 Redunca redunca | reverse complement strand
AATTCAAATATTTAAAAATTTTTCTTAAAAACAAAATTGATACACATTACTACTCAATTTATCTTATTCTACGTGGTTTTTTTGATCGTTAGATTCATGTTAGACCAATAGAATATTAAATCATGTATATCTTCACAAATGCTTAAGAACAATGCACTCATTATTATTCAACTGATTGATAATAGCTTTAATATTCCATTCTCCCAAGATAAATTCCTCACTGATCACTACCCACTATTTAATCATACTTTCAGTGTTAGTAATATGTTGTCAAAATGTTTCATGTTGAGCTGTTATTATACCTGGGCTTTCTTTTCTCTTGCCCACTAAGCCTGTCAAAATGCAAATTGCTTTCTCTGACCAAAATTACAGCAGAAGCACAGCCTGGTTCCTTTTTGAACACATCCACCAACAGGTTTGTTAACAGCTGCTCTTAGGATCTGTATAAAAATGGAAACTTCAGAATCTTCCAGGACCCAGAGTTTCTCTGACTGCAGCCCAGGAATCATTTAACAGTAGATGACATTTTTGGCAAGGTATAATTAAAGGGGTTGTTTTAGCAAAATTATACACTGTGAAACACATAATAAAAAAGAGGTGGGGAGAGAGTAACATGCATGAGTGTACAATTTAGATTGTGGCAGAGAATGAGAGCACAGCTGGGAGCTTGACAGTTTTGGCTGTGATTCCTGAGATCAGATTTAGTAAAACAAACCACTGTATGTTTCAACATTATCCAGGTGATGAATGAATCAATAAGCTAATTAAAAATATCTTTCCTTCCTTAGTCTGCTAATTGAGACTGAGGAAGATTATAAACAGGTCTACAACATGACAAGCCAGAGGTCATCATTTAATTTGGATACAAGCATCACCTTTCAAAGGTATTGATCTTTGGCTTATAGGGGAATAAAATAAGAAGAATTTAAGGGACTCTGACTTGCATTATTCTGAGCACATATGATGCTTCAATTCAGATTAATGTGGTGTAATAAATCTTTTAAACAGGACAGCTTTGGATCAATAGGGCTAGCATATTCGGTTATATTTTTTTGGATTCTACTTGTCAAGTGTTCTTCATCGTTCACTAGTAAAAGCAAAGGTAATCTTGTAATTTAGAAACTTGATTTAAAAAGTAAATTAGAAACTAAAGAGGAGAAATGTATTCTGTTCCATTCCTGACAATTGTACATCCCACAGCTCATTAATAACAACATGATTAAATAAATGTGTTTTACCATCACTGGATGACCTCTTTCTTCACATCTGTTATTGATTACATTTGCCTAAGTCTAAAATGTATAAATGAAATTATACTGTATATGCACATTTTGATCTAGCTTTTTTTACTTGTTAAATTATATGTGAGATTTATCAAAGTTGTTACACATAATTGCAGTTCATTCGTTCTCATTGACGTAAGGCTTTCCATAAAAATTCTACATCTTGCTATATATGAATAATATTGATGGACAGTTTCAGTTCAGTTCAGTTCAGTGGCTCAGTCGTGTCCGACTCTTTGTGACCCCATGAATCGCAGCACTCCAGGCCTCCCTGTCCATCACCATCTCCCGGAGTTCACTCAGACTCACGTCCATCGTGTCCGTGATGCCATCCAGCCATCTCATCCTGGGTCGTCCCCTTCTCCTCCTGCCCCCAATCCCTCCCAGCATCAGAGTCTTTTCCAATGAGTCAACTCTTCTCATGAGGTGGCCAAAGTACTGGAGTTTCAGCTTCAGCATCATTCCTTATTATAAATGATAGTGGTTTAAAGATTGTTTTACATGTATCTTGAACATGTATAAGCATCCTGATAGACATATACATGAATATAGAATTACTGCTTTACAAAGTGTATATATATTTAGCTTCCCTTATATCACCAAACAATTTTCCAAAGGGAATGCAACAAGTTACACTCCCACCATCAATAAATAAGAATTTCCCCAAAGATCAGAAGTATTAGTATTTTGTTATATTTTAGTAATTCTAGTGAGTATAGAGTGGCATTCAGTATTTCATTGTTTTATTTTCATTTTCCTGATGGTGAAAGACATTGAGCATCTTTTCATGTTATAAATCATTCATATGACCTTTATTGAAAGTACCTGTCTGAGTCTTTAGCCTCTTTTTTTATTGGGTTGTCTATCTTGATGTCATTGGTATGAAATATTTCTTTTTGTATTCTCAATATCATGCATGTGTGTGTGTGTACAGACACATATACATTGCCATAAACTCTTCTCCCTATGACTTGCCTTTTCTAACTCTAAATAGTGTCTTTTGACTGAAACAGAATGTCTTAATTTTTTGTTGTGTCATACTCAGCTGACTGTTTATTTGTGGGTGTGCCTATATATGTACTCTATACTCTGTTCCACTAAACAGTGTATATTCATGCCCATACTTCACTATTTATTCACACTGGAATTTCATGAAAATTAAGTATCTGGTGTTGTAAGACCTCCAGTACCACAATTGTCTTGATTACTGTTAGTAATTTTTATTTTCATGCATATGGTAGAATCAGTATGCAATTTTTATAAAATAACCTACTGGAAATTCATTGTGAATTACATCAAATCTTTAGATTCTTGGCCAAAAATTAACAACTTTACAATATTGCATTCAAACTCATGAATCCATGATCCTGGTTAGTCTTTAATTTCTGTCAAACATGTTTAGGTTTTTGTTTTGTTTTTTAGAGATCTTATAAACTTTAGTTATATTNTGTAAGATTAATGATAGTTTTCAATTACTGGGAGAGGCTCAAATAAGTAATGAACAGTTGGTGAACTGTTAATCTATCTTGCAAACTCTGTCCTAAACACTTTGCATACCAAATCTTACTCAATTCTTGTAAGTATTCTATGAGGTGGGTACTTTATCATCCCCATTTGATAAAGTCAAATTTCTGATTTGCTAAGAGACTTCCAAATTAATAGATCTGATAGATGGAGCAGCTAGAATTTAATAATTTTCTCTCTGTCCTTATCTACCAACTCAGGTAAGTTTTTCTTAAGAACAAGAGCATTATTTATTCTTAGATTATATACACGTTTTAGTATAATCTTTATCTCTTCTTTTTAGAATTCTTTTCATTTTATAGACAGTAGTAATATAAGTACCCAAATATAAACTCTGAAGTTGCTTTCAAACCACAGGAGTGTGCTTAGTCGCTCAGTTGTGTCTGATTCTTTGCGACCCCAGTGACTGGAGCCCACTAGGCTCCTCTGTCTGCTGGATTCTCCAGACAAGAATACTGGAGTGGGTAGCCATTTCCTTCTCCAGGAGATCTTCCCAACCCAGAGACAGAACCCAGGTCTCATACATGGCAGGCTGATTGCCTTTTTTATGGTCTGAGCCACTAGAGAGTTTGAGCCCAAGAGGCTGCAAATAACTAGATCAAACTCTCAGGAAAAAAAAAATATATATATATATATATATGTGTGTGTGTGTGTGTATTAAATTTCATGAGGCTACCAAGGAGTTAAGAGCTGGGTCTCAATCTTTACTCTCAAGGTTTTGTTCCCATGTCAACCACTTTGCACTAAGCTCATAATCTATCAGCATTGCTTTTTAAATTATGGGCTTCTTTTTTCCTTCAGGTAAATATGCAGGTTTAAACCTCTTTTAGAATAGAATATATCTAGCTGTTAGGCAGTGAAGAACCACTTCATTGTCTTTGTCATTCTTTTTCCTTGTTACTCCTTCTTACTCTAGTTGGTTGTCCAGGAATGCAATTCTTTTTCTGCTACAAAAGTTTATGCATACATTTTATTATCTAGTGTATTGCTTTCAATGTAATCTGTACTTACATGTCCCTGGTGTTGCTGTTTAGATAGAGTGGTAATCCAAATCTCCTCCTGACAATAAACTAATGAAAGCTTTTGAACTACTGTGTTTACTATGCTCAAGAGCATATTACAAATAGTGACTTTTTGTGTGATTTCTAGAAACATTGTTAGGGTAACAGGGAAAGGGAAGCCTTCTTATATCAGTTTCACTTGAATAAATATGAAAAGACTTTATTGACTTAACTGTCTGTACTTATTAACATTTAAAAATTGTTAGGAATAGTAGAGCTTTCAGAAATGTTTCCTATTAGAAATGCATTACTTTATATGATTACCCTCAATTATTTCTGTCATGAATTCTCCATTTCCTATTTGTATAGCTTTTTCTATCTCACTATTCACTTACAAAATAAACAAACAAAATAGAGGTTTGTGGATACATTGTGATTGTATTTGCGCTTTGAGTTGTGACTGAATCATTTGTCACAACTTTTTTGGTGATGTGAGTCGGTTGGTTTCCCTAGGGAAACACTGTAAATCAGGTTTGCAGGAAAGAGGTTTAATAGGGTGTTTCCTCAAGCCCACGTGAGGAAAGGGAAGCAGGACAGGCCAGGCAGTGACGACAGAGGCCTCCATCACTCATTCATGGAGCCGTGGAGCTGTAGCACCTTTCAGATTTGTCATTTTTTGACAGCAGGGGGCCTGGGAATTTTAATTATAGTTGATTTACAATGTTCCATTTGCTGTTACAGTGTACAGCAAAGTGGTTCGGTTATATGTTTCTTTTCAGATTCTTCTCCATTATGTTATTACAAGATATTGAATATAGCTCACTGTCCTTGTTTATCCATTTTATATACAGTAGTGTGTGTCTGTTGATCCCAAATTCCCAGTTGATTCCTCCCTGACCTTTCTCCTTGGAAGCCATAAGTTTGTTTTTTGTGTCTGTCTGTTTCTGCTTTGTAAATAAGTTTATTTTATATTAAGATCATTTTTAAGATATAAGTGATACCATATTGTGTGTGTGTGTGGGGGGGGTGTGAGTCGCTCAGTCATGTCCGACTCTTTGTGACCCCAGGGACTGTACCCCACCAGGCTCTTCTGTCCATGGGATTCTCAAGGCAAGAGTATTGGAGTGGGTTGCCATTTGCTCTTCCAATACCATATTATATTTATCTTTTTCTGATTTACTTCACTTAGTATGATAATCTCTAGGTCCATCTACATTGCTGCAAATAGCAATATTTTTTTATGTATAAGTAATATTGTATTGTATATATATATATACACCACATCTTCATTATCCATTCATCTGTCAATGGACACTTAGGTTGCTTCCACGTCTTGACTATTGTAACTAGTGCTGTTATGAACATTGGGGTTCATGTATCTTTTTGAATTAGAATTTTTATCTTTTTTCAGATATATGGGCCTGGGCCTTTTGAAATCCTCATAAGAACTATCTTTGAATGCTGCTTGCCTTCCAAAGAGCATGTCACCATGATGAGGCAGGTTCCTTTGGCTGTGGGGAATTCCTGGACAAATATTGGGCTGTGAGCTGTCAGGTAAGGCCTCAGTTCTGAAAGAGGATCTGAATATTGGGCCTCAGTATATATGAATCTTTAAAAGACATGTTTGAAATCAACATGCTAACTACCCCTATCTACTTA
Source organism: Redunca redunca (assembly GCA_006410935.1). NCBI lineage: Eukaryota > Metazoa > Chordata > Mammalia > Artiodactyla > Bovidae > Redunca > Redunca redunca. Next base: position 406,214 of record SJYQ01001863.1, on the reverse strand, counting down.
TATATCTTATGTTCTGAATGGGGCTTTCCATTTTTAAAAACTCAAACTATTTCACAGCTTTCTTTATGTTTCAATATTCATTATTTAGGGGCTTCCCAGGTGGTGCTAGTGGCAAAGAATTCACCTGCCACCGCAAGAGGCACAAGAGACGTGGGTGCTAACCCTAGGTAAAAAAGATCTCCTGGAGTAGGAAATGGCAACTTGCTCTAATAGTCTTGTTGTATAAAATCCTCTGGACAGAGGAGCCTGTTGGGCTACAGTCCATGGGGTCACAAACAATCAGACATGATTGAGCAACTGAAAGCAATTCATTATGTTTTCTCAAAACATGTAAAAAATGTTCTCTCATTTTGAATATAATTATGCATTTTTAATCAAATAGGTGTCTAGATATATCTGAAGGAAACAGTACCATATAAAATATAAGCTCAAATGTATTCAAGATTAGTATTAGAATAATTTCAAGTTAAAAACTTAATAATCCCTCCAATATATTACACAATAAAATCATGAAAATAAATATTCTGACAGTGTATGTAAGCTTTCTTCCAAGTGTTCCTTGATTTTTTGACTCAAAAATAGATGAAAAGGAATGTTGATATACCTTTATCAACAATAATTATATTAAATAACTTTATATAATACAGGCATACTCTTTTTTGAGTATTAAACTTAACTTAAAATTTAACTAAACCTTTAGGTAAATATTCCACAAAAGGACATATAAAAGTCAAGTGCTATTTCCTCACATATGGAACAAGTCAAAATCCATGATTTTCAATTCTGTGATGTGCTCAGAAAAAATTGTAAGTAAATACTGTACAGAATAATGACTTTCTGAAAGTATTCAGAACTGGCTCTTGGAACTGCTAGCATTTATTAAATGCTATGTTCTAGGAACTAAGCTCTGTATCTAATGTATCTTATTTAATTCTCTGCAGGACAAGAAGGTAAGTCCATTAAGGCTGTTTTCCAGATGAGAAATCTGAGACTCAGAGAATTTAATGAAACTGCCTAAGGCTACAAAGATAGGAAATAAAGAAGTCAAGAAATAGATCTGTCTTTATTTGGATCCAACACAGGTTCTTTCTGCTATTACCAAGCTATAGACTCCAACAAAATTGTTGTCACTTAGTTGGAAGTTGAGTACAAAGCAGAATGAATATGATAAGCAGTCAAAGTTCTTGAAACAGTACTCAGAGTCCATTTCTAACCATTTCTAGAATAAGTGATAACAAAGAGAGGAAATCAACATGAATAAAGAAATAATTTTTCCAAAGTTTATTATGCATACCAGTATAATACCTATTACACAGTCCCACAAGGGAGAATAGGCTGGTTCCTTTCCAAAAGCTCCCAAATAATTTTGAGAGATGATGGTTTAAACGAACACAATTTTTTTATACAGCAGAATCTTAATATAATAATGTGCTTGTAAACATTTCCAAAAAGAGTGGGGTGTATGAATCATAACTCCAAGTACTTTTGCCAAAAAAATATATTTTTTTTCCTTTTTTAAATTGGCTATCTCTCAGCACTCATTTCTTCAGGATACATTTCAGTTCTTTCTGTGATATTATGTTAAACATAAATATCCACTACAGAAGAGCAAGTACACCAAAACTATAGCTACAGGATGACTATAGTATCATTACATTGAACTACATGAACTAAAATAAAATCAAACAAAAACAGTTTGGAATTTTTTAGGTTAGGAATCTGGGCAGAATTTCATTTAGGAAACCTGCTTAATATATAGTTAGTTCAGTCTTAACTGAATTACACTAAGCAGATCCAAACATTTTGATTCTTTTCCATGCCAGCCCTGCTTACAATTTAGATACTCTTCACTAAAGTGATCTACAGATTTTGTCAAGCTGGGACTTGGGAGGCTGGACTGCTGGGGATTTGAGGGATAGAAATGGGGACCAAAGCCTAAGTTCAGCCACATAGAAGTGGGCAGGAGTTTCTCAAGATAAGAATGGCAAATGTGTGGGCAGCAAAAAGGAGAGAAAAGAGGAGAAGTTGCAGATGAATTTTACACAACTGGGCAAATGAAGGGCAGATCTGAGAAGTCAGCTGAAATAATGGTCTATGGCACAAATTTTAGTACAGATAGCCACATTCCTGGTAATCAGAGAAAAAAATGGTTTAAAAAAAGAACCACAGAAAATGAAAGAACTCAGGCTAATTGCAAGCTATTTGTCAAGATATAGGTCAGACACAGGGCACCAGAAGCAACTTGGGATCAGTTCAGTGACTTTCTGAGAGGGGTGGGTCTTCTCATTTCTTTCTGTCCAGAATCAGCTTCTCTGAAGTGCTACACAAAGGGAGATATTAATTACTTGAAGCAGAGGAATTGAGATTAGGGGATGAAAGCAGATGGTACATCATTTCTTTCTGTACTCAGAAGGATATCTTAAAGTAGAGGGGTGCAAGGGTTATCTAAAATAAAGGAACAAGAGAAAGATGAGAACTAAAATTATTCAAAACAATATAGTTGAACTGTGGCTATATGCACGAAGTCAGATTCCTTCATTTTTTTTTTAATTTTTATTTTACTTTATTTTGCTTTACAATACTGTATTGGTTTTGCCATACACTGACATGAATCAGCCATGGGTGTACATGAGTTCCCAATCCTGAACCCCCCTCCCACCTCCCACCCCATGTCATCTCTCTGGATCATCCCCATGCACCAGCCCCAAGCATCACAGCAAAAGAGACACAGATGTATAGAACGGACTTTTAGATGCCTTCATTTTTTTCTATTAATTTCTGAAAACTGTTCACAAATTATTTCAAATTTTTCCAGATCTAAGAAAAATCATTATTAAATTTACATGACATTTTTAAAAAATTTACTGAAGGCATCTACTAGCTCTTTTCAATGATATAGAATTAATAACTGGGAGAGTTGATATACTAGGTATTTCCCCATTATCCTATTCACTTTTCACCTAAGAGCACTGCAAAAAATAAATGTATTAATTAGTGGATATAGAATTTCTCTGAAAAAAGTTTGAAGTTCTTATGAGCAAATATTGCTTATTATTTCTAGAAGCATAATGTTTTAATTTAAGTACCCCATTATGAGGTTTTTCTCTAACACAAATATTTTGGAGTTTCAGGATATGACCAAAGTCACGTTCAGTTCAGTTCAGTTTAGTCATTCAATCGTGATTGACTCTGAGACCCCATGAGCTGCAGCACACCAGACCTCCCTGTCTAACACCAACTCCCAGAGCCCACCCAAACTCATATCCATTGAGTCAGTGATGCCATCCAACCATCTCATCCTCTGTCATCCTTTCTCCTCCTGCCTTCAATCTTTCCCAGCATCAGGGTCTTTTCAAATGAGTCAGCTCTTCGCATCAGGTGGCCAAAGTACTGGAGTTTCAGCTTCAACATTAGAGCTTCCAATGAACACCCAGGAATGATCACTTTAGGTTGGACTGGCTGGATCTCCTTGCAGTTCAAGGGACTCTCAAGAATCTTATCCAACAACACAGTTCAAAAGCATCAATTCTTCAGCACTCAGTTTTCTTTATAGTCCAACTCTCACATCCATACATGACTACTGGAAAAACCATACGGACCTTTGTCTGCTTTTTAATATGCTGTCTAGGTTGGTCATAACTTTCTTTCCAAGGAGTAAGCGTCTTTTAATTTCATGGCCACAATCAACATCTGCAGTGATTTTGGAGCCCAGAAAATTAAAGTCGCTCACTGTTTTGCCATCTATTTGCCATGAAGTAATGGGACCAGATGCCATGATCTTAGTTTCCTGAATGCTGAGCTTTAAGCCAACTTTTTCACTCTCCTCTTTCACTTTCATCAAGAGGCTTTTTAATTCCTCTTCATTTTCTGCCATAAGGGTGATGTCATCTGCATATCTGAGGTTATTGATATTTCTCCCAGCAATCTTGATTCCAGCTTGTGCTTCCTCCAGCCCAGCATTTCTCATGATGTACTTTGCATTTAAGTTAAATAAGCATGTGGACAATATAGAGCCTTGACCTACTCCTTTTCCTATTTGGAACCAGTCTGTTGTTCCATGTCCAGTTCTAACTGTTGCTTCCTGACCTGCATACAGGTTTCTCAAGAGGCAGGTCAGGTGGTCTGGTATTCCCATCTTTTTCAGGGTTTTCCACAGTTTATTGTGATCCACAAAATCAAAGGCTTTGGCATAGTCAATAAAGCAGAAATAGATGTTTTTCTGGAACTCTCTTACTTTTTTGATGATCCAGTAGATGTTGGCAATTTGACCTCTGGTTCCTCTGCCTTTTCTAAAACCAGCTTGAACATCTGGAAGTTTTGGTACACATATTGCTGAAGCCTGGCTTGGAGAATTTTGAGCATTACTTTGCTAGCTTGTGAGATGAGTGCAATTGTGTGGTATTTTGAGCATTCTTTGGCATTGCCTTTCTTATGGAATAGAATGAAAACTAGCCTTTTCCAGTCCTGTGGCCACTGCTGAGTTTTCCAAATTTGTTGGCATATTGAGTGCAGCACTTTCACAGCATCATCTTTCAGGATTTGAAATAGTTCAACTGGAATTCCATCACTTCCACTAGCTTTGTTTGTAGTGATGCTTTCTAAGGCCACTTGACTTCACATTCCAGGATGTCTGGCTCTAGGTGAGTGATCACACCATCATGATTAGCTGGGTCGTGAAATCTTTTTTTGTACAGTTCTTCTGTGTATTCTTGCCACCTCTTCTTAATATCTTTTGCTTCTGTTAGGTCCATACCATTTCTGTCCTTTATTGAGCCCATCTTTGCATGAAATGTTCCCTTGATATCTCTAATTTTCTTGTAGATATCTAGTCTTTCCCATTCAATTGTTTTCCTCTACTTTTTTGCATTGATCACTGAGAAAGGCTTTCTTATCTGTCCTTGCTCTTCTTTGGAACTCTGCATTCAAATGTGTATGTCTTCCCTTTACTCCATTGCTTTTTGCTTCTCTTCTTTGACAGCTATTTGTAAGTCCTCCTCAGGCAGCCATTTTGCTTTTTTGCATTTCTTTTTTCCTGGGGATGGTCTTGATTCCTGTCTCTTGTACAAGGTCATGAATCTCTGTCCATAGTTCATCAGGCACTCTATCATATCTAGTCCCTTAAATCTATTTGTTACTTTATAATCATAAGGGATTTTATTTAGGTCATACCAAAGTGGTTTAGTGGTTTTCCCCTCTTTCTTCAATTTATGTTTGAATTTGGCAATAAGGAGTTCGTGATCTGAGCCACTGTTAGCTCCCAGTCTTGTTTTTGCTGACTGTGTAGAGTTCTCCATCTTTGGCTGCAAATAATATAGTCATGTTACAAATGTATTAAAAAGGGTATGATTTTTTAATAGGGCAATATTTTGCTTAAAACTTTTTCATTCCTGTGATTACTGGGTATGCACAAAAATTAAATAACATATCATTCATTAAACTAACCCTGGGGAACAAATCCATCTGGTGTAATATTTTAGATATATAAGCTATATAAACAAACAAAAACCTTTGCCTAGATTGTGTGTGGTTGTGCATATAAGCTTGTATTAACTAAGAGCTTAGCTGAAATAATCTGGTTTTGGTTGATGGATTAAATTCTAAGCCTTTTTTAAAGAGACTAAACCGAGTGCCAGTGGGAGCAGTGATCAGTTCATGACACTGGGAAATTTGGTTATGATGGATTTTATGAAGTGAATGTGAATTTTATAGTGTATTTACCTTTGGAAGCACTTTTAAAGTTTTATTGCTGTGATACACAATTAGTTAAAGATTCAAGCCAAAGCACTCTGTTTGTGCCTTATAGCATATGTTGTAAATGGCTCTTGGCTGACTTTGCTGAAGTTTATAAAGTTGTTGTAGTACATTCCCTTTGCCAAAAGATAAAATAAATAATGCTTCTGAGTATGTTTTAAGGACATCATTTTATAGTTAGAATGATTCCTAATGGAAAACCTTTACATTTCAACAGTGGCAACATTGAGATAAGGCTAAAAATACCATGTTGAAAGAATAAAGATGATTTGTGAAACATTTCAAAGCATAAAAAAAATGTATTTTTGGAAATAGCTCTATAAAATTTACTCTGTGGGGAAATGACCAGATGGTAAGAAGATGAAAGGATATAATTATGAAATGT